>JAQBSW010000273.1:0-233535 GCA_029291075.1 Eudiplozoon nipponicum
TTAAATAAACCAAAACTGTTTGCGCAATAGTAGATCCCGTTGTTTGTAAAAATCGCACTCCAAATCAGAAGGATATGTTGGTTTGGTTCAAAGCAAAGAAAACGGGAAAAGAATAACACACAGCGGAGGCCATTGCATGTAACATACTTAATTTTTTCCAAATTATTGTCTATACAAAGTACCTGACACGAAAATCAAGTTGAGATCTAGCAAAAAATAAATGGCTTCTTTTACTTCATTTTGTAGGCCTGGTTTTAATAAATGTATACTTCCTTACATTAATTATTTCTGGATTCAGATTATTAATGCTTAAATGTTTAAAAAAAATCAGTAAATGCGCGGGTGAGGAAAAATGTTTTAAATCAAGTTTGCGAGCTTGAAGTCAACACGAAATCCATTGTACGAGGTTTCGAACAACATAATGCAATGGCATCAGTGTTTAATTCAAGCTCGAAAACTTGATTTAAGGTATTGCTACCAACACCTGCTCAGTCAATGATTGTTTACTTGTATTACCTATATGGCGAAAACTGCAATTTGTTAATATTCATGATGGCAGTGAAATTGTGCATCACACTTTTACAGTCAAGTACTGCATACGAAAAATTACTAGATTTCGGGAGTAGCATATTCCATTTTTGTTTCTATTTGTATCCGTTGCGTTTTAATTCTCACTAGTCGGTTTGTCATTGAAATCTGTTGATGATCCTGGAAGGTCGAAACGCGCCAGTGCGTGTGCCTGATTGTAATTTTACTATTTTTTATGACGGCTGATTAAATACAATGATATTTGTGTTTACTTCAAGCATGCAAACTTGATTTAAAGTATTTTTACCACCATCCGCGCAATCAATTATTATTGTTTAAATGTATTTATTTTTATTTTTATTTTTTTTATTTTTATATATGTTATATGTGGCGAAAGCTACAAACAGTTAATGTTCGTGACTGCATAGAAATTGTGCAGCCGACATTTCCAGTCAAGTACAATGTATGCGAGACTGCTAGAGGTGAGAGCCGCATATCTAAGTTTAATTTTCATTTATATGCATCGTGTTTTGACCCTCGTTAGTCAATTTGCCGCCGTACTCAGACGATGATCATTGAGGGTCGAAACGCGTGTGTACATGCGACTGTCGAGAGTTAATGTTAATTCGATTATGCATATATTCTAACGGACCATGTAAATTGCAATCTAGTTCTTTAATTTTAATTTATTGAGCTTCAAATATACACAAAATCCCCTGTATTCAAACATTTACACAACATAGCAACCTAAATACAATGGAAGTTTTGTTTAGGGTAAGCTCCTAAACTTGATTTAATGAACTGACATCAACGAATATTTTCAACATTGTCTGAATTCAAATGCGATGGCTATCAAATATTAAAATGTTTTACAAAACATAACAGAATTTTAAAAGGAAAAACCTTTTTAAAAAAAATTAAGACTGCTAGATTGCTGCATTTATTTTAATTTAGCGAATATTGCAGCTCATACTAACATTTTTCGTTTACATTTTTTAAATTGATTTTCAGCACTGCCCTAGTGGCTGATTTGTTTATAAAGTAAACTACCTACGTTGTAGAGATACTTAACGTCTCAAGTCTAAAAATTGTATGTTATTGATATTTTCGCATTCTAGCCTGGAATTAATGCAGATAAGCCCTGCCAACCCATAAGAAAAACACACACTTACGTCGATATTATGACAGGATCGTCTACGACGTATCTTGGAACAGTAACAGACTGTATTTTCGAGGAGATCCAGGGGAAGGTGGCAGAATTTTGCGGCTGTGTTATCGAGTATTATCCAGTGGACTACCACTTACGAAATCTACCATTTTGCAAAGCACACACGGTAAATTATTTTCGGTTCCTGTATTAAATTTATTTTTTTATATATGCTTGACATACTAAGCAAATTTCAAATTAATTATAAGCGAAGATAAAACAAAACGTAAAATCAAACGTTTAATATTTTATTTCAATATAGAACAATATCCTGAAATAGCTCGATATTTCAAGGTGAACTTGTGAAATATTTAATTAATTGGACTACATTGACTGAAGATGGAATGTTTCACTAAACTTCAAGCAAACCAGAAGAATTGAATGTGAATTGTTCATAAGGACAAAAGGTTTTCACCGTCAGAAATTTTAGTAAAATATTTGAAGACATTGGTCTAAAAAGATAAATTTAAAGGCAATAAAACCATAGAAAACATCTACTTATACGCTTATTTTAACTTCAACCAAATACTAACATACAAAAATTTCTATGTTGATGTACTATTCAAAATATTTTTTTTCACTAAATTCAGCAAAATAGTACATTGTTTTCAGTAAAAAAGAGAGATTATGTATAACTGCTGATTTTATATATATATATATATATATATATATATATTAGTATAAAAATATAGGTCATGCAAGGGAAGAAATATTTCTATGGTAAATAAATACTCTGAGGTTCACTATACAGGCCGTGGAAAAATGTTGAATTACTGATGTGTACGAAAGAGTTAAAGTAGATGAGTGACATTTGCTATCTTATACTGTTTATTTTATACCTGCAACCTATATGTCTGTGTGAGTTCGTGTGTAACTATTTGGACGAAACCGGTTTCTTATATAAGTTGTATTTGATGTCATCTAAACTCTCAATTTTTACCGACGAACAATGCAAATGTAATGATAGCTTTTTTGTGAATCTGTTACAAAAAACATGCCTTTGCGTGATTGAAGGCAAAATATTATGAATATTTAATTTTATTCAACCATGAATCGATCGGGAATTTTCAAAATAACTATTAAATTTATCACAAATTAATGAGTGTAAAATGAAAAATGCCAAATCTAATAAATATATACCTACTAATGATCCAAAAGTATTATGTACCTACTTTAACTCTGTATCAGAGTTTCTAATTAAAAACTTATGTTTACAATGTAATAGTTTCTCCGTAGAATTTGTGTAATAAACAACGATACAATATTTCAATTTGTATAAAACAATATCACTCTTTCAAACTTGCATAACATTAACAGCAAATTACGCATGCTTTCATTTAAAAAAAATCTATTAAGTAAATCAAACGCAATGAATACGTTCGTATCAACAAAATAAATTGATTGATTTAGTTAACAAACCATTTACAGCATAATAATTTTGTAAGCTTTCTAGAATTCTCTATGTCTATAATAAATTTTTAAAGTAGTTAAAGCTAAATAATCAACTTAACTCGCATTACGGATAATCATTATAAGCTTCGAATGGTAGGAAAATGAAAAATAACAAGTTTAATTTATTTTAATATAAGAGTAATAACATCTATTTTAAAATAACTCACAAAATTTAAACTGGTGTTGACTTGCGCTAATGAAAATCGTGTGGGTTAATTTTGATTTTATATAGGACGCTTGATTGAACGGATTAAGTGTTAACCAAACAAAATTTGTCAATAACAGCACTGCTGTAAATCGCACGACCTTGCGGTATCTCTTAATCTAGTGACATTGGTTAAAATATACTACATGAATGCAAAACTTTGTGTTATTCAGTTTACGCTTTTTAGATTTTGTCAAAGATTTTTTTCATAAACCAGTGAATAATCTGTCAATTAGATTCTTTTCCACAGAGATTGCATTATCAGCAGGATGGCTCAGTGGTTAGAGCACCAGATTCCGAAGCAGACGTGCCCAGGTTCGAGTCCTGTCCGCGGAAATTTCTGGCCAGTACATGATGAGTTCCCAATAAGGACGAAACCGGTCTACTGGATGAATTGCCTTTTCTACACTATACAATTCTTAGTTTATACTGACATATGTAAGTAATTAATGGGTCAGGTATTTATATCAAGACAGCAACCTTGATTACGGATGGACATATAAGACATGCCATGTTCAAGGAAATTAAGAAATAATAGATAATATTTACATTATTTTCAATCTCCTGCAATAATGATACTGTTTATATGTAGAAGAATAACATACACATAAAATATAGCTTTTCCATATCTTATTAATGAATTTCAATGAAGTCTTTGAAAAATCGAAAAGGAAAACTTGGCGACCGAGCAATGTTTAACTGTAATTAAAAATACAATGGTTTCATCAAAAATAGCTATATTAAGTAAATAAATTTCGTTTTATTGTTTTGCAATAGAATAATTTGAATAACTCGGCCAACATATACAAACTAACTACAGTTTAAACAAGAATATGACATGTCAAGCTTATCTCATTTACCCGACTTTTTTAACTTTAGATACCGAAAAGTCATGCATTTCCGAAAAATAAATTAGAAAATATCTAATTTTGATTATCGAGAAACAAAAAATGATTTCCCCAAACCATAATTTTCTTTGCCAGAGAGAATTTACCTGCTGATATGCTAAGCAAATGTTAAGAAATATAAATTTTTTAAATTAATCAAAGAGATTTATGAAAATGTAACACAAAGCAATTAAATCGATCTAACGTGCAATAATAACTTCTAGAATAGCAAAACATTAACGCAAAATAACATCTGAAACTGATTTTCTCTAGGAAGGATTTATAATATATATATATATATATATATATATATAATATATATATATATATATAATATATAATATAATATAATATTAAATATAACACCCTAGTTATTGTGTACATTTTCATTGCAACTGTAATAATAATACATACCTTTGGGCAATACGAAGTAACAATTGTAGGCAAATTTACAATAAAAAGGTTGAAGATTTCATTAAAGTAATAAAATTCGCTGAGGAATACAAATTTGCTGATGCTTATTTGAAATTATTTACGGCCTAATTGAAATAAATAAATTTAGAAACTTAACACCTATTTATATGTATTATTTTATCATTTTATTTGTGGAAGCTTTGGTTAATTTTAATAGTTATTTTTTCAATTACTAAAGAGATGTTCTTTTTATTTAGTACTGAACATATGTGTGTTGTGGATTATAATATGCTTGCAAATGCCGGCAGTCTTTAACAGAAAATAAAGAAAACTTTTAAAAATCAAATTAACTTAGAAAATTCTTAACTGATCATTTTGTTTTCAGACTTATTTATGGCATTTTATCTTAAGTATTTGGCAGAATTAATCAAAATAAATTTATGCTAATGTTATGCATGTGATATATAAATATATATAAAAAAATACATATATATATAATGCCAAATTGTTGGTATATTAATTTTAAATAGATTTTATATTCACGTGTAATATGGTATAAATTTATTATTTGCTGCTCATTATACAGCAAAACGCAAAACGACATTAATTAAAAAACACGAAAACTAATTAGTTTTTGAAATATTTAACCAATAACAAACGAAATTCGACCAACATTACCATTTGATGAATGTATATTTTTTATTAGACAATTATAAGGATTTTTTTCATATGAAGAATAAACTATAAATGCGTTCAGGAATATCAATAGAATTTCTATCAAAATTTTCTAGTCAATCTCATCTACAAAAAGTATATTTCCAGCTGTGTAACTTCTGTCTATATCAGATTAATAACAAACCATTTCAAAAGAACGGGTATATGTACGGTGCATAATTCTAGAAACCCTATTTTATCAATATCCATTGCAAAAGTATGAGTTATCTTTTTAAAAAAATGCGACCAATTAATCGATGCATTCTTTTGTTATGTGACGTTTTGACTATAATTTATGAAAGACGTAAGAAACATCAGTAAAACTTTATCAAATTATGTCATAAACTTTATTTAATTTTAATTTACAAAATACTTCATACGGTATTAAGAAAGGAAAGAATACTTTAAGTAAAATTTTATTAATTTCCATTTACTCTTCTAGTTATTTTTTTGGATCAATGAAGTTCGACACGCAGGAAATATCAGTTACAAATGACGGTACACCGTAAAGAAGGAAGTAGTCATTAACATGTCTTGAAATTAAAGATAAAGCTAAAGGTTGTAAACATTTTGCTAAAGCATGTCCCATTCGATATAAAAGAAACTTTTTCGCCAACTTTTTATATTTTTTCTGAAAAGAAATTGTAGGCTATTTAACTCCGCAGACTGAGGTAAACATGTTTATAATATTATTTAAGGATTCAATGCAAAACTGGTTAGAAATTTATAACGTTTGATACAACAAATGCAATTGAATAGTATCGAATTTTATTAGCAATTTTGCCATATACTTTCTTTAACAGCTATTAAAGCGTACTTTTATTGTTTAAAACACATTAATCTATAATTACCGCTTGCATATCATATTGCATAAGCTTACTGTGGTTCTAAAAGAAAGTAATTTCCTTATTAGAAGCTAATTTCCTCTAAGCTATAAAATTTTGCTTAAGTATATCTATACCAGATTTCAAAATATTTTATACTCTTTAACTTTTGCAATTTGCTATTGCTAAAACCTAAGAAAATAACATTGAGGACATATTTCAGAAAAATATTAACGCAGTTAGTGAAAGAATTACATATGCGTGAGATGGCAGTTTATTGATGTTCTATTCTTTGCAATAATTTTCCGCAAACCGTTCCTCAAGCACAAATACAAACAAATGTACACAATAATCTGTTTTTAATAAAATTTTACGAATATAACGCAGAAAGACTTGTTTACCCAAATGAGAAACAATTCATTTTTATACTTTATTTGATATCTATCGATGAAAAAGCCATAATTTACGGTTTAAATCGTTTTAAAAGAAATATTTGTATAAATTTCATACTTGTTCGTAATCATAGAACTTTGATGTTTAAACGTCACTCGAATCAAACTTTATAAAAGGCGTTTGTTATATTGTGAAGTGTTAATTGGCCGATTAACACCGGTAAATAAGTAAAATTTAAACTTTTATCTTATGGGAGATAACGACAATATAATCAGTTTTCCAACTACGTAAAAATTTACTCTCTCCGATGAAATTAAAAAAAAAATATATGGAACCGAAGCGTTTCCATTCCAGATAATTGACTGATTACCTAGAGCAAGAGACAATGGCGATTAAGCTTGTTAAAATTGTAAATTAAGGATCACATAAAGAAAAAAATTGTCTTCATTCACATAACTCAAATTAAAGAAAATAACTGAATAAATTTTTCCATGGCAGTTGAAGTTCCCAAGGAAATTCCGGTGCACAAATGTATCGCATTTTTGCGGCGTTCTAGATAGTTTAAATTCATTGCAATAACATCAAAATAGGGAATCGCGATCACTTATCACGAAAGTTCTTTAAAACGAAACTTTGAACTTAGTGTGTCCGGATTTCACGGAGATTCTATCGAATTTTAAACAGACTGATGTGTAGTTAGAACGATTATGTTAATTGTGCTGTTCAGTTAATCGATTCATTATCAATTTGCATTTTTGCACACAAATATGGTCTTTGGTTTGGATCTGCTTTGGCTTTGATTATAGTAAACAATGTTTGAACGGAAGTACTCTGAACTATTGAATAATTACATATAAAACTGAAATCTATATATGGATGATATATTTTTGGACATTGAGCAAATCTACTTAATAAATTCACTTAAAAACACCAGACGGTTCTAATTACAATTGAAAACGAAGAGGATAGTAATCTAGCTACTTGTGATATGTTGTCTAAACGTAGGGTTGATGGCACTTTGGGAAAACGTCTGCTATAAAAAGCATGGAACATGCGATATTTAAATTTTAACAGATACTTCACTTTATTTAGTTGGATGCAGAAGTAGATTCACGTTTGTTAGATCACATACCAAATTTTTGTGTATAAATTAAGGTGCACCAACAAAACGCGTTTCAATTATAATTAGATTTATGTGTGTGTGTGGCCATGCATCGCATTTGAAGACTATTGCATCAAATAGACGTTGTGCAGTACTTTGCAAACACAACAAAATGTCTGTGCATTGACATTTCATTCAGGGCCTACAAGCCACATGTAAAACTGTGCTTAGTTAAGTTTCTTCTATATTAAATTTATTAATTAAAACATTATTTATTTACGTCAGCGACCTTAACTATTAAACATAATTTTAACATTCTATTTCGTCATTAGAACAGTTGACAAGATATATAAAACGTTTTTGTGTATAATATATGCCATTTATATTAGTATATGAGAATAAATGTTTTACGTATTTGAAAAAATAATATCCAACAAGCATAGTCGTTAATTGTGGTAAACCAATTAATTTTTTTACGTATATATGTATTACATAGAAGACGTAGATAAACTTGATGTTTTAGAACGAAAAAAATATAAGCATTAATTTTACATGAGTAATGTAGTGAATTTAGACAAATGAAGCTACTTCATGAGATTGACTTCGGTCGTCCAATATCAATAACTGTACGCAAGGCACTTATTCTAGTAGTATTTAATATGTAACAACAAACTTCGAAACGACAGTAGAAAGAGATTAAATAAATATTCACGAAAATTAAAAAAAACAAATCTGTCGTCTTCGAACAAGATCTGACCGATTTTATAGACGAAATGCCAGAAATTTTAGTAGTTATCCCAGTCTACATGACTAAACAAGCGTAAAGAATTATTAAGAATACCCATTAAAGTGAAATCCTATTACTTTACACGAACTAGCTGGAAAAGAGCACTCATCAAAATACGTGACAATTGTATGTAACTCACGAGTAACCCACGTAGCTCCGGCGAATTCATAGTGCGTCATTGACTTAATAGTCGCTTAAATTAGCAAATGTGTTGATATCTTTCAAGAGCATATATTTATGTGATGATGTATTCAGACTACTTATATTTTGTCGTTGCTTATATATTCTAAATGCTTAAATAGGTTATTTGGCCATTTTTTGAAATTTATTATTGTAAACTAAACTAAAACGCGTGTTTATTCACCGAGTTTAATAAATAGTGTTCTTGAGCCCTATTATTGCTCCAATCTACTAGTCGCCTTTCAAATATCAGTACCTATCTATATTAAATCATTCTCTAAAAATATCCATGTTGCTCACAAAGTTGGTTTTACATAGAACCAGTGCTATCATAGTAAATTGATTCAGACATGATTGATTGAATTGGTATAAAAATAGTTTCCATCAGGTTGTCTCAAATTCAAGGACGCTTTTGCCAGTAATGCTTTGGTACTGCCATATAAAATGACCGATGGTTATTAAAATATTTTATGGCCTTGAGGAGCTCGACTACAGTGTGGCTTTGGTATTCTGGCGTGCAAAATGGATAGAAGGCATTTTCAAATGTTCTTCATCAGCAAACAAAACCGCTTCTATATATTATTATTATTACTCTGGAGTAATTGCTTAAAAAATTGGTATCAATCTCAAGAAACACCTAATGGTTGCATAACAACAAGACTACCAGGAGGAAAAAATATTTGGCAAGTGGTATTGTCTATCCATTTAGCAAAAGTTTAGGTTCCTAGTTAATATATACCATAATGAAGCTTTAAACGTAACATCATATGTTACCATACCGCATGCAAAATTCTTGAGTAATGTCTCTGGTCTTCGAATCTCGTCTTTTTTCCCTTTGAAAAATTTAATGGCTAGCATATACGATAATTTTACAGGACTTTTTACAGAGGCCTTCGTGAATACTAAACCAATATTACATTTAAACTAGGTGACAGCCACACAACAGTTTTCTAAATCGATTTGTGAAAAAATTTCTTATTTTCCCCGTCATTTGGCCTTACTTTATTGCTATTCATCAAATTTCACATTCGATTGTTAAATTAACTAATTACACAAATAAGTATTAATTCCACATCGAGTGTAGAAGCCGGCATATTCAGAAGCAATTTCCTGATAGTTAATTATTTGCAATCACATTTGTGTAACGTTTCCGAAACAAATAAAATGGTTATTCATCCCAAATAGGAGCTTTTTTACATAGGCGAACATAAAATAATTATGCTTAATGGTAACATTAATTCAGTTCATGTTTGAAAAAATAATATCAATATTTTAATCCTGCTGATGAAATTTTAACTGCCTGAAAATAATAAAAATAAATTAAAAAACGATTTGAAATACCTGTGATGTTAAACTAGTAGTGTCTAGCTGAGTAATGCAAAATATTTGTTGCGAAATACGATAGTCAATTTTAACGCAGATACACGACAAACAAAATGTTTATAGTTTTTTTTACACATGCTGCACAACTCAACAAGTGTCATCTACAGCTTCCATGCTACTGTAATTGAACAAAGCCAGTGGCAGAAATTGAAAAGAAAAAAGTATTTTAAATAATGTATTTTATTGATAAACTGTAATAATTAGCTAATATCATTAATTGTCTTCTTCTGAAACCTTGACCTATTCTGAACCTGCTTGATTATGCGTTTAATGTAAAATTTTTAACATAATTCGTCATTTACGAAAAAAAATTTGAAATATAGAATAATTGTTCATTGACTTTTTAATCATATTTTATTAATCACAGATTATTGTTCCAATTTTAATTGTGTATGCTTGTCATTTTATTGAATGTGGGTAAATTCCGAGCCAGGTTATATCGTTCTTCCTTTCAAGAAGAAGTTAACTTTCTGCCTTGATATTACTTTATCCGCATTAACCGAGCTACACTGTATGATATAATATTTGAATTATATCACATTTCTTGTTCTTGTAATAAAATTCGCAACAGTTTCCTTAAAAGATATGGAACTAAAATTTATTGACAGAACGGTCTTATCGCTATGCTTGGATTTTTTTAGCAACTTTAAATGAGTATTTATAAAAAATTATATAAGCCTGACAATTTCAGTTTTAAAATGGTATAAAATCTAACAACCAACGCCTGGTTTCAATGCTTTTAAAGGCATCATAATGGAATTTTTATAATGCTTGCAATGTATATATATATATATATATATATATATATATATATATTATAAGCTCTGTACAGCATTTGACGAATTTCATTTGAGGACAAGACTGGTCTACAAGATATTTGGTTTATACTGGCAAAATACTTATGTACATATCAGCAAACAAAAATGTATATATATATATATATATATATATATTATAAAAATAAATAATTCTAATATTATTGCACCCATGACGCATAAAAATACTCGAAATTAGATGTACTACAGTGAAAACATTCCAACATCTTAAGTTTTTCGATCAGAAAAATAGATGGTGTCTTACCTTGTGATTGTGCACAATCAACGCTGAGTTCTATAAAGATAAAAAATTCTCATGCTTTTTAACTCTAAATGGTCTCCAACCAAAGTTTACAGCGAGCTGAATTTATCCTGGCTATATTATACAAACGACTTATGTATGAATAAATGTATGTATGCATATATGTACGTAGTTATGTATGTGAGTATGTATGCATGTGTTTATATGTATGTATGAATTTATTAATGTATTTTATGCCTGCATGTATGCATGTATGTATTCTTGCATATATGTTAGTATGTATATATATGTATGTATGTATTTATGTATGTAGTATGTGGATATGTATGTATGTATATATTTATGTATGTATGTATATATGCATGAATGTATGCATTTATATATGAATGTATGTATGAATGAATATCCATGAATATATGTACTTAATTATGTATGTAGTTATGTTTGTGTTTATTTTTTTATTTGTGTATGTATTTATGTTTGTATATATCTGTATGTATTTATGTATTTTTATATGTTTGTATGTATGTATGTAAGTTTGTATGTATATATGTATGGATTTATATATGTGTGTATGTATTTTTTCATGTATATATGTACGTATTTTTATATGGATTTATGCATTCATGTGTGTATGCTTGTTTGTTTGTTTATATGTACGTATTTATGTATGTTTAAGCAATTATAAATTTTTTTCTCTCAATCCCTTCCACTTATGTTAAAATTCAAATTCACAGTATTTTTGGAGTGTAAAATTTCGATACAGTTTAGTATTTAACGTTCCTGTATCTTTCGTGACGCTTAGAATAATTATTAAAATATGCAAATTTCAGTCACGTACGTGGTTGTAACATTAAAATATAAAAAAACTTACGAATTTAGGTAAACGTCAATTCCGTTCTAATTTTGTTAAGCATAGAAAAACGTGAAGAAAATATTAGCGCATTTTCAAAAAATTATGTGTTTTGACGCATAACATTTTAAAATAAGTATGTTTTTTTTAAAAAGTAAAATTTTAATATTTGCCAAATCTCTTCATGCCGAAATATTCCTTCCCACACAATTAATCACAAAATTATTCAATTTTCTTCTAACGTTCTCTTGTATTTGCGTATAAAATAATC
Organism: Eudiplozoon nipponicum; assembly: GCA_029291075.1. Taxonomy (NCBI): domain Eukaryota; kingdom Metazoa; phylum Platyhelminthes; class Monogenea; order Mazocraeidea; family Diplozoidae; genus Eudiplozoon; species Eudiplozoon nipponicum. The sequence goes on from JAQBSW010000273.1 coordinate 12,278, forward strand.
GGATTGGCCTATATAATTAAACGCTCTTTGCAGATGTTGCACATGGCTAATAAAACTATTTGATTGTTCGATTTCAGGAATATGATTCTTCGCAGTTATGTCACTTGTGCATTTTTTGTAACAAAATACGCAATTTTTAAACAAACAACCAATGGACTACTGCTTTTTTATATAATCTATTAATTATATAATGTGACATCACTTTTTGTATTTTGTTAGGGCGCTGCTTCATTGTTTTTTGTTTATCCAGATTCCGAGGCAGACCTGCCCAGGTTCGAGCCCTGTCCGCTGTAAATTATGGACTTTGATTGAATAATTCCCAATAACGACTGACAAATGTAATTCTATAAAGGTACAGGTGTTTACAACATGTTCGTAAATGTGATTTAACAAATGAAAAAGATGTTTAAAATTCGACGACCATTTTTTTGTTTAATGTTGATACTTGGTTTTGTCGGCTAATGTATAGTCCATTGGCGGGCCGTTGTGTCTGGTGGTGCATGTTTTAGCAAGAAGACATATTATGTAATTATTTTCATTAGAATATTTTCCATAAATTCTTTGTGTGATTTCTCTGCATGTATATTCAGTGTCACGTTGCTTTGAATTCGCAAAATTTTTGACCTGTGTTTTTAACTTGTCAGGAGCATAAGTTAATTGTAAATCAATGTTCGTTTAATTATATAAATGATAATTTCAATACCTCTTCTCCATGTAGTGTAGTGCCTATTCAGTAATGACCGATTTGCGATGGTTAGTTAGAAATTCGGTTCTAAATGGATGCCATATGAGCGACACGTAAAGCAAAATAGGACTAACTTAGTTAAATTTGTTAGTATATAACTGAAAATTATGTGTTGTGTAGTGTGCGGCAGGGTGGCTCAGTGGTTAGAGAACCAGATTTCGAAGCAGACGTGCCCAGGTTTGAGCCCTGTCCGCGGCAAATTCTGGCCAGTATATGATGAGTTCCCAATAAGGACGAAACCGGTCTACTGGATGAATTGCTTTTTCTACACTATACAATTCTTAGTTTATATTGACATATGTAAGTAATTAATGGGTCAGGTGCTTATATCAAGATCGCAACCTTGATTATACTAATTGTTATCACCATCCGTGCTTCCAAATTAATTCTAGTCCGAAAGTTCAATACATGAACTTTTAACTGGTGTTATTTTTTTAATTGAATGAATGATAATTACCTATTGATAAAATTTATGTTCACTCGATAAACGACATATATTGTTTTTGACTTACTTTAAAATTTACACAGGTGAAATTTAGTACATATTTTGGTAGGTCGTTAACATATAGTTATTCATTAATTTCTGAAGTAAAATTAACATAAAATCTTTTTACATTATTATCTCTGCCATCTAGTTCTTATCGTTTGGTAAAAGTTAGTATTTAGGACTGCGACATAGGAACTCCCATTTTTTTCTAAACTCCCCCTAGTATGGTTCTGTAGAAATATGTCGTAGATTTACTCTTTATCAAATTATTGGTTTTGCCATTTATATTTGGCTTCGTTAGATAGCATTTACAATCTAAGTGATATATAGCTGTTTTGACAAATTTTACACGCATTTAATTAAGATTACATCGCTACTTTCTGGGTGTACACGTTGTCAAATAGAAGGTTCTGTATTTTGGTTGCTTTCTTTTTTAAACGCCTTTTCATTATCTTAGTTGCATTTTCCAAAGCGGAATTGCACATTTCCAAGAAAAACCCAGGTGAATTAGATTTTTTGCAGCCCATGGAAAAATGATATCTTTTATAGATCTCAATATATCTCAATTTTCGTTTAATACAACGATTTATCTATCGACGTGAAAATTATGTCCTACGGCATTTTAAAAGTAAAGCCTACAAAGTTATATTTAACCATTTATTAATGAATAACGTAATAACAATGAACACAGAAAGAATATAATCAGACAAGCGTTCATTAAGTGTCCTTAATATTGCCAAAGATTACATAATATAATAAAATATAATAAATTTTCTTGATGATGAACGGAAATGTGAAAGGTGTCAAATAATTGAAGCAAAGCATAAATTACCGATGACCAAATGTTGCGTGTGAGTAAAATTACATATAAGTATTTCAACGATGAACGAATGGTATAACTTATAACGCTAAACGTAACATCAGACGCCATCCAACAAAACCAAAACCATTTGGCACATACTCAGCCAAAATTCCCGGCCCGCAAGAGTTACACAAATAAGATGGAATGAGCAACTTACCTCAATGGGAACAGATAAGACAATGGTTAAAACTCTACAGCACAAGCTGGCAAACCGGTTACATAAAATTTTCTACAACCCTTAACTATGAAAATTTAAAACGTTGAATTTAGCATATACTATGATTTCTTGATTTAAGTAGTATTAACAAATGGAACGATGATAAATTTTGACAATATAATCTGTCATCAGATTTTTTTCGGGAAAAACCTTTGATTCCTTTTATTAACCTGTCGCGAATAACGACCTGTATTCCTCATAATCGCATATTGAAATTTTCATCAACAAACGAATTATGTATTTTGATCCATGTTAATTTGATAATAATTTACGGAAGTCACTTAAATGTCAATATAGATAGTTTCCACCAGATGTTTACATATTAATATATTCGGAAATATCAAAGTTGCAGCGGGGGGATAAGATATGATGTCAAAAATACGTGAGGTTAAAGACGAATTAATAATTATGAATGGAAGTATAGAATTTAAAGAATTGCTTAAAGATTTAATTAACGCAAGCTTTCTTTTTCAGTTTAGTAATGAGTGCAGAAACAACGTCCAACGCAAGGTCTTTTATTAATTTACTGATTTTGAGAGAGAAGAATGTAATTGTGGAAGGAAAATATTTCTCAAGCAGACTTGAGCTGGACTATAATTTTAATATCACTGCGATAAATACTTCCATAGAACGAAATCTCTATAGCAAGTCTGTTCGAAGAAAAATATTAGAGTTAAATTTGCTTTAAACAAATTTTAAGCCAGCAGTATTGCGTAAGATTTGTGAAGGCAAAAATCAGACCTAAAAAGAAACAGGCAGTGAATTCGCAACCAACTTTAGGACTTTATAATTTAGTGAAAAATAAGTAATTACTCGCATACCTAATACAACTCTGCTCAGTATGTAATGTTATATTAAACATAGTGGCGAAAATAGAGAACATTTCCGCAAAATATTATTTACTGAAAAGTGCTTCAAGCCCAGCAGGTATTTACAAAGTAAATTGAACTTTATTGCCTAATGCAGAAATAGTTATTTGTAAAATAAATTCAGCGATGTTAAATACGCAAAGTAATTATGCGTTAACTAAATATAAACAAAAGATTTTTTGATTTTATTGTAAAGTTTATAATATATTTCAGCTTTATTCACTTTTCCTGCGACATTCTCTGCAGCAATACCAGCTGTAGCACTCTAGTTGAGATATAGCGGAAATGCTGACCTTTTAAAACTATTTTTTAATAAACAAAATTTACAATAAAATTATAACTTACCAGGCACAAATGTTCTAAATGTGCTTCATCAATTCACAGAAAAGTCTAAGTTAATATTTATGACTTTAAAAATAAAAAAAACTTAAATCGTTTGTGTTTTAATGTCCTAGTTATTTTGATGTATCCAATCAAAAATATGTAGCAATTATCTTTGTAGAGATAAAATATTGATTTCTTGCGAAAACTGAGGAAGTTATAGAAGATGTTCGAAAATTATAAAAAATAAAAATTTCAGTCTCAATATCTACTTCAATTTAGAAAATTAATCTTTTAATATTATTAAACAAATTTGTGTACCACTTAATCCATTTTCCTAAGCAAATGAACTATACGTCCTTTGCTAAAAGCGTTTCGCACTACATTTCAAATGACCTATCCATTAACGCGGTTTTTGCGCTAGGCATAGTTTCTTCATAATTTATTAGACTAAAATTTATTAAAATGAAAGTGTTTTTATTATTTGAATTTAAGCAAAGGTAATAATAAACCACGACATTTTCAATGTAAGAAAATTCGTAAATAATTTGCCATTTTAACAAGAAAAAATACAATAACACCATATAATTAGGATTAAATCCAAACTTAAAAATGTTAAACTTACCAACAAAAATAACGGAAACGTGTTTTTCTCTAGTTCTGCTTATATTTGTTAATAGATTATCTACTAATTGAAAAGAAGTCTATAGTGAATCTACAGAAATCATCCCGATTATGTATACGCCAATTAAAAATATTAGTTTTTTTAATTAACAGTTTAAAATTCCAAATGTATAATGAAACAACCAATTATACGTTACAATATAACCCAGTAAACAAAACTAGGGTGACGTAGAACTGAAATACGTGTTGCTCGTTTAAGCAGAAAATATAAACACGGATGTACTTCTAAATGTGAATGTCATGCTTTCCGTTACGCGAAAATTGTATTGAAAATTGGTTTTTAATTTATAAATATCAGATATTAATTGTTATATTTTGCATTAGAATTAAAGCTATGACAATATTTTGCAGCGTCAAAGTTTATTTTTGAATCGCATCATTCATAATTTTTGTGCCATAGTCTAATTTACTCATTTTCCTCGATCTTTATTTGATTCTATTTGAATTATTTTCACAAGAGGTGTAAAACTAGATAATAAAAAGTGCAACCCAACTCATGACATTACGTTACATTAATGTTTGAAATTAAATTCAAATAGTCTCCTAGAATCCTTCGTATTGTGACATAACACATTAAATTATCTGAAAGAATGATTACCAATGCGTTTGTGGGAGAATTAATTTGTAAAACCACCATAAGTCGTGTTCAGGAATAATCTGAACAAACAAACAAAATTTGAGCAAATTTTTACTAACAAGTAAACGTAAAAATGCCCCAAAAACATTGCAATGATAAAATTCCATATTTGCAGAGATAAAAATAAAAATTTGTTTGTTCCGATTTTGCTAAAATGTGCAGACTGGCGTTATAGATTATACAAATATACGTGTTACAGTCTAATGATATATTATTCACCGATTAGAACAAAAAGGCTTTAGAAAATATTTAATCAAATGTTCCCTTTTGTATATGATGTGTTTGAAGTAAATGATATTGAAGTACTGTTAATATCATTGTCATAAAAATCTTTTTTTGCAATACTGCTAATAATATTAATAATAAAAATAAATATTGATAATAAAGGTTTATAATTCTCGTTAAATAGGCGAAAAATCGTTGATAAAATGTGTTAAATTTTTCTGAAACTATATAAATTTTCCCCTTTAATGAGTCAAAAAGGAAAAGAAATTTTATCAGATATAAGAATCGTTTCTATCTCATTTTCTACTCAAGTATCTACAAATTAACATCTCTTTATATGTAAATTGCAAGACAAAACATAATAGAAAAATGTAAACGTGGAGAGAGAGAGAGTGAAATAAGGGGACAACAAATCAATTGCGTACGTCATCTCCAGTTTAAGCTCAATGCCTGTTCATGGTGCTTATTCTTGCATAAATCCGGCTTCAATTTGTTTATCCATAAAACTTCGTATGTGACTAACTACCTTTAGTTATTGCGTTTAGTAATAATATTAAATGCCACGTCAGGCAAAATTCGTGATAGGTAGACTGTGCGCGGACAATTGGCGCGCGTGTGATTTTGTGTTTTTTCGCGTCGTTTATTCCACCGGTTTTGTTATAAAATGCCTACATGAAACCCAAATTAGTTCACTTCTCTTTTTACAATTGAGTAAAAATAGAAATATATATTTTATTTAAGCTTAGAACAGAGGACAAACTTCTTGTTTTACCAATGTTCCAAAATATTACCATAGCACTCTTCATACACGGCTAAATTCATAGTTATAACTTGCACGCACTTCGAAATATTAATTTGTTTTACGATGGAATTTCTGAGATTAAAATTACATTAAAATATTTTTAAAAATTTTTAAAGTAACACCAATGAAATATTATTTAAATTACAAAACTTGTTGAATAGTGAGTTAGACGTTGCAAGCAAACTTGTATCGTTTAATTATATAAATGTTCAGTAACGACAAGTTGGGGATGGTTAGTTGGAACTTTGGGTCTAAATGGATACCATATCAGCTCCACCTAAAGTAAAAATAACTTACCAAGTTACATTAGTTAGTATATAGCTGAAAATTGTGTATAGTATGCGGCAGGGAGGCTCAGTGGTTAGAGCACCAGATTCGGAAGCAGACGTGCCCGAGGCTCAAGCTCTTTCCACGGCAAATTCTGGCCAGTACGTAATGAGTTCCCAATAAGGATGAAACCGGTCTACTGGAAGAATTTTCCCTTCTACACTAGAAAACGTGTGTAAGTATTTAATGGGTCAGGTGCTTATACCACGATCACAACATTGATTATGGTAAATTTCTATCGGTTATATAATGTTGTCGGTTGGACTTATGAATATTCACTCATGTTTTTAATAAAAAAACAAAAAACTTATTTTGTCTTTGTGGAACACATTTACCTAGTAATTTAAATTCGATTGATAATAATATATTAAAATATTTGAACTGAAATTACATTTTCACATAAATATATAATTTGCAAATTAAAAGAATTATATTAATAATAATAATAACAAAAAATATCAAGACCAGCTTAATTTCAATATATGCGATTGCAAGAAATTATGCCATTCAACAAAAAAACATCCAAATTTTGATTCATTATATTTTTTATCATAAGTCGCCAGCCGAAATATGCCAAGAGAAGAGGCATATGTAAAATTTAATTTATCACCTTTTATTGGAATATAACATGTCATTATCAAGCGAACTTAAAATGCATTTTGACTCTCCGTACAAATGGATACAAATTTTAAACAGAATATTGAAAATGCACTTACCAATCCTTCATTATAATAAACATTGAACAAAACTATACAGGTTTGACAACATTCCTACATTTTTCAACAATATTAAGTAAAATTGCTAATATTATAGACAGATGAATACGTCGATAATTGTTCATGGGGTTAACCTATTTACATGCGTTATTGTCTACTTATTTTTGAAGCACTTAACGATATATTCATGAAGGTTGCGCAATTGTAAAGCACAAAACAACAGTTTGAGAAATAAACAATCCGTAGACGCTCTAGCCAAAAGTATATCTGAATGCTTAAACGGAAGCACGTAAACAGAATTAAATTTTGCTTTCATAATTAAACTAGACGATATTATTGATATTATACCGTCTTCTATAAAGCTTACTGTGGAAAGTACTGAACGCAATGAAGCAGTTAGAAATTAAAAACTTCATTTTAAATTCTTAAAATACAGAAACAGCCTTTGACAAAACCCGGTTATTTATTTGGCGTTCTATAAAGTGAATACAATAAATGGTTCAATAATGCAAAGTAATCAATCTTAGTTAATACAGACAGAAATGAGAGTACTCATTGCCGATAGGCTGCAAAATATATTATTAAAAGTAATCTTTGTGCAAATATCAGACTCCAAACTTCACATATTTGCTCAAAGGTAACGAAATCGCTGATGACACAATTGAGTTTTATAAATTTTCATTTTTGTTTATCTAATTACAAATACAGCTAAATCGTAGTAGAAACAAAAAATATATGCAAAAAATTAAAAATGTCTGTACTCTTATTGCAATCGAGATATGGTGTTTAAAATAATTATATTTCGAAATAAAATAATAGTTAGCCATCAGTTTTATACAACAAAAATACATATATTTTCAGACAAATGAAAAAAAGTCTTTAAATTACCGGTCAATTCGTATCAAATATTATAGTTCAAATAAAATAAATCATCTTACTTAAAATGTCACTAAGGATCAGATGCACCGAGATGACAGATAATTCATTAGATTCTTGTTACGAACTCAACTGCAAAACTTCGGTTAAATTGTATTATTTTAACATGACAACGGAACTGCGAAATTCATTGACATATGCGTTTCCAGGTATTCATCAACTTATAACACAATCATCATTTAAGTGAAAAATATTTATAGATGGTGATTATAAACATATAGTTTTAAACGAATTGATGGCTGATTTGTTATGCATATGCTTAGAATCTGTGTTTTTTCATATTGCTTATGATACATAATAAAATCCATCTTTCAAATTACATTATGGATTACGCTAGCTTGATTAATTCTGAAGTTAATAAATGAGGAAAATATATCACTTTTATTTCATCAATAAAATATTTTGGTTGCATAATTCGACAGCCTTCCTTAGTTGGTCCATCCTCGCCAGTTTTACAAAACAAATTAATGAAGCAAGCTTATAATGTAAAACTGGTGAGAATAAAGGCAGCCGAAATATTTTGTTGAAGAAAGAAAACTACTGGAAAACTAACTGTTTTGGTTAAAACGCAGATAATTTAATTTCGATTAATCCTGTTTCGCAAAAATACTTTCATATAAATAATTTACTTGGCTTTTCTGACAAAAGCTTCATTCTATGAATCTTTTATGGATTTCAAATTAATCTTATCATTTCGTAATCCCTTTTATAAAAATCCTTCGTCTTCTATATATAATAAATAAAAGGTCAGAAATTTTACTTTGGAAGAGATGTGAAGAAATCAAATATAGCATGATTTTCCCTCTATTCAACTTCATATAATAAAGTAAAAAATACTATTCCTAAATATTTATTTAAAATGGATTAGAATATAATTTTACTGTAGATCCTTATTATTCTAAATTTGAGCATTTTTTTACCTTTAATGCATAAACATAAAACACTCATTACAATTTTTTGTCGAATAAAAGATTTTTGTTTTAGCGATAAGATAAAAACAACAAAATTTGAATTTAAAATATCTTTGCAGCATACACAAGTTTAGAAAATTCATTGATTGCGCAGATTAGGTAAACGGTTCTAAAACAAAATTTTGCGAGCTTAAGATAAATGCGAATTGTTTTGTACCTAAGCATTTGCGTAATATAGAAAATCAACCGTCAGTCACACATACTGATGCGTGACCTGAAAAATTGTATATGCGTCTCTCATTATGAGAAAATTACATGTATGCTAAGTTACATAATTTGTTCATGTGGAAAAAGCAGCAAAGGTGTATTTCGCTAGTCAGCTTACCGTCGTACTCTGATGATGATCATATAATTTCGCAATGCGTCAATACGGGTTACCAAGATGTTCGCCGACTAGTTAAATATAATCGCATTGATACTTACTTCAATCTTACAAACTTGATTTGATGAATTGTTACCACCACTCACGCAAACAGTGATTTTTTAAGGTAGATCTTTTTTATGAAATGCAATTATATATGCATGTATATATGAATGTGTGTATGTTTGTATGTATGTATGCATGTATGCATGCATGTATTTATGTATGTATGAATTTAAGTATGATTTATGAATCTATATAATTTTTGTATGTATTTGTGAGCTTATGTATGTATGTATGTATTTATGAATGTATTTATGTAGATATGCATTAATTCATGCATGTCTGTATATGCGTATCTATTTTTATACGTATGCATGTATGCATGGGCTTGGTCTATACATTCCAGCGCAAATGTCTAATAGGTTTTACAAAGCAACTAATTCGAATGTTCCGGGTGAACGATGCGCTTTAGTACGTTTGACTGACAGATGATTTTTAATTTTGACAAATAGATCGATAAATATGTGTGTGTCTTTATTTAAATATCGCAAAAATTATTTAAAATGAAATTATCAACACGTGCCCAATAATCTATTTTTTATTTGTATATGTTTTTGTTATTTAGAAAAGTGAAATGGTACACTCTATGCGAATTGAACATTTAACATAGTAAAGATAATAAAATGTAAAAAAATTATCTTGCGGATTAAGCAAAAATGTTTCATTTTCCAACTTATGTTGCGAATTTGTGGAATGAAAATTGAAATAGTGGTCAGTTGAACATTTTGTAACACGATGCGAGTAAAATATTAACAGGTAAATGAATTGAAAGTGGTCTTAGGTGAAAAGGATAGTTAATGATAACGTAGCAAATGTACAATCGACAATTCACTGAAGTTCAACTTTTATGAGATTACGCGTGCTAAAAGTTGATTTTCGCATTCACAGTTTGACTAAACGCTATTTTTTTTAAATTACGCATTGAAAAGCTCCACGAAAAATTGAAATAAATTCTGTCGTAAAATTGAAGAAATGCGAATTGGAATTTATTCGGTTTGGTGCTTACTTCAACCCTGACAATTTGCTTCCATTGAAGTAGGATAGAATTTAATTATTAAACTAACATTGATTGCGCTGGCGGTAATAACAAGTAGTTTATTCACTTTTGCGATCTTGATATAAGCAACTGACGGGTTATGTACATGCGTTGTCCGCATAAACTGCCTTTTGTGTAGAGCAGAAAAGGCAATTGATCCAGTAGACCGGTTTCGTCACTATTTAGAATTTATCACGTGTCATCCAGAAATTGCCCTGGAAAGAGGCTCGAATATGGGCACGGCTGCTTCGGAATCTGGTGCTCTAACCACTGAGCCACCTTGACGCATACGGAAAAAATGGTAGGTTGGCTAATTGATTAGAGCACCAGATTCTAAAGCAGACATGCCTAGGTTCGAGCCGTGTCCGCAGCAAATCCTGGACATTTCGTGATGAGATCCCAATAAGCATGAAACAGATTTACTGGTTGAGCAGCTTTTCCTACACAATAAAATATTTAGTTTACACTGACTTATGTTTATGTATAATGTGTCAGATTTATATATCAAAGTCGCAAGCTTGATTAAATTAATCGAATGGTCTAGTGTTTGCAATTTAATGAAAACCAATGGTCTCATTAATGGCAAAAATTCTGGCCAGCACGCGATGAGTTCCCAATAAGTACGAAATCGGTCTACTGGAGGAATTGCCTTTTCTGCACTATACAATTCTTAGTTTATCCTGACAGATGTATGCTTATAATAGTTCTGGTGTTTATATAAAGTTAACAAACTAGATTATAATAAACGTTATCACCGCCCGCATAAGCAATGCTGGTTTAATTAACAATGTATGAAGTCGACCAATGTAAATTTCGATACAGGCAGTCATTTTAAACCATACAATGCTGGGTTTCCATGCAAAAAATATATTTGAAGAACAATACGTGCAAATTTTAGAATTATTATCAGTCCTTAATTCACGTTATGGATAAATGTTGTTTGCATATATTTTTTTTGTCTCCGTTTACATAACGATGCTTCATTAAGTACCGAAAATGTGTTTATCCAATTTATTTTTAATGGAAATGTTAACTGAAGAATTAAACAGGGAGAGTGTGATATAGGGAAATCTTTCGTTATTTTGATATTACAGTTTCAGCTATTTCTTTTTTTAACTTTCGAAAAATTATAAATATTTTTATTTGTTGATATTTGATTTCGAAATGAGAACAAAATTTTACTTCAAATCAATAAAAATTTCTTCATTTTGCATATGATGACAGCTTGCATTCCATAATATAAGCAAAATAGCAATATATACTATTTATGTCATTTTCCTTATATCCCAGTTTCTTTAATTTAATTATGATATTTTAAGTAGCATGCAACATTTATGTACTAATAAGAGTAATTGAAAGCTGGAATCAGCCTAGCATAATTAAAAAGAAATTCGTCTTCGTTGTGGTTGAACAGGCAAATGCATTTTGTGTTCAAACTGTAATTGTCCGAAAAAAATGGGCACCACGCTGCATATTATAATAATAACAATCAAACTTTCAATCAACCGGATGTACGTGTAGAATAGAAGCATTAATGTCAAAACAACTTGAAGACAGTGACACAAATCGTTTAATCATTTGTGACTGAAAACCGGATGAAATGTTTAACTATAAGGAAGTTAAATGTTTATTACCCAGAATTGTCGGCCGCAGGTAATTTAACATCTTTAAAAATATGTATTTGTGACTGTTTTATGCCGTGTATTATTTATTTTTGCTTTTGCACAATAAATTGGAATGTAATAACAATAAACATGGTATAGAGCGCATGAAATTTACTGCAACAGCTGAACACTGTTTTAAAATCCATACTTCAAACCAAGCAAATTAGTTTATTTTTTGCAACGTAAGACATGGAAATCCGATGCGTAATACGGAAGCAATTAGATGCAACATTCATTCTGCGAAGTTTAATAAACAATAGACAGTGGCACATGACTAGAATAAAAAAGGTAAGTTTTGAGTGGGTGTTTGTTTATTGATGGACCTGTTAGCATCTCCATACAGTTTGACACTTCCTGTATGTTAGACTAGAATAATAATAACTTATAATTATTTTCTGGAGAACTTTTAATGAAGATAATGTAAGACAACATCTGAAATAAAAAAATACCACATGAATATATTGCAAACTTTAATATGACTTGAGAAGGTCTAATTTTTAATAATTAAATGAAACGAAATTCCAGCTATTCTCATAGCAAGTGCTATCGATTTATCTTACAAAAAAACTAATACAAATATATCTAAATGACACAACTTTCATTCTGTAAGGATAATCTAAACAAATGTCAGACTATCCTATCTAACGTTTACTATTTTTACAATAATGTACATTGATGCATGTATTCAGTTAATTTTAACTGCTATAATTTGGTTTAGCTCCAAAGTCAATTACTTGACCTTCAACATTAACACAACATTAAACAATCAATGAGGTAAAGTTGATGAGCTGCTTTGTTTGGTAATCTATTAAATAAAATTGTAGGTAGGCTCAAGTTCATCCAATATTTGTCAATTACTTTATTGTTCTCAAAGACTTACACTGAAAGTTGCTTTGGTTACAAAATGAAATATAATTATACATAGTACAAAGAGGAATTTTAAATTCTGCTTAAAAATAGGTCATCCTAATTAGAATGGCTGGCGGCACATCCATAAGAACAATAAAATCGCCTGAAATCCTTTTCATAGTTCGGCATGTAATGCGAGGAAAGTGAAGGGTACAATTCCCTTTGCGTGTGCGTAGCAAGTTTTCAATATAGATTTTAATCTCATTTCTAGCAAAATTGAGAAATATTCGAAATTAATATTGCTAATAACCATATCAGCGATGGCACAGTTTATATAAAGTTGGTATGCCTTGGATTCGCATCGAGAATTAATTCATTTAAGGTGGATTCGTCTGTTTCGTTCATATGCGGGCGTAATAAGGAAATCACCATTTTCGTGCTGAAAATAGCATTTCATTAATGTTGTACATTAATTTGTTAATGTACTTTCACACAACGCAAAGGTTTGCGCAAATCCAAAATGTGTGTGCGAAAAACAGGAACAATTATTATATTACACATATTGCGTAAGATACACCATAAGTGTGTTTAGACATTTTTGTATAAACATTTGAGCCGAAAGTGAAACTAACTCTGAAGTAGATTGTATATTATGCCAACAGGATTGAGAGTCAGCGTTTGGCTATGCAACGTTTTACTACAACAACATTAAACATGCCAGAGGCACAGAATCCGCGAGAGTTTAACAAAAGCATTTAAGTGTGTTTATCACTGGAAAACGTTACCATTTATAGCAATAAAGACAAACGTTCATATTTGTAACTCTGCGCATCTACGAGGGGAATTTTATTAAGTTATCCAATCTGAATTCATGTTTGGTATTGAATTTGTCAAAATTCGCACAATTAAGCCAAAATAAGATGCTTTACTTTAGGAATCTGATAAGTCAAATCATTACTCATTCGATTCTTTTATGATAAAATCATCAAATTTCAAAACCGTTTTTGTTCTGGAACGAATACTCTCGATTGTTTTTAAATAGGAAGATTTTGGTTTTCAATTTTTATGATTGACTTAGGTATAAATTCTATGTGGTTGCTTTCGAATGAACTAGTCATTAAGTAAACATTACCGATGTTAATTAAAATAATTACTTCTTTTCTCATTTAATCTTGCGAATAATTTTGCGATCAAAGTAAAAATGAAAGCGTTGATTGACGCGTTTACATGAACAAAATATTTTTATATTTTACATGTTTTTCCCAGAGGTAGCATTTAAATTACCTCCTGCTGCTAAATAAAAAATAATTTGATTTTTAAGACTAATTTTTTGCGTATATGAAAGTTTAACCTAGTTCTATAACCGAGCATGCAAACGTTTTACTTAAGAATAGCGAAAACATTTATATTAAATAAAAAGTATGTAGAATGTTGCCTTTAATGTCACTCCTCCTTGGAACACTGCTCAAATACTATATTAAATTCTGATTGATGGAGCTTCACTACGGATAGCAACAATAGACTTGCTCTTGAGCTAGCGCGGTGACTTCATAGTTAGCATTCGCTTCAATTATTAACCAGAGTTATTTTTTTCCTACTATCATTTCTTAAGCTGCGTTTGCGACTTCACAATAGTAATGGCCCACTTCGGCGCCTTTTCTTTTTATTGATTACACTCTTAGTGTAACGTCTTACATAACAGATTAGCGATATAATTGGCGACCAAGAAATTTACGATTGTAGTCCACAAAATAATTATGCTCGATTTCTAAAGCAAGGGACGATTATATTATTACTGGAATAGTGCAACAGAAAGTGTGTTTTGCTTTGCAATGCATTTATACTTGCAATGTTAAGCACATGCTTTGTTTTTCTTGTCGACGAATCATAATTTGTTACATTTTTTGAAATATATTTGAAAGTGGCAGGCTAAAAGTGCTAAAATATGACAGTTTAAGAAAAGCAGTTTAAATACTGAATTGTTCTTTCCCTAGGAAACAATTCGCAGTGGATTCGGATCGAACGTAAGGATTACGAGTAATAATTCAAAAAATGATAACAATAAGCGTTCCCATTTTAGACAGCACTTTGAAATTCTAAGAAACCTGCATTATGCGGAATAAAGAAACATGATATCTACAATGTTGGTATCGGTTACTAACACAATAGCCATAGAGTTAGTATCCTTTACAGACTCGATACTTATATTATATAGGGTGAGTTAGCTGGAAGTCATATTTTAGAGACTTTATATTATTTTAGCGTCACTACTATAGGTTTACACTTGCGTCTAGGAGATTTTACCGTGCTATTAACCCACAGTCCTAACCCAAATATATAGTGGTTAAAGGGCGTAATACTGGCTCCTACTGATGAGTCGCCAGTAAGCACGAAACGAATGTGCGTGAGATTATACTTTCCGTTCATGCTGCCTTTGGTTTATTAATCTGGTTACAACTGAACTAATTTGTTAGTAGTTTCGCAAAACCTAATATATACTTGCATATATATTAGTTCTCCGCAACAAACAGTATTTAACTGTCATATATTGAATTGAATGATGTCATGCTTACCGCGAAATGTGATAACTGATATCAATTAAGTCCAGAGTGTATGGATTTACTGGAGTAACAGGTGTTCAGAAATAGTTGTAATTCTCAATTTCGGTGAAATATAGCATAAATTGATATCCATCATGTTGATACCATGTACCGACTCGGCAACCATAGTGTTAGTACCATGTACCTTTTCAGTACTACAATGTTGGTATCGGTTACTAACACAATTGCCATAGTGTTAGTATCGTTTACAGACTCGGTATATATATATATATATATATATATATATATATATATTATAGATTGAGTTAGATGGAAGTCGTATTTTAGAGACTTTATAAGATGTTAGCTTCACTACTATAGGTTTACACATTCGTCTAGGAGATTGTACCGTCCTATTATCCCACAGTCCTCACCCAAATATATAGTGGTTAAAGGGCGTAATACCGGCTCCTACTGATGAGTCGCCAGTAAGCACGAAACGAATGCGCATGAGATTATACTTTCCGTTCATGCTGCCTTTGGTTAATCCTTCTGGTCACAACTGAACTAATTTGTCACTAGGTTCGCAACACCTAATGCATAATTGCATATATATTAGTTCTCCGCAACAAACAGTATTTAACTGTTTTATATTGAATTGACTTATGTAATGCAATGACGTAATTTATGCAAGACTACTAGAGGTGAGAGCCGCATATCTAATTTTGCATTTCATATATATGCAATGCGGTTTGATCCTCGCTAGTCAGTTTGCTGTCGTACTCTTATGATGATCATGGAAGGTTAAAAACATGTCAGTACGTTCGACTGGCGGTAGTTTTTCGATGTTGTTCTACGACTGGTTAAACACAATGAGATTGGTGTTTACTGCAAGTTCGCAAACCTGATTCAAAGAATTTGTATGTCTTTTATTGAATTCGAAACTATACAATTTGGAGTAAATACTTGTCTATCGTCCACAATATTAGAATATGTTGCGTGCCATTATGTTTGCGAGGTATTTCTAATCCTATAAACATATACGATTATTTGTCATCTTAATGCTAAAGTTCGAAAGATACACGTAATCTGCTATTAAATATGTTAATTTTTAAATAAACAGGCACCCAGTCTTTCAGTATTATGTAATCAAATATTACTGACATTATTTTGATACATGCAACCATAACTTAACTGGAGTTGAGTTGGGATTATTTTTCACACGAAACTTTAAAAAAAAAATCTAGTATTTAATTTGATTACGCTACGAGATGCTTTTTGCTATATATGCTCTCTTTCGCAATCCATTTCGTTAATGAACATGCAATCTAAAAGCATAAATAAATAAAAATTTGCTTTAAAAATCAAGAAAAAGCTATAAAAATAGCGCTAAGAATTCCTAGACTTATTTTGCAAATTATTTTAAATTTATGCATATTTATAATGTAGTATTTGCAGAAGGCAGTAGAGAATGCAACTTTATTTAGCTCATAAATATTTATTTGTTGAATTAAAACAGAAACAGGCTAAAATTCCAATTCGACGTAGATAGGAGTGGATAGAAGGAAAATAGTTGAATTGTTAATAAAGACGAAGAAGGTAAAATGTCCAAAAATTATTTAATCCTCGACAAAGGAAAAGAAGATTAATGCATTTGATTTCCTCCGCTTAACATTTTGAATCATTTTGTACTAAAATAAAATTCATGGGATGCACGTAATCAATTATTAACAAAATTTTTCATTGTAATTTAAAATTTCTAAAAATGATAAACATGTAAATTAGAAAAAAAAAATTATCTTGCATAGTAAATTTTGTGAAAAAGGTATAATACTTTATGCAAAATACAATTCTTCATAAATAATAGTTCAGGCATGTTCGTGTAGTATTAATGTAATGACGAACAACAAAAGATAAACACTTTTGCATTTAAAAAAATTTAAATCGTTATTCAAAACATGTAGGCTAAATATACAGCATTCTTCTCACAAATTTCAAGCATACCTTAAATATTCCTACTTTTCAAGTGCACACCAAACGAAATCATTACCTTTTGCCATTTACTAGATTCTTGAACACTCTCCAGTGGACACTCAAATTTCAGTTAACGCAACTTGCACACCATAGTCTGATTGTACTCCATTGCTAAGAAGGAATTAATCTACAAGTGAACATATCCGTAATTCAGTTAGATGGCAGTCAAAAGGGATGCATCGAATACGGAAACTTGTTTTATAGTCCTAAACACACTTGGCATGTCAAAACGGCAGTTTACAAATAAACATATTTAAAATGTTGGTTAATGCAATAAGAACTAAACAAATATGAATTTCATTAGCTACTTTATCATTTTCATGACTTGAGATTAAATAATGGATCTTACTTTTAGGCGGCTAATACGTGGAAAAAAATAACTTCTATTCTGATTGGTTTTATTTACATTTTTGAATTCGTTGACAAATACGTAGTGCCTATAAAGACACAATGTTAGTCAAGTTGACATCTTCGTACAAATTCGATATTCCACTAACGAATATTACTTGACATTACATAGAAAACTTTTTGTCTAATTTCAAATTCCAGTTCAAGAGTACAAAATGCTCAATTTTTAGAATAGGAGGATATGCTGCATTATAGACTATTTTTGATCGATATGATTTAATGTATGTGAACCTAATACGGTGCACTGATGGAAAATTGTAACACTACATTTTTAGTTCAGAAATGAACATATTCTTTACTACAGTAATTAAATAAAATATATGCAGGTAATTTTAATTTTGGTTTTTACGTCTAAAAATTGTTTTGGTGTAAAATACCTTCAAATAATAATCATGGAATATTTTTAGAATAAAATTATATTAAGGATAATATGCTTATTGTGTGTAAATGCTCAATTTTTTTGCAATTATTCGACTACACCATTAAGAGTTTTCAGTTACAGATGTCCTGAGTTTCCATTTTATTAAATTATTAAGAAATAACCTGATATTTAGTGTTATTTCTGGTTGTAGCTGTCTAGAATGTGTTTTTGTTAACTACATGTTGTGTATAGGTGAGTCTATGTTCCGGTAGAAAACGAATAAAATTATTTATACGCGACAACTTTAAAAATGAGAATCTCAGTGAATACTCAAGTTACCGGTAGACTAGTAACTAGATCTAATGCTTTCCAAATGTATACACACAAATACATAAAAATAATAGAAGAACGGTTTACAATAAACACATCTATGTCTGTTGAAAGTAAGTACGCATAAAAAGGGGAATATGAAAATTTATTTTTCGCTTAATCAAATTAAAGCCCATTGTGTCTTTAAATGAAAAAGAGAACCTGCGTTTGCGAACGCAAATTCTTAATTATAAGCAATAAATTTAATCTCCAATATTCAAAATTTTGCTGCATTAAATAATTAATCTGTGAAATAATTATAAGAAAATCTTGACTGATATTGTCCATGTGCTTTGTTCGAATTTGTTACAAAAACGCTCGGATCAACGCGTGTAACACATTTTCATAACAAAAAACGTGGTTTGTATTCTCGAACACCTTCTGAGTAAAGCAACTTCAGTTACTGGTGTACTGTCGGGTTTAATAGGTTCGTTTAGATGATGATAAAGTTTTGCCGTTAGAGGTTTGCCGATTGGCCAGGATGAAAAAGAGGATTACATATTTAAAATAGGAAAGCCAAGTACTATGAAGGGTTTACAATACAAACAATGCCGTAGTAAGTTGTATTTAAAAAAATAAGCTGACGAATTTTTAATGCTGAAATTCTTATTACTACATGTGATGTGAAATGGCTTCTTATTGAATAATTTAATCAGGTTTGCGGTTTTGATATAAATAACTCACTCATTATGGACAGAAATTTGTATAAACTAAGAATTGTAAAGTGTAGAAAAAGCAATTCATCCAGTCGACCGATTTCGTACTTATTGTGGACTAAACTCGTACTGCCAAAAGTTCCCGCGGACGTGGTTTGAACCTGGGCACATATGCATCGTAATATTGTGCTCGAACCATTGGGCCACCTTACAAGGCCTGTACCATGGGCTTAACTAGCTTATAAGAATTGGATGATTGATCAATTACAAAATGAGGCCAAAGTATTTGAAATGTTAATCAGATTCTACTGATACACATTCAGATTTCAAATCGAATGTATAACATCTGCGATGTACCGATGTGCGATGAGGTTAACACAAGCATACATTCATTAACGGGTACTCAGTTGCACAAACAACAAGTTTCCTTTTAACTGACGTGGAAAAGAGAATATGGCTAACAGGAATATCGCAGAAGCATTAAACGGCAGAAAATATTTATTCACACTAGAGTAGTGTAAATTTGGATATATTTTACAAATAAATTAGTTTTGTAAATTTTGTATATCCGGTTTTGTTTACTTGTATTATTTTCTTTCTTTTTATAAAGACAAATATGTCAATGATGCATTTAGGAAGCTGTTTACAGAAGGCTTACGAAATTATATTCGGGGCCAATTACGAAATTGTAACCGAATGCTTCCGCGACTACTGCCAACATTCATCCTTTGACACCGTCATTTCACATGCACGATTTCCAGCCGTTAAATCTCAGCATACCGAAGCCCATTGGATGGACCATTTAGTTGAATTAGAAGCTAAAGAGATGAGCCATTTCAATGGAAGGTCAGATCTTGTGAAACGTGCTTTATATCTACCAGAAAACAGTTCAATTACTTCTGTCAGACAGGCACGAGACGCTGGACTTGTCGATCATTTGAACATTGATTTTATTGAACGGAATTTCATGTTTATTCGTGTTATTCCCGCATCACTCTTCATGGACAGAATAGAAGAAGTTGAAGAATATCCGGCAAGTCGTCTGCTCAGTGATATTGGTGGCTGTGTTGGGTTGTGGCTTGGCGCCAGTTTGGTTACTTTGTTTGAATTATTAGATTTGATCTTAGACGTAATTGAACTATCTCAGTGGAGTCTGACTCGTCGGCGATTCCGAGAGTCTGAAATTCGACGTCTAAACATGGAGGCCGAAAAATGGTTCACAGAAGCCATGAAGTTGGCGAGTCAACTGCGGGAAACCAAAGAACAAAGGAAGTGTAACCTTTATCCTTATCAGCACCACCTCCGACATCATTTTTATCCACAACAGAGTCAGATACCCGAGGTATGCTAGAAGATATTTATAATCGTTTCGGCTGTCTACTGACGCTTTATTTATGACCTATTTAAGAAATAAATAAAATCTATGAAGAATATCTGTGTTCAGTTATTTTAGATGAGTCGCAGACGTTGGCTTACATAATAATTAATTTTTAGCTCCACCAGCTCTTTGTGGAGTATTGCAGTTAAAAGACTATATCTTACAAAAGCTAGTTTATGACATAGAAGAGAAATATTAATTGAGAAACAAGTCTTTTCTAATAAGTTTAGAATTAAATAGGATTTATTCTGTATTTTTAAGCAACTAATTTACAAAATACATCAAGACTTTTAAGTATTTTTTTAGTTACATATAATACTTAAACATCCATTTGTTAAGGTTTTCATATCCCCATGTCCACAAAATTCAATGTATAAATATTAATTTAATAATTATTATAAAAATAGCTTGCAACTTCTTTTTTATAAAAGTTTTTAATTAAATACTATTTAAATCTGCGCAGGGACCATTTTCTCAACTATGTGGAAGCGTTTGCGTTATAAGCAATAAGAATAATGCAAATTGATTAACTAAACGAGCATTGATTGCGCGACGGTGATATCAATTACTGTATTCGAGGTTGCGAACTTGACATAAACACCTGACCTTTTATGTACATACATTTTTCAGTATAAATTAAGAATTTTGTAGTGTACAAAAAGAAATTCATTTCCGTTTTTACGCTATACATTTATAGTAACTAAATTGCTTATTTTGGCAAAGTCGACTGTTTCCATTATATATCACTTTACCCATCATTGGTAGATATTGGTGTAAAGCAAAATCGTATATTGATGATAACTATTTCCGATCGCCTAGACGCCTGTATTTTGGCTTTTGCGCTATGCAGGAAGGAACTTTCTTAAAGTAAATTTTGACATTCAGCAAATGCATGTTTGTTTGATTCATTAATTTAAAGTTTTAAGTTACTTGATTCCAATAAATTGAGACCATCACCGGATACTTAGCGTATAAAATGAGGCTCATACACGAGGGGTATTAATATATATTTGTCAGTATAAACTAAGAATTGCATAATGTAGAAAAAAGTATTCCATCCAGTAGATCGGTTTTTGTCTTTACGGGATCTCTTTTGTTGGCTTCCAATAAACAAACACATTCTATTATATAGCCAATTAATACATTTTGTAGTGTTTCTAGGTAAAGATATTTCAAGGCTTGAACAAATACTTGTTTTTTATCACAGTGAACTTGTTTTTAATTGCTCAGGCGCTTTCTTAAACGTTGCAGCCTCCACTCTGATTGGTTAATTATCTAATCTAGTATCTCGATTAGTACAATCGCACGTTGTTTCTGGACGATGACATTCCACATAAATCTAACATTATTAGTGTCTTAATACTGACCTCTCGTTCTGTGATAGATACGGGCTATTTTATTGTATCACGTGCCCATTGCTGGCTGATCAATCAATATTTGTAAAGCAATCTGCACAAAAAGCTTTTTATTTGGACAATTTGATAAAAAGTCGTCTCGTCAAATTGCAATACAAAGTTTGCTCCCTTATAATCTAATTTTGGTTTTTTTATGTAAAGCAAGAGTAGTACTATTAAACGCTGCTTTATTTTACTTATTTTATAATTTTAGACAGAAACATCCAGTTTCTGCATTAAAACGTTAGCATTGCTTCAACGAAGTAGGGGAAAATTTGTATGCTCTTATATCCTGTAACTAATATTTAGGGGAAATTGATATTTGAATAATAGATAAAAATTTCAAATTGGTGAAATGAAACAATTTAAATTTTTAAATATACGAATAAACATTTTGAAGAATTACATGAATACTAATAATATTTAAACGAAATTAATGCTAAAATGAGTACAGCAGATGAGTTAAATCTGTAGTACCTTTTCCCAGGTTGTACGTTGGAAACATTGAATTGCGAAAATAAAACGAATAAACGCGCCGTATTCTGAATTAAAATTAACTTATAACCAGCTCCTAAAATAAAAATTGATAATTTAATACATTCTTAATAAATCAAATATATTTTTAATATGCGAATGCCAGGATTGCTAAACTGGAAATTGCACACGTCGGTAATCATCTTATTTTGTAATATGCATTGTTTGCTTCAAATTCTGCTAAATATATCTTGTTTTCTCAGGTTTCAACGGAAGAAACACAAGTGAAATTAAAATGCGGACTATTAAATTTAAGTTTAGCCAACATCAGTCTGAGCAAAATTTAAAGGAAGTGGCCTCTAAATTGCAATATGGAAAGCATGAATGAAGCCATTTTCTTAAAGTAAAATAATTGAGCGTTTGCAAGATCAAGAATTATTTCATTTCAAATAAATTATATGAGATACTATTACTTCGTGGATATAAGACATGTTATTTTATAATTCTTTTATAATTTATTAAAAAATAAGTCATTTAGTTCACAGCTCAATAACAAAATTTTGATAAATCACATGCGTTTTTAAAATATGACATTCATTTACGTTTTAATTTAAAAGCTATTTTAGTTTAAATTTAGAAATGAATTTTTAAAATAAAATTTTAAATAATATAAATATGCATTGTTACAATTTTTTTCTACATTATCTTTATCTTTACAAAGAATACTAGTCCGGAATTTATTTCATCAGATTCGCACAGAAATTGTGACGACACGAAAAATTACACACATGATTTCAAACAGTCCAGAAATAATATTAATTCAACGTACAATAGATTTGAAAAACGAGAAACTCTCAAACACACTAATGATTATATGCTGTCAACGCAAAAACAGAATTCGGAAGAAAACATTTGTGGTTCAAATTTAATTACGTTTGTTGATGTCGAGAAGTGTTCATTGGAACCCTTGGCTTCTCGCCACGAAACGTCTAATCTAGAATGGAAAAATCAGCATGATATAAAGGCAGAAGAAATCGCAAATAATATTGAGCAGAAGAGAAATAAAGCATCCCAGGATTTTAGTGGACACCGGGAACACGTTTTGTGTAATCGAAAATCTATTATTGAATTATACGATATGCAAAAACGTTATGTAGTCACTGAATTTTCACAGACAGCAGGCACAGACCAGAGGCAACGCAAACTTTCGGACGAATTTGGTGCGAAAAATGTGCCCGTATTTTCAGCTAATCGGGATGGAGGTCAAGGGCAGGCAAGATCACATTATGACCAAATTGTAACTGGCCAGCACGGTATTAGTGACTCTAGAATTAGTGTTGCTAGCGTCGACAATTATTTTAAAAACAGTAACAATTTTAGCACCGATAAAATGGACAAAATCGAAAGTAAAATGATACAAAACTATACAGATAGTAGCCTTTTCTCGTCAAACGATCATCAAGTAGGATTGAATAAAATTGAGGCGGTGCAGTTGTCGACAAATTTTACACATAATGCTAATTCGGCTAATGGAGTTCAGAGCAACAAAGATATGAAAATGCGAAGCAATAAAGGCGCAAGTAATAAGATCAGTGTTGTTAAGAAAATAGATAATAAAATGCGAATGAAAATGTACCAAGAAGAAAGTGAAAACCCAACAAAACTCAATTTAGCCAATAACACATTAATCAATGATATTCAAAACAAAAGATGTAATAAAGCAGGTATAAAAAAGAGCAGAAAAAGTTCAAGGACAAAGGGAAATCAGAGTGGGCACGAATTACGTAAGATACAATATCAGCAAGCAGGTAAATCCCAGTCACAGCCGGAGAAATACGAGAAACAGAACACATTCGAACAACTAAGCTGTTACAGTAAGAAAAACAGGTAAAGATGAAATTCTATTTTTGATTTCTTGAAAGCATATAGAAACCACAAGGATGAAATGCAAACGTTTTCAAGGGTTTTATAGCTATAAATAATTTTCGTAAAATTTCATATCTATCGTTTCCTCATTGCGTAACAGATATATATATATATATATATATGTGTGTGTGTGTATATAGCGTGATTATACTGCATTAACTATTTATGAGTATGACTTTTGGGATTATTGGGCGAAATTAATTATTTATCTATTTATTCCAAGAAAATCTACCGTTATATATATCGATAATTTTTTCTAATGTGTAACTGTGACAAACTCAGATAGTTCTTGAATGCGAGCATCAATAAAAGTCGTAGTACTCTGTCCATTTGCAAAAGGAGAAAGATATTTTATTATATACAAGAACCGTTTCTATGTCATTCTTCTCAATAATCTACAAACGAACATTCCTTTACCTATAAATTGAAACGCCAAACATGTAGAAAGTGTGAAATAAGGGAACATCAAATCACTTGCGTGAACTGGATGAACCAGTGACATAAAAATGTAAAGCGCCACAGACTTTATTGTGGAAAGAACATTATTATCAGTATATTAAGCAATTACGATTCTCAGAAGATTTGTTGTGCAGTTTACGCAAGCACAAACTACGGGCTAATCGATCAAAATCGTACAAGGTTGGCGTATTCGAAAATTGAACAGTTAATCGAAAATGAAGTAGTGTTACGGGCAAGAAAAGGGTGTTTTTTGTATTGGATGAAACAAATCGTTAAACAAGAATGAGATTTTGGATATTATTGTCAACTTTTATACCTAAAGACAAAATAAGAATATTGAAGAAATAAAAAATAATGATGTAAAACCTAAAGTTTTTTGCGAATTATTACCATAAAATCAATTGATTTGTTGTTCCCTTACTTCAAAATCTCTCCATTTTTACATTTGTCTATTTTGTTTTGCCTTTCAATTTATATATAAAAGAATTTTCATTTGTAGATACTTGAGAAGAACGTGAGAAAAAATGGTTAATGTATCACATAACATCGCTTTTTTTCAAATAGAAAGAGTACCATTAATTCAGATTTAGGTTTTTATTAAAACTTAATTACACTTATCATATGAGTAATGTCTAATTAAACTTATTGTAAACTTTGAGTGTGTGTAGCCGTCATTTTTATTGTAAATTTTTTTAAAGCGTAAGCTATAGTTAGACTTTCATTAATTGATAGAGTTTTGCACTAGGATTACGTTTTTCGGTTTACTCTCACAGTTATTACTCCCCGGATAATGTCTGTTATGTCACATTGTTCATATATTTTGACAAGTTAAGATGAAATAATTTAATGTTTGTTAATCTCCTTAAAATCGTTCTTCTTGTAATGGATGTAGTTAATGGTCATATGGTTCTTGTTTATGAAATTACATTAATTAAGATTTTTGCCAGTTCGACTGATAAACTGCGAATGGTGTACCAACGGGTAGTCCGTTACAGCTGCATACCAAAATGCTATTTATGGTTTCACGGAATATCGGCCAGTCGATATCCATAGGATTTTGGTAGTTATTTGTTTTATTTAGACTCGTTGCTTACAGGTTGATGTGAATTGCTTTATTTCTCTACAATAGTTTTCCTAATTTTACTTTAAACCTAATTGAGATCATTCGCAAATTGGATGTACGCCTCGATTAACAACATGCTTTTATATTTTTCAGTAATCCGAAGGTGCTAAACTTTTTAAATCACTTTCTTTACGAAAGTTAGTGGTGTCTGCAAATCTTTTTCCTGTTCTCGTACCCAATATTTGCGCTATCGTACAAGTCTCAATAAATTTACTGTTTACGAACAATAGAGCAATTGATTATCAGACTCTAGTAACCTTAATGCGGAAATATTAAGAGAAAGCCGCAACATAGTAACAAAAAGCCGCAATTTAGAAGCATTTCATTAAAACGCCACAAAAAGGAAATTTAAGCTAGTGCCCCATTTCATATGAAATAGTTGTAAAACTTATTATATGTATAAGAATTTATTTATATCGATCCGAAAGCACCTGATATGAGTGGTCAAATGTTCCACTTACATGATTTAACTGGACAACAATACCAAAAATAAAATTCTGCTGTTAGTCAAACCTGACTATTTGCTGAACTAGCAATATACAAATTTGATTGATTTTGCAATTATTTAATGTAGTAACATCTGCAAAAGCGATATTGTAATTGCCCATATCAACGCTAGTAGCAACACATTTTGAAGAGCAATTAATGAGCTAATCTACACATCTTGCATCGTTAACTTGGTTACAAAGCAAATTAACGCGCACCAGTACGTTGCACACAAAATACTGAAATGCGATTGGACCATGTATTACCAAAATAGATTGAGCCAGGTGAAGACTCAATATACCGATAGAACCGTAACTTAGGTTATAGAATTGCTCGTCCCTAGAGACCCATAGACAAAAACCCAACTATGTTTGCGAGAAAAAACATAATTAAACTAAAAGCACTACTGAAAGTAAATATTAATAATTCTTTAAATCAAGTTTGCGAGCTTGAAGTAAACACCAATCCCATTGTATTTAACCAGTCGTCGAACAACATAACAAAACTACCGCCAGCCGCAACGCACTGACGCGTTTCGACCTTCCTTGATCATCATCAGAGTACGACGGCAAACTGACAATCGAGGATCAAACCGCATTGAATATATATGGAAATCAAATTTAGATATGCGGCTCTCACCTCTAGCAGTCTCGCATACATTGAACTTGACTGGAAATGTCGGCTGCACAATTTCTATGCAGTCACGAACATGAACTGTTTGTAGCTTTCGCCACATATACATATATAGGCAATACAATTTAACAATAAACTGACTGTCGAGGATCAAACCGCAGTGATCCTCGATAGTCAGTTTGCCGTCGTACTCTGATGATGATCAAGGAAGGTCGAAACGCGCCAGTGCGTTGCGGCTGGCGGTAGTTTTGTTATGTTGTTCGACGACTGGTTAAATACAATGAGATTGGTGTTTACTTCAAGCTCGCAAACTTGATTTAAAGAATTGTTACCACCACCCGCGCAAACAATTATTGTTAAATTGTATTAAATATTAATAACACAGA
Source organism: Eudiplozoon nipponicum (assembly GCA_029291075.1). Lineage (NCBI taxonomy): Eukaryota > Metazoa > Platyhelminthes > Monogenea > Mazocraeidea > Diplozoidae > Eudiplozoon > Eudiplozoon nipponicum. The sequence goes on from JAQBSW010000273.1 coordinate 39,677, forward strand.
AAACTGAAAGATTTATTACCCAATCGATATAAAAGAAGCCCTTGTCATTTATAACTGAAGATATTTACTTATTTTGTACTGTTACTAGAAATAAGTTCCATTCGTATTTTGAAAAAAAATCATATAAATTATTTATTAGCCAGCTTTTAAATAATACACTGATCGTTCTACTTAGGCGCAATGAAGATAGTATGCTTATATTTACATATTTATTGAGGAATAGCATAAGTCAGCAAATGAAATTAAGTTAGATTACCTGATTCGTCCTTATTATTTGAATCAAAGTTGCGATTTGATATAAACACCAGTCCCATTAGACACATACATTTGTCAGTATAAACTAAGCATTATATAATAAGGTAAAGACAATTCATCCAATAGACTGGTTTTGTCATCATTGGGAACTGTTCACGTAATGTCCAGAATTTGACGCGGGCAGGGCTCAAACCTAAACACGCCTGCTTCTAACAGAAAAATAGCGGCCGTGTTTTAAATCCCCGAGCAACAAATTACGGCGAAAAAGACGTACATTTGCATCTAAATCTGAAAATCTTTTTTAACCACCCTTGTCGCATGATACACTGATTATTGAAGTCATATATCAACATAAGTTTCTGGTTGACTTTGATAATATAATCTTTACATTGCATATGAAAGTAAATTTGATCCATTAAATAGCCCAGGTGCCATATATTGGACGCTCATCAAGTAATTTCCGAAATTGTCAACTCTTAAAATATCTTTTAATGCACGTTTTATTTGGCGCCTTACGTATGTTAAAGGCTTAAGCAAATGCCACATAATTCGATTCCCGGCGTCGTGATTAATGATGATACCGGTATACTGCCTGAATTGTACATACTAATTTTAACTATACATTGACAACGCACATATAATTTAATTCAGCAAACGATTCTATTTCAATCTATAAAGTTATATATACGCAAGTATTTTTACTTGATAAATTATAATCTCCACACCAAAAATGAACAGAAAAATTTTCTACATAGAATTTCATTTCAAAACCTAAATTATAGGATCAGTATATCATTCGTGGGGTTTAGGCGCGTTTATACTTCTAAACAAACCATGAGTCTTTTGCTGATTGCTTTATTCTTATATTGAGTTCAATGTTGCTCTAAATTGGGGCCCAATAATGTTGCCGATACCAGTTTTAAAGTCTTCTGCCTTTAAAAAAATTATATATATATATATATATATATTTTTAATATTCTACCGTGGGTTAATTATATAGATGAGACGCGATACTTATAAATGAAAGTCTTTCGGATACAGATAATAATTGATAAGAAAAAATCAACGGCTTGTCAATTCCATTTATTAAGTATTGCTATTTTTATTCTGGTTTAAGAAAAATATTGCATTCAATAAATATGACTAAAAATATAACAGCCCTCAGAAAGATAGCTATTAGAATGACGTTGTAGAAGATTAGATTATAGAAGTGTCAAAAATTACTTTATCTCTAAAATTGAATTAAAAAATGTTATTTGGGATCCGCTCGACTATAATAGTTAGAAAGAAAATATAATCGATAAATAAAGTATAACTAACATATCTATATCAAATTTCATCTAGATATATTCAAGTTGCTGGATATTAAAATTTCGCATACGTGAAAATTCAATGACGGCTAGAAGAATATTCTACATTCTGTTATGGGGTAAAACACCAATGGCTAACTTAAACCAGTGAATTACTTTTACTACCATACTTAAAGCTTCCTTCTATTGAGAGAGTCGCCATATAACCAAAAAACGACAAAAAGAAATAATAAAATAACTAAAAACCTATAAGTTATGTATTCCGCATTTAATTGCTCCTTTTCGTGCAGTAAAATCGTAGATCTTGTAATTTCTCTGAAAGAATCTGAAGATAAATCTATTAGCTATTTTCCATAAAAATTATTCACAATTCTTTGAGGACAGATATAAGTCTCTTATGAATGTAAATCAACAAAAATCTAACTAGCTATTTGGCAATACTTACCAATGCAAAATAAATTAATGCAGAATTCTTTATTGTGGAAATTTTGCATTATTTTATTATAATGAAAAGATGTGCATCATTAATTTTTGTAAGCGGGTCAAAATATTATTTATTTATTTTCGGCTCAACGATTATCTGCAGAAACGCAAATCAATTTACAACTGTATGAAAATGTAATTTTTTTAGGCGATCTTTCGATGCAGTTGTTTAATTACCATGCAAATCTGCTTCAAATTTGCAAAATATCCTCCTTGATTTTTTTACAAGTGAGAATTTAAAAAAAATGGCTGATTGAACCCCTATTGCATATAAAAGTTTGAAAACAAGTTCGAAGCCCAAAAAATTATTTATGACTAAAATTTTCCCAATTTTAATTCTGTTATTATCAATATTCAGTAATGCGTATTTTTTAAAGTATTTACCAGACAAGGAAAAATTAAGGATTTTTTTATAGATTAATAGAATCAAGTTTTGTGTTGAAATATTCTATTGTTAATAGAAATCAAAGTATGATAAATATATACCAGTTAAAAATGATATTTGACATAGTCTAAGAGTAAAGCATTAAATGCAATGTGTTATAAAGAGTCTGGTTTTAACATTAAAAAACGCAAAAGATGATTTATTCACAGGCAGTATATACTATTACCAGCCGATGTTGTTATAATGTAATTTGGTGTCATTCTTACGATTTTGTCCAAAATGTACATTACCCATAGATGAGTAACGGTCTGAAATTTGAATATACTGGATTAGCGATGCTGTCAATCATACATACAAAGACAGTCATGCAGAAACCATTTAATTCGCTTTTAGTCTTTGCAACTAGACATTCTCATCTGGAAAAGCGTGTGATAATTCTCTATCAATTAACATACTACAAGAATTTTCAAAAACAATATAATATAGTGACGACAAATTTTAGGTAAATTTGGTATATGAATATTTAGACACATCCGATCAACACTAATTAAGAGTTTCTATTGATTGCTGGTAGGGTAAACAATAAACAAACTTAATTGAATTTCCTGGATATTTAGCTTAATTAATTGAAGGCTTAATGTCTCCATAATTTAATATTGTATCTCAAGATGTGACCTTACAATATTGATGCAAAGTGTATAATATAGAAAATAAGACAAAATAAATTCTGTTTTCAACCAAAGATTTTCACACTCAAAATGAAAATAATTATTCAGGTGAAAGGAACAGATATGAGGTTATCATCAGGAGAAAATTAAACTTGATTTTATATTTCAAAGCAAAACATACCATTAAATGCGCTGTTGGTAATCACACGGATTTAATCAATGTTTCTGTTCGATGCAATAAAACTGAAAATAATTAAGCATAGTATATAAAATAACCAATACGAAATTACCTGGCATGCCTCATGTCCAACATGTATTCTATTATACCATTTTTGGATTCGCAGGAAACAGAGATAATTTATTGAAAATGTAATTCTATTTTAAAATTTATAAACGTGTAGTCCCGTTTTTACGTTGAAGTATAACTAAATTATCAGTACTTAATACATTTTACCTCATTTTAATGGTCACCGTAAATAAATTATTATATCATTGATCTATACTGTAAATTGTCAGAAAATGTTCCTATCTAAAGAGGCTTATCGAAACAATTTTTGTCAATGTTTGCAAATTGTGTGTATCTACACTGGTTGTTTCTGGCATTGAACGATTCTACCAACAAATTGCCTTGTCATTCAATTATCCTGTGTTTCTTGCTAAAAATAAATCGAATAATTGAAAATCATGTTACATTTCAAATTTTAAGGCAGTTTGTTCTCGTTGTCTGGTAACTGTATCAATTTTAATTGGATTATTAGATATTTTCTGCCATAATATAATAATATATTTGAATTTCATCTAATTGTTGCTGTTTGTTTATGTAAATCATTTTAGAATTAGTTCACGACTGACGAGACATGGATCGACATCAGAATTTCACGACAATTGCCTTCAGGGAAAGCATCAGTGCCATAATGATAGTAAAGTTTGTGATGCCACCTGATTGTTCGTTCTGGAAAACCTTCCAATTGCCTTCATTATACACATTTTTCTAGAAATATATTTAGACAAAAACCTTTATAGATTTCATGTAACACAAAAATAACCGTAATCTAGGACAGTTTTAGTAAAGGACTATGGTAAATATGTTGATGAATTCAAAGTTAATTAAAACAAAAGTAGATTGTATTTAAGAAAAACATTTTTTACAGTTAAATAAATATCGATACAAATAAATAAATTTTATTTTATGCATGTTTATTTAACAGAATTTTATCTTCTTACAATACCTAATTCTTGTCATAAGTGAATAAAATTTATATTTTAGCCTGATTTTCGGTTGCAATATTCAGATAATAATATTGGAATGCATTAGAAATCATTGTTTGAATGTTTTTATTACCTCATTTTCTGGAGCAAATACGTCAAATTCAGCTTAAGAGCACTTCAAGGATTCAATTTTTTATTGTAAAATTTAGGGCGTTGCATAGAAAGTTTTAACATCGCAAAAACACTGCTCTAGTCTTCTTTATTAAAAATATGCTGCCCAAATTAACCTGTCTTATAGCAGCTCCCAAAAGATTATGCATGTCCTCGACATCTTCTGTTTAGCCGAGGCTAGTGAAGGCAATGCTGCTAAAATAATATCAACTATACAAAATTTAAAATAAAGTTAGATAATGAGGGGTTTTTCAAAATAATTATAAAAAGCAAAGAATCTACAAATATGTAGCCAGTTTTCAAGTTAATGAGTAGATAATATCTTGCTCAAGCAATTGATTGTGTCAAAAATGTCAGATACCCCATGGTGGTTCCAGAATATTTCATAATTATATGTTAGAAGTATTTATATTGGTCACATTTTGTGGAAGATAGAAAAGGAGTTTTAAAATCAAAAGACTTGCTTCTTATTTGCTCTATTAAAAGTAATTAGAAATAAAAATGACAAATATATAACAAGCGTTATCGCCAATAGCATTGATAGTGCAAAATGATCCAGATTTATTTATACCGCATCCATGATTTTCTTTTGTGGGTGTTCGATTTGCACCCTCGGCTATAACCGCTGGCAATGAATTTCGATCTAACCGTTGGTGTATGACATTTCAATACCTCATTTCTAGTACAAGCTTCATAAATCTAATGACACACAATACAAAACGCACAAGACCAAATTTAAATAAATGATCACAACCAAGATTAGACCGAACATCATTTCCGGTGGTTAGTACGTACGGCGTAGAATCCTTCGGATTGTAGAGACGAATCACCAGCCAGCCATCGCAAAGCTTAACTCAACGCGTACTTAGAATTAAGGATCAATCGGATCAATGAGGAAACGAGGGTACTAATCGACTACCCACGAAAGGAAATGGTGGACACGTTCAAGGACACCCAGAAAAAATCTTTCCTTTTTAATTAGTTTAGGTAAAATACCTAAAGTTTAATAAATGTTTGAATGCCAAAAAATATGGGGCTAAATTATTTTTCACAGTGCAATTAGTGGCAATTTGATATTATGTAAAAGATATATTTTTTTTCTAACAACTCTATCACTTAAGATAAATTTAAGCCGGCTTAAATAAAAAGCATTCATATGTAAGGGATTTTTAATAAACTATGTACTATATAATTTAAATAAAATTAAAAGGAATAGTCAACTTCGGCATGACTGAAAAGTTTAAACTCATGAGCACATGCGTTTCGTGCTTATTAGCGATTCTTTAGTAGGAGCCAATACTTCGCCCTATATCCGTTATATGTTTGGTCAAGATATGTGGGAAATTCGGAAGGAACGACTTCCCATATGAATTAGTATTCAATTGGTAATGGAAATGACCAAATATTATTTTTCGGCAAAGCAAATTCAAACCCGTCTCTTTATATAATATATACCAAACCCATCAACTGTAACAACACAATGGTCTTTAAAATATCGAGTCTGTCATTTATTGATTAAATTTATAGTGGGTATAAGACGTAGTACTTGCTCCTGAAGGAGAGTCGCTGGTTACAATCAAACCAATGGGTTCATCAGATTATACCTTTCATTTATGCTAAATTCGTTTTATTTTCCCGGTCCTATTTGAAATAATTCGTTCTCCGCAACTAACAATAAAAAGTATTAAATATTGTTTTGTATTCCAAATGAAGTTGTTAATTTGAAAATCGATATTATATAATTGAAGACTACTAAAAATAAATAGAACTAATTTTTATGCATATCCATTATCGTTTTTATGCAATATAGCGTAAGATGTGGAAGGAAACATGCGTTCTAGACTGGTTACGTTTATACTAACTAACCTCTGTTATAGTTAATCTTTCTTTAAGCGAGGAACAAGTTTCAGAACATTTAATTTAAATTTATGCGACCCATTACTAAATTCGTAGATGCGTTATATTGCATGCCACATTCATAGATTTACCAACTTAATTATTTGTCAGTCAATTCCTTCTTCCGGTGAATCCTAATTGGTATTACTTTTGACCTGCAGTTCAACTTAGCTAAATCACTACGAAGTTAATCTTGTTGTTTTCTTGAATTTCCCGTCTGTAACAATTTTTAGATTTCTTCGAAAAAATGTGCATTGTTAAATTGTACCATAAGCTTATATGTTTAATTTTTTTAATTTATAACTTAATGATTTCTATCATCGTCATCATTTGTAGCCGATTTGTATGAAAGTAAATAAGTTTTATTTAATGTTACAAAATTTAAAGCCTTTTCATTTACACAGAAATAATTATATGTGCGGTTTGGGATAACAATGTGAAATATTCTGTTTACGGGCTTTAATTAAATAAAGTTTCCGTATTTTTTGAAAAACTAGTTGCAAATTTAAGAATAACTACTGTGATTGAAATTTATTTTAATTGCACCAACTTAGAGTAAATTGAATAAGTGTTTAGTCTCAACCACGCGAACATCGTCTTATTAAGGAACTAAGAAAATTCGAATAAAAATACGCCAAGAAATATATTGTTGCATAACACATTTCGACCACCAGAAACCATTTACCACAAGATATCTATACTGATATATGGAATTTAAAGATTTTTTTCAAAGGCATCTACTTGACTACTAGAAAGATTTAATTTAGATTAAAACTTTATTAACGTTTATTACATAAGAATTTGATATCATTTAGCACAAATTTATGGGTATTTGACAATGATCGATATGTTTAATATTAAAAATGACATAAAAGTTAATGCGCATTGATTAAATGCGGATTATGCAATATTTATACTTTTAAATGCGGAAGCGGAAATATCCTGAACTGAATGAAAAACATGAAGATTTAAAAAAAATCATGACCTTGTATTTTATTTTTTTATTAGGTTAAAGCTAAAAAGGTACAACCCTTCGGATGAAACAGCTGTTTCATATATATATATATATATATATATATATATATATATATATATATATATATATATATATATATAGTACCTTTCCACGTGCAGAAATATAAATGACTGATCAGTTACATGAACCGTTTCTTTCTCATGTTCTTTTCGAATATCTAATAATTCATATATATATATATATATATATATATATATATATATATATATGTATATATATAAATAAATATATTTATATATATATATATGTATATTTCTAATTAGGAAGAAAAAACACATTAATAACAAAGTGGATAAAGGCCATTTATTTCGATAGATGTGCGGTAGCACATGATGATGATGATGATTGTAGAGCGATGATTAGTATTCACGAAATAAATGGACTTTATCCACTTTGTTATTAATGTGTTTTTCTTCCTAATTAGGAAATATACTGTAATATTCAATGGCAATGTGGACATAATAAAGAATATATATATAATATATATATATATATATATATATAGATTGGTTAAAAACAGAATTATAATCGTACGGCGAGTATGAAGTAGGAAAGCAACCAATCAACTGCATGCATCACTTCCAGTTGAAACTCAATGCTCAAACTTACTTTTTCTGCTTGCATAAATCCGTCTGCAGTTTGTTTATCTATAAGACCTTGGATGTGATTAACTCATATATGCCTTTACATTTAGTAATTATCTTAAATAATGGATCTACTTAACATACGTGTGAGGCTTCAGTGAAATGTTGCGCAATCGCCTGTATATTTATCAATTTAATTGAAACAGGCAGTTGAGTTACCAAGTTCTTACATTCTTGAAATAAACCGTCTGTTCGATCGGTCTACGTAAATTTTCTTTCCCGATTTTATTTTTATTTGTGGACACGTGAGAAGATTATGAGAAAGAAACGGATATTTTTTGATAAAATTTCATTATATTTTTGGACAATAGAAAAGGTACTATAAAAAAATTGCTGAGACCAAAGAATTATTTATAAATGTATATGGATAATTTCTCTCAACATACCAAAATCGTGGCCTACAAATTTCAAGATTTTTTTAATTTCTTATAACAGGTCACTATAGACAAATAATCCATTATTTTGTAAAATATAAATGCAAGACACGAAGTCATGAATAATAAATTTAAACTGAAAACTACCGTTTTATGACCATAAAATATATCAAGATGGTGATTATATATATAAGTTAAACTTTATACGGGCCTCTTTAGGGAAAATTGTAATACTACATGTCCAGAACCATTCCTTGAGTGGGACTCTCAAATTTATTGGTGCTACTAATAGTCCGTATTTCTGTTAATTCTGTCAATTTTGTAAAAATGCCCTTTGCTTAAATACTTCATATTTTAATTTTTAAAAATTTGACTAGGTGCGTATGTTAGACAGAAATTATGAATCTTGCATGCCTCTATTGCGAAAGTTGTGCAATTGAATAATAAAATTTTAATTCAACAATGAGCATGAGGCTGATTACGGCTTTTTAACATTTGAAGTAACTAGGAAACCAAACGGATATGCTGTTTCTATCAAAAAGCGTGTGTGTACAAATGCATCCAATATCAGGATCAAACATTGCTCATATGAGAATAAAAACATTACAAACAATATAATATTTTAGACATGAAATATTTTAAAAAGTTCATGTTTTAATTTCTACTCTTGAAAAATTAATATTTTCTGCGTAATAATAGTAAATTAAAAAGGAAAATACATTAATAACAGGACAAAATGCACCTTATTTTAATATATATGTAATTGATTTAAAGAATTGTTACCACCACACGCGCAATCAATTATTGTTTAAATGAAAGGTCTGCTTGTCCAGTATGCGAGAGTATATGCTGTTCAGCCGTTGAAACTTACCACACACGCATCCGATATAGCTCTGTGCTACAGTAAATGTAATCGTGGGTCAAATGCATCCAATCGCATTTTATTCCAAAAAGACTAAAAGAAATATTTGGTAATAGATAGCGAACTTCTAGCTCTGAAGGTATCTGCCTCCAATTTTAACCATGTTTTCCATGTCATCCCTTCTAAGTGACGATCGACAATATGCGCTAGTGAAGGCTTTACAGAAAGGCTGATAAAAATATCGGCGAAGTGAGATTCTGCTAATGATTCGTCTCAATAATTTTAACTTTCGCTACAGTTATGTAAAAGACAAAGATCATATCGTGGCTGACTGTTTATCTTGTAATAAATAAATTCAAATATACACCTTAATGCCAAATTTTCGCTATGGCACGACATTCAGACAAAGAAGAAGAAATCTCACAACGTGGCGACGAATATACAGAGAATTATTTTCTCTTTTTGAGCTAGTCAGTTTGGAAGTCGTCGTAGGTAACATTGAAGGAAGGTCGTCCGGTAAAATGTTGCCCGCACCACACTGTTGCCTCCCAATATTTGATAAATAAAATTATCGGAGTCATCATGGGGTGTATTATACAAGAATACTGTTACAAGAAAGTTTATTTTGGCCGACCTTTCGACGATATATTAACAAACGAGTTAAAGCATGATGGTCATATCAACTCTCTAATGCTTTTCGTCACATTAATTCAGAATTTGGCCATTTTGAGCTGCCGATCGTTCATTGTAGATTAAAAAATGTTGACATTATTACTCCTTTTGAAGTAGTTGGATTTCAATATTGAATGATTATATTTGATCGACGTACAAGTTTGGTAGAGATAATATTATTAGCTGGAAACCATTACCTACACGTCCCTGCTACACTGAGTGGTAAAATTTATGACACTAGATGTACATATTTCTGACCAAGGTGTTAATTTTACTGTGTGTGTTTTCCAAAATATCTTAGAATTTCTAGGATTGACATACGAAAAACCACAGCATTCAATCCTTAGTGCAAAGTGTTGACTTCACCTGCATTAGTTGTGTCGTATATGCGGCTTATATCAGAATTTATTATAAGTGTGTCTTCCAGACAAGATGTAATTATCCCTAACTGCGCAGTCCAATTGTTCATTTGTGCAAAAAATTCTCTTACTAAGTTTTCCAATCCGTCAGAAACCCTTTTTTTAAATCAACTCAAACGTTTTATTTTAATGAATACTTTATAGAAGTTTGCTCGTATAAAGTGCGTCCATTTAGTAAAAGAAAATACAAATATTTATTATTTTATATTCGTTTCTGCGGCTCGAAGGATGCATCCGTCATTGTGCTTGCTGCTTCATCGTTATCTGTGCACTTCTGCGAGGACTTACTTTTGAATTCATGTTATCCCTAAATGGGTCACTTTGGTCGTTCTCGGTCTCAAATGTGGCTATTTATACAAGTTCAGCCGTCTAAATTTGGTTTTGGCAACCTAATAATCAATTAAGTACGACAGCTCGTCGTCCGTCGCGCATATTAGCGAAAGCAGTATTGTGCTCCGCGTCTACTCTATCCACACGATATGGGCCGTAACTGACAGACTCCAATGCCAGGGGCTTGACCTTCGCGAACATGACAATTTCGCCAACCGTTAGGGTGTGCTTGTTGGTTGTCTTACATAGGCTTGTCGCTGTTTGACGTCCACATAATCAGGTAGCTTTATTATGCGCCCCTGAATATCTACTATGGTGCAGCGCTCAAGGGATATTCAGATAACAGATTCACATGTCTGTATAATATGCCCTCCAAAGACCATGGTTGTTGGAGTGAATCCAAAAGTTGTTGATAATTCAAATTGAATAGACCGGCCGATAAAATGTAATATGTCTCTCTGAAATCCCGGGGCTTCGTGTCAAAACATTTCAATACCACTTTCATCGTCCAGTGTGCTCGCTCATCTTTAGCGTTGGTCTCCGCGTGGTAAGTGGCTGCGAGGGAATACAATATGTCAAGGTCCTTGTGTCACTGACCCAAACTGTGCACTCTGAACGGTAACAATAGCTTGTGGTGCGACAAATCGACTGAGCCACGGATCATCATTGCACTTTAAAAATCTTCTCTGTTGCGATTTCCCTCAGTGGTACAAACTCGACCTATCGGGTAAACTTATCGGCCATTGAAAATGCACAGGCTACTCCGCCAAGAGCAACCGGCAGTGGATCTACCAGGTTAATATGCAGAAACTAATTCCGTGCAGTGGCACTGAAAGCAATCATGGTGACATTTTCTCTTTTCTGTGTTTTACAACGTTGAAATGTTGTGCAATGTTGAAAATAGCTACCAATTACTTTGGATATTCCAGGCCAATACATTTGCGACTGCAATATCTAAATACGACGCGCGCGCCTGGATGTCCCAATGTTTCTGTTCAAACAGACTCCGGTAAAAACCATTGCATGATTGTCCTTCCTTTCAATATAATAAGGCGTTTTGCATGTTAAACGCTTTATAAGGTGCGGACAGCACTTTGCCATTTTTAACTGAATGACTATTTCCTGGCATATGGAATAATCTTCAGAATCTTTAGTAAGTGGCGAAACTAGTACAGTGGAAATCGAACTGGGCGCATAGGCTGCGGAATTCTCGATACCGGCTCGATAAGGTATTGTTACATCGTATTCTGCGAGCTCTTCAATGGATCGGTGTACTCATTTCGTCCCAATACCAAGTTATGTCAAATTGACTAGTGCTTAACTATCCACTGATGACAAAATGCCCAAAATTTCCTAGTACCCATTGCGCAGCCAGTAATTCCTTTTCTGTAACGGTATAATTTTGCTCCACCTTAGTAAGTTTGCGACTTATATGTTGCGTTGGACGTTCATACGCTTGTAACGCTGTTGCTATGGAAATATCTAATTCGTCTGTAACAATTGACATTGTAGCTACTCAGAAAGTCAAAATATTTGCGCCTACTAATATTTGTTTATATAATTTAAACGCTTCTTGAGGCTCCAACATACAACGAAATGTTATATTGGCAGTTGTTAACTTATATAAGAGTTTCTGCTTAATCGCTATCCCTACGAGATACAGGTTCGAATAAAATGTGTTTTATCTTTTCGTTGAGACCAAGTGAACCCAGCAATTGTACTTGCCAAACTAACTAAACTCTTTATGGATTAAAATTTAATCGCCATTCTACGGCTTGGACAACATCTTCTGCAGCCGAATACGTAATTGGTGTTCAATAGTGGCCCATATAATAACACCGTCAACGAAAGCTGTTTAACAGAGTAAGTCAGACACGAAAGAGTATATCATTCTTAGGAAAAGTTTCGGCGCGTTTTTAAGGCCAAATGGTACTCGGTCGGAGGAAACTATCCTTTTTTCCAAATAAACCATGGAAGCTCAAGAAACAGATGCGGATTGTTAAAGAACGCCGGTTTCTATCATCTCCTGTGTTGCCCGAATTGCTGCTCCTTTTTTCTTTGGAGTAACACCATATCCATCCGGTGGTTCATACCCTTCATTAAATTATATCCATAGTTTAAAGCGATCGAGCGTTGGCCTTGGACATTTGCTGCAACCACAGAGTTAGAATATAGTTTTGCATTGGCTTTGAAATTCTTTCTACCACCCAGGCAGACAACTTGTCTCCTCCTGCGCCATCGGATTAAATTGTCGAGGGTTTTGTAGCTAATGTAAGAGGTTTTGCGTGATAGTTTCCTATTTAGTGCGAAATAATCTTCCTACATAAAATCTGGTAGCTTTCATTACGATCCGCGTTCATGCTTATTTCATGGCCCTTTCCCGAAGGGTGATGTGAGAAGGCCACAGTATGAAGTCATAGTTTTATAATTCAAAATGTTATTAAGCAAAGAAAAAATCGTGTAAAATTAGTCACAATAGGCACCACAAATAATTAGTCCACGGTATGCAAGGTTTTGAGTGTTAAATCACATAAATTCAGTGAACTGTAGGGTTTCGGATAAATGATTGAGAAATACCTAAAATATAGATCGGGAGAGTCTTTATTGAACTGTTAGTAGTTATGTAAAAATGGTTAAGGCCTACAAAACAAGTAAATCCTGGGTTTGTATGTTAAGTCACATAAATTCACTGCATGTTACCTGCGTATTGCGCGCGGGTGTGTATTATTATCAAACAAAACCCTATTAATTACAATTAAATTTGTAGTTCACGAAATTTCAATTAAAACTGCTTGAAAATAACAGAGATTGTTGCTAAAATCACAGTTAAGAGAAATATTGTGTCAAACCAGAATTAGATTATTTGACCTTGAAGAGAACCATATTTGTCAAAATTGAACTTCGTTGGTTGTAACGCGGAGCCGCGTGTTACAACACATCGAATTAATGAATTCGTGATTTTCGGCCTCGAGATTAAAATAAGTTTATTTTGAGAATCGATTGTCTTAATCCATTTTGTAATGAAATTAAGTTCTAAAAAATTCACTTAAATAAAAATCCTTACATATGGTAACGTTTCCCATACTTTATCTTCGAAGGCCATCTGATTTTGAACACTTTTTAGGGTGCTCTTTTGGCCTTCTTCTTTCGATCTACAAATCTGAGCCTCTAAAGGTTTTAATTTGGGCATGATCACGACTATCATTATTGGTCGGATGGTGGACCCTATTTCCCCATTGAACTGGTCGTTCTCTAGGAGAACTATACTGATTTTGCTAATCTTAAATGCGTATATTCGTCGCAGCTGTTTGTATCAATAGCCCATATTGTTGTTGAGAAAGTTGTAAGTGTCCGATCTAGGTCCGAATTCAATACAACATTAAGTCTTCGCAGAAGTGCGCGAATTATGATAGATCAATCTGCACAATGATGGAAGCAGTCTTCCGGCCGATGCAATGAATATAAAATAATAAATATTTGAATTTGTTTTACTAAATAGACGCGCTTTATTCGAGCAAACTTCTACAAATTTTTAATTAGAAATAAAACATTTGTGTTGAGTTTAAAAATGGCTTCTGACGGATGTAAAAACTTATTAAGAGAATTGTCCGCACGGATGAAAAATTGACTGCGGATTTCGGGATAATTAAGTGTCGGCTGGACGACACACTTATAATAAATTGTAAGGGAATCCGCATAAACGACCAAATCAATATAGGTGAAGTTAGCAATGGCGACCGCGCGCAATACGCATAAGACAGACATAAAACAGTGTTTTCATTCGGATCGTCCAGTTTTTTTCAACTGTCATCAGAATTTATGCCTGTGCATTCTCTTTGGATGTGGAAAGGCAAATGTTTTGGTTAAAAAATCTGAATACTCTCTCCAAGCGCAAGAATTAACATTAAAAATACCTATTGTGCATGTGGCTGTCCAGGACTTGGTTGATCGGACAGTTTCAGTCGATTTAGAATAGTATGTTGACCTAAGGTATGAAGAATATAATAGACGAGGGTTGGATTACTTGCTAGCCAGGCCTCAGCAAGTATTTTCTTAGTTATACAGATTGAAACCACTACCGGGTGAGATGCCTCGTGATGTCAAGGCAAACTTCAAACGGTGGTTGTCCAAAATAAACGTATCTTTGTTCGGGTTTCAACCATATGTTTATGCCGCTGGATCCTTTCAAAATATCGAGCGCGCAGGGAGGCCAAGAAGAAAGAACTCAGGCTATTTAATGTTCGACCATGATGACCAACAAATTGGCTACTGCGACACCACGCATGGGTTCCGCTACAACATCCGGCAGTGTCGACATACTTTATTGGAATTCTCCATGGCATAATCAGAGAGTCCATGACGGACGGCGACAGCCTGTGGCTTGGAAACTAGGTCAATATATAAAGATACCAGCTGCAAAGAATACATCGCATAAGGGGCACCAAAATCATTAAATTTCTTGTAGAGAACGGCCAGTACAATGGGGAGATAGCGTACATCAACCAAAAAATAATGAACTTCGAGATCATGCCCAAAATTAAATAACTTTGAGACTTAGATTTATGGATCAAGAGAAGCAGACCAGCAGAGCACTCTAAAATTTGTTCAGAATCAGATGGCCTTCGAACAAAAAGAGTATGGGAAACGCCGCCACATGTACGGATTTTCAATACAGTTAAATGTTTAGAACTCTTAAACGGACAGCAAGTAATAATGAAATTTGATAAAGGAGCTGATGTGTCTGTATAACCAACAACGTAAAACCTACAAGAACAAACTTGTGTCAGGTGTCGAGAGCGCCTATGGTGGCTGCAAGCAAATAGGACACTAAATTGTTAAGAAATGAATATATCTACCACATGTCTTTTATTATAGCGAATACTCAAATACCCCTAATGTCAATTAATACAGTTAGAAAATAAATTAATACGACCGATTATCAAAATAAATTTATATATTTCTCGAGGCCAGAAAGCACGAATTCCATGAAGTTGATATGCAACCCTAGGGTGCAAGATGAGACTAGTTTTCTGCCTGGGTGTTGCATAGCGTTTCGAAGCCAATACAACACTATATTCCAAATCCCTGATTTCAGTCAAGGGCCAACAGTCGACCGCTTTAAACTTTGGCTAGAATTAGATTACGGTTACGGACCATCAGAAATTTATGATGCTCATTCAAAGAAACTAGAAGCAGTGTATCGGGCAACACAAAAGATGATAGAGACCGACGTTTTTGTATCATTCTTTTCTGTTTTTTGAACCCCAGTGGTTTACTTTACGTGAAAGGATGGTTCGTGCAAGTCACAATCTATTTTCTGGCGATTAAACTCGGTTTTTAATCATGAACCGATTTCCATACCTACAGCTACCGGGAGGCAAATAATTTGCCGTGCTCGACCTTAAACAGTAATTTTGGCAAATTGGCGTTTGGCTCAAAGACTAGTGTGGTTATCTGAAGTTCATTTCAAGTTCACTCTGGTACCATTTATTCTTAGGAATGCACCGAAAATGTTCCGAAGCATGATGGACTTTTTAGTGTCCGACTAAGTCTGTACAACACATTACGTTGACGATGATATTATATGGGCTACTTCGGAGCACCAATTATGTATTCGGCTGCAGAAGTTGTTGTCCAAAGCCGTGGAATGACAATTACATTTTATTCAAGATAAAATTTATATAGGTCGCAATTTTGGTCCCTGGGTCACTCAGTTTCAACGGAAACATATATGATATTAGATTCGATTGCACATCCTATCAAAGACTATCCGGTGACCACTACTAGAAAAAAATTGCGCCGGTTTATTGGTATTGTGAATTTCTATAGACCGTTTCACGCACTGATGGCCGTTAAGATAAACCACTTGTCTAAAATTAACTAATGCCAAGATACCGTTTCGTTGGATGAAGGAGGTTCAAGAAACATTTATCCTATTTACACATAAATTAATAAAAGCATTTATTTTTGTATTTTTTATTGATTCAGTGTTACAATAGGGTTGTATACGCACTAAGGTGGAGCAAAACTATATCGTTAGAGAAAAAGATTTACTCTCTGTATTGTAGGTACTACGCAAGTTTAGGTATTTCGTCGTTGTTAAACGTCTTTACCGAGCAAAAGCTCTACTGTATTGCCGGTCACTGCTTATTAAGGAAGAAGGGTACACGGAGGCATTGAAGAGCTCAGAGGAATACAATGTAGTAATACATCATAGAGCCGGTACCGAGAATGCGGCAGGCGATGCGCTCAGCAGAATTTCAGCTGTGAGGTTTTCGCCAGTTATCAAAATTTATGAAGAACATAGAAATGATGCCTCAAGTCAGGAAATAGTCAATCAATTAAAATTAGCACAGTGCTGTTCTCAGCATATAAAGCGTTGAGCAGACAAAACGGCCTATTGGTGCGAAAAAAAGACAAACAGTGCAATGGTATGCGTCGGAGTTTATACGAACAGAATTAATGGCCTTCTGGCATGAAACTTTATGACATCTTGAAACCGGGCGTCTCGTTGAGACATTGTACTTGCCATTGTACTGGCATGGCATGTTCGATGAAATACGTAGCTATTGCCCACAGTGTACTACATGTCAGCGTTATTGAC
This sequence comes from Eudiplozoon nipponicum, assembly GCA_029291075.1. Taxonomy (NCBI): domain Eukaryota; kingdom Metazoa; phylum Platyhelminthes; class Monogenea; order Mazocraeidea; family Diplozoidae; genus Eudiplozoon; species Eudiplozoon nipponicum. The sequence continues at coordinate 56,995 of JAQBSW010000273.1, forward strand.
CACATATCGGCAACAGATTTCACGGTAAAATCAACGCGGCCAGTACAAATCCACCTGCGCGATATCATCCGGCGGTGGTCCGACTGCCGCGTGGTCACGCATGCGATGCAGTAGCTCCGGCGTGCGGCTTTTCCGCGGTCGTAGACAAGTCCAGGGATGCTGCTAGGTCTCGCCGTCATAGCATTACAAGAGGAAGATTATAATGAAGCACAGCTGTTTCACATTGATAGCTGATTTGGTTCCACCACAAAGTTAAGACGCTTTTTACTGACGCTTAAAGAGTGCAACAGTCTGAGTCATCGAGAGAGGTGAATTGAGAATCAGCAGGTGCAAAAGTAATCCTCCCGACGACACTGGCGGTCCACTCGTCACCGGACGGCGGACCAACGACGACTGACCGAGTAAGACAATTAGGGATCGATGAAAGAAGCATTTTAACATTGTTATCACGAGATGTCCAAAGATGCTCCTGGAGCTGCGACAAAATTAAAGTACTTTGCCATCGAGCGGTTTCCGTAGGTGAGTTTTTCCGCTGAAGCAGCTTGAGTCGCCCATAACGAACACGGCGTGTTTAGGGGGAAGTGCGGCAATATTGTGACCGTTAGGGAATCCGTTATCCTCGATATCCCATCAGAGTGCCAATGCAAACCAAAGTGGATATTGCGGAATGCCTAAAACAGCTAATCCGTATGTGGCGCGCCAAGAGTGACGAAGTCTAGACAAGACGACCTACAGGGAAATTGTCCAATGGTCGGCCAAATGTCACGTTTTCGCAATGGTCAAGCCCATGGCACTATAGGCTATCAGTGACGGTCAGTATCGAGTGGAAAGTTTTGACGTAGAGCACAATACTGTTTTCTTTAACTTGCCAAATTGACCACGAGCTGTCGCACTTAATCATTTATAAGAGTGCCAAGACTGACTCATGTAGGGAGAAGGTGTAGCAATGGCCAACTTTGAGGCTGACAACGCCCAAATATTCATATAGGGCCTAAATGAATAGCACTAGAATTCGTATACAGAAGTACACGAATAATGGTAAAGGAATCAGTCCAATGATGCAAGCAGACTTCGATATGATTAAGTGAATATAAAATAATAAATATTGTATTTTATCTTATTAAATGGACGCGCTTTATACGGGTGGTGGTAACAATTCTTTAAATCAAGTTTTCGAGCTTGAAGTAAACACCAACGCAACTGCATTTAACCAGTCTTCGTACAACACAACGAAACTACAGCCAGTCGCACGCACTGACGCGTTTTGACCTACCATAATCATTATCAGATTACGACGGCAAACTGATTAGCGAGGATCAAACCGCATTGCATATATATGTAAAGCAAAATTTGATATGCGGATTCCACACCTAGTCGTCTTGCATACATTGTACGTGACTGGAAATGCCGGCTGCAAAATGTCTATGCAATCGCGAACATTAAATGTTTGTAGCTATCGCCACACACATATATATAGAAAATACAATTAAACAATAATTGATTGCGCGGGTGATGATAACAATTCTTTAAATCAAGTTTGCAGGCTTCAAATAAGCACTTATCCCACTGTATTTATCAAGTCGTCGAACAGCATAACAAAACTACCGCCAGTCTTATGCACTGACGCGTTTCGATCTTCCATGATGATCACCAGAGTACGACGGCAAACTGACTAACGAGGTTCAAACCGCATTTGCAATGGCAGTCAGGAGATGAATGTATTTTGAAATCACGCAAACATGAACGACAAGCAGTAAAATACCTAGGCAGTGACATTTCTTTTTGATTACATTTGCCGTTGAATGTAAGAAATCGCGAATTTCTCTCATTTATGCTAAAATTATTGACGAAAGTTATCTGTTCGGTGTTAAATTTGAATTGAAATAATTGTTTAAATTATCTTAAATTAAGCAACATTGAAAAGCCTTGTTGATCGTCAATTAAAATTTATATAATTTATATATATATATATATATATATATATATATATATATATATATATATATATATATATTTATGATATCCATGCCGTTTTAATTAACACAGTATTCTTATAATTAGGAAAACAACACACAAATAACAAAGTGGATAAAGGCCATTTATTTCGTGAATACTAAACGTCTCTTTATACAATCATACATATTTATACATTTTGGGTTGTTAATTGGTTATGTTTGGTGACAAATCTGACTGGTTATTACTGCTGTTTCTTGTTTTGACTAGTAGGTGAGTGTGTATGCGTTTGCGTTCGGGTGGTGTATGTGCGTTTGCAGTATCTCGCAGTATTGCGAAGGATGTCTGGGATCTGTCATGATTGTTTTGATAACTTGAGAGTTAGCCATTTGTGCAATTGTTCACTGTTATCTATACAAGCGCTGCTTTTCCCAGTATAGTTAATCGTTTCACCCATGTTGCGCAGTGCTATTTTCGCTTGGTAACAACGCTAATGTTGATTGTCTTGTTAAACGCCACACTGTTTGGAGACTCGTATGCCATCACTCTTGTTGCCAATCTGATTGTACATTCTGATCTAATCGAGCCTGTTGGTTCTTGGCTGGTACTAGTATATTGTTGTTGAATTTTGTTATCCTTGGCCAGTCGATAAGGATATCATGTTGATGAAACTTTTGAATGTTAAGTTCAGGTGTTTGTTGTTTTATGTAAAGCGCTTCGTAGATAAAAAGTAATTTTTCAGATTTTGCTTTGTGTAGAATTGTGAAATTGGTCGAATTGACAGGGTGCCCCGTTGCTAATATATGATCGGAAATAGCTGATTTTCCAGACGGTGGCAAGCCTTTGTTAATCAATTTCTGTGGCAAATGTTGCTGGATTCTGCTTATCAATTGCTTCTTCGTACGTCCGATATATGTGCTACCGCACATACATACTTAGTAAACAACCTAGCGAACAGAATCAGAAAGATCTGCTCTGAACACAAGATTGAGGAAGAACTGGGCTACCTCAGGAATATTCTGCTAATGAACAACTACCCAGAGCGGTTCATTGATGTCAACATTAGACCACGGCAAATTCGTACTAGAGAGGACACCGGCAAGCAGGTTTACCTAAACTTACCATTTAGAGGCGACATACCAGCCTCAATAATTGCACGGCGGCTGAATAGAATAACTAAGGACAACTTTCCCAGTGTTAAAGTTAATATGACATTCAGTACACAGAGAATCATGAGGTTGGATACCAAAGATCAATTGCCACTTCTCTCCAAATCATTCATAGTCTATAAATTCTCATGTATGTGCGGTAGCACATATATCGGACGTACGAAGAAGCAATTGATAAGCAGAATCCAGCAACATTTGCCACAGAAATTGATTAACAAAGGCTTGCCACCGTCTGGAAAATCAGCTATTTCCGATCATATATTAGCAACGGGGCACCCTGTCAATTCGACCAATTTCACAATTCTACACAAAGCAAAATCTGAAAAATTACTTTTTATCTACGAAGCGCTTTACATAAAACAACAAACACCTGAACTTAACATTCAAAAGTTTCATCAACATGATATCCTTATCGACTGGCCAAGGATAACAAAATTCAACAACAATATACTAGTACCCAGCCAAGAACCAACAGGCCCTCGATTAGAATCAACAAACGTACAATCGGATTGGCAACAAGGTGAAGTTGAGATAACAGAGGCGCATACGATGACAGAAGTCTCCAAACAGTGTGAGCGTTTAACAAGACAATCAACATTAGCGTTGTTACCAAGCGAAAATAGCACTCTCGCGCAGCGGGGTGAAACAATTAACTATACTGGGAAAAACAGCACTTGTATAGATAACAGTGAACAATTTGCACAAATGGCTAACTCTCAAGTTATCAAAACAATCATGACAAGATCTCAGACATCACTTCGCAATACTGCGAGAATGACCTTTACATGCAAACACACATACACAATACAAACACAAACGCATACACACTCACCTACTAGTCAAAACAAGAAACAGCAGTAATAACCAGTCAGATTTGTCACCAAAAACATAACCAATTAACAACCCAAAATGTATAAATATGTATGATTGTATAAGAGACGTTTAGTATTCACGAAATAAATGGCCATTATCCTCTTAGTTATTTGTGTTTTTTTCCTAATTATAAGAATATATATATATATATATATATATATATATATGAAATTTTACCAATAATCTTTAACTATCTGTGCAAAACAACGTTAGCGAGATTTAAAGAAGTGAGAAATGCATTTATAATTTTTTCTTGCCATATATAAATATAGCTGTTTATCTTCAAGAATAAGATGGCCGTCGTGCTCTAATAACGACGGCATCAGGTTAATAGTCGTCTGTAAGTGTGACTGGCGCTAGGTCTGATACATTATATAAATATTTAAAAATAGCCTTTATGCCAATTTTCAAATTTGACATAAATAATTAATTATATTTGTTAAATTCTTTTCTATTTCTTCAGACAGATTTTTATAATTTATAGTTAGACCAAAAAATATAATTATTTGTACAAATTTTAAAAAGTCCCTTCAATATTAAATATTAAATAAAAGAACCCATCGATAAATTTTGTTTAGCAAATCTTAAGAATTTTGCCAAAAATCTATGATCTATGCATACTTGTTGATAGGTATTTTTGGATAGTAAAACAGTCCACGTTAAAAAAAAACCCAAAAATTTATCTATCAGTTCTATTTTCCAAAATTTCTGTCTAATAGATTTATAGATATAATTTTTATCACCGCCTAAATTTATAAATGTTAATTTCAATACAACTTCCTCATGTAGCGTGGTCTCTGTTCTCAAATGATAGATTGGGATATATGCTCCACCTAAAGGAAACGCTAACCAAGAAACACTAATTAGTATATAAATGAAAATTTTTGCGTGTTGTGTAGCAGGATAGCTCAATGGTTATTCGAAGTATCCCGAAGCAGATGTGCCTAGATTTTTGACGAGTCTATCGAAATTTTAGACAGTACATGATGAGTTCTCAATAAGGATGATACCGGTCTACTGGGTGAATTCTCTTATCTACACTATACATTTATTTGTTTATTCTGACTGATGCGTGTAAATAGTGGGTCCGGTGTTTATATAAAGATTTCAACCATGATTAATGTAATTGTTAACACCACACGCGCAACAAATTTTCGTTTAATGAAACAAGTATATTTTCTATACTTAAAGATTGATGAAGGTTTCATTGGAATTTCCCGTTTAATGGAATGCCATATAGGCTCCACTTAAACCAAATGCTAACAAAGTAACATTATTTAGTATACAACTAAAAGTCGCGTGTCTTGAGCGGCGGGGTGCTTTCGTTGTTAGTGCACCAGATTCAGAAGCAGACCTGCCTAGGTTCGATCTCTGTCCGCGGCAAATTAAAGGCAGAACGTAATGAGTTCCCAATAAGGACGAAACCGATCTACAACGTGAATTGGCCTTTATTTAATGTAAAATTCTTAGTTATTAATGACAAATATTTCTACATTATGGGTCACGTGATAATATCAAAATGACAAACTTGATTTAAATAATTGTTATCGCCGCCCGAGCATCCAATGTTCCTTTAATTAAATAAATGTTCATTCCCAATACCACATTCTCATGTAGTGTGGTGTCTGTTCTGTAATGACAGATTGGGGTTGGTTAGTCTGAACTTCAGTTCTAAATGGGTGCCATATAGAATAAATCTAAAGGAAGGGCTAACAAAGAAACAGTATTTAGTATGTAACTAAAAATTGTGTTTCGTGTGCGGCAGGGTGGCTCAGTGATAAGAGCACCAGATTCCGAAGCACACGTGCCTAGTTTCGGGCCCCGACCGTTGTAAATTCTGGCCAGTTCGTGAAGAGCTCCTAACATGGATGAATTGCCTTTTCTACACTATGTAATTATTAGTTTATACTGACAAAAATATTTAAATAATAGGTCATGCGTTTATATACAAATCGCGATCTTGATTAAAGTAATTGTTATTAGCGCAAAAAAGAAAAGGCCAAACATATTTATACTAGATTAGAAACTTTTCCTGTTCAAGAATCACATAATGTTACCTCAGAAATAAGTTCGCAAAAATGTCAAAACGACAGAAAAACAATTAAAATGTATTGCGTTTTTAAGTTTGCGAGCTTGATATTAACTCGAATCTCATAATATAAACAATTGTCAGTATACAATAAGCTTTGCAATTCATCCAGTAGACCAGATTTGCTATAATTTGGTATTTTTCGAATAATGTCCAGAATTTCCACTTCACCACCCTGCTGCCTATTACATGTGATTTCCAGTTATAAACTAACTTTACATTTCTTAGATAGCTTTTCCTACAATTGAAATACAAGGGCTATCTCTTGACACCTAAAATTACAACTATCTTCAATCAAATCTCTTAATATAGACCAGACATCACAATACCTACGAATAGTGTATGGAATCAAACATATATGTAATTATAGAGTAATTAATTGCGCAGGTATTGCTAACAATTATTTAAATCAAGCCTTCGAGCTCGATTCCAGCATTATTCTCAAGATATTAACATATTTCTGTATAGACAAGACATTAAAAGTTTAAATTTACTGATGTAGGTTTTGACTAACACACGCTGAATTCTAGTTGTTTTGATTTCTCGAAGGTATTCCAATGGCCTTTAGCGGCCATTTACTTCAATTCACTCATCATCACAAGTTTTAAAGTCAAACGCGATGTTTACTCTAATTATATAATTTATACGTCAGACTGATCTATCACTAGATAGTTACGCCTCATTTGGGCGTGTGTGTATATATCCCTAACCGTTATGATCATCCAACTTTGTTAAACTAAAGTGGCTTAATATGAATTTACAATTTACATGCGTTAGACCACTTGTTTTATACACACCATGTGAAATGACGTAACTGAGTTCGCTTTCACAATTTAGGTTGGGAGGGGGAGACCATTAAATCAGAAAAACTCATTATAACCACATGCCAATGTAAGCGATAAAATTAGAAATAAGAACGACTTATGCACATGTGAAATTTCACTCAAACAATCAGGTTGTACTAAGGATTGACTTGTTTAATAGCTGTTGTTGTTTTATCATTAAATAAATGTGTGTATACATAAACAAAAAAGATTCAGTTAAATATAAATAATACACGTCTACGTCCAGTCAGTCTGGAGTATAAATGATATGGCTAGAGGAATATAGCGCTTGCTTCATTTATTTGCTTTATAAAACTTATGATTATGAGTGATCTGAAGAATTTGGTGGCCAAGTACCATCGAAATATCCGGAAGAAGTAGAACAACTGGTATTCAGCTTGTGTTAGTCAAAGCGAAGATAAGGTAATTTTTATCATTCTTTTATGATAAAAATCTATCAAATTAATTCATTCCGTAGACCAATTTCCTCTTTATTGAGAATTATTCAAGCAATTTCCAGAATTTTGCCATGGTAGCGTCTGATTTGCTTTGGTACGTATTTGCTTGGAAGTTGGTAAACCTATCTATTTCGCACCCTAACGTACGCTACAAACTATTTTAAAATTATATTATAGTTTACGCATTTCGGGTAGCCTTTCCATCGGTTATTGTATATTTCGCACATCTTGAGACAGAAATTCAAAGTACACATCCATATTTTTAATTATAAATCAAACACTACGTTACCTGGGGAAGTTGGATTGAAACGGAATGACACACAATTAAACGATCACTGGTTGCGCGGGTAGTGATAACAGTAAGTTTAAGCACACTATTCCTAATATATTAACATCTTTCAGTACATCTGGTAGACGAGTTTCGTTCGCATTGAAATCTTTCCAAGTAATGCCAAAAATTTTGTCGAGGACTGGGCAAAAAACCGAAGCACATTTGTTTCGGAGTCCGAGACTCTATACTCTGAGGCACCTGTAACGAATACTACACGCAATTTTAAGTCAAAATCGAATTTATTAGTCTGGTTAGACTTTTATTTATATGGAAACTATTCGGAATTTGTTCAGACCTGAAGTTCTAACAAGTTATTCAAGATCTGCCGTTAGACAAGACACCACGTGTCGGGGAGAAGTTATATTCATTTGAAGACTGATTGCATGATATTGATTTGATGAATAGTTTCAGTCTAAACGAAAAATTGCATTAGATAACAAACGCAATTCATTCAATATAGCATCTTCAGGTACTTTACAGAATTTTGTCGCGGTGACGCTTAATTGCTTCGAACAAATTCGCTTCATAGAAAGTGACTCTATCCACTGTGCCACCCAGCCACACATTATCTACAATTATCAGTTATATACTAGCCTTTCATTTACCGGCAACCTATGCGAATCTTTTAGGCATAAAATTCCTACAGACCCCCTGAATGGGTCATTATAAAGCAGAAAGCCCAGCACACGTGGAAGTGGTTCTAAATTGATATAAACTTCAATCCCGGATAAATGTACATTTGTCAGTATAAATAAAAATCGTTTTATGTTGCGAAAGCAATGCATCTGGTAGACCGGTTCCGCCATATTTTGCGCTGTATTAGTAGTGTCGAGAATTTTGACATGGATCAGGATTGAAACGGAGCAAATTTTCATTAGATTCTGTGACTAACCGCTGCACCACTCTGTTACATACTATACACAATTTCCAGTTATATTTTAACTGAAGTTTATTCGTTTGACATTCCGTCAGTTGGCGTCTATGTTGTATCTAATCAGATCTGCAATTCTAAGTTGCCGCTCACATTCACACGATTAATTAAAAGGCAACGAGGAATATTGGGGGAGTTATATTGATTTTATGACAAATTGCAGGATTTTGATTATATATATATCCAGTATAAAGTAAACATACCATCATTTAGCAAAGAAAACTGAGTCAGTAGACCAGTTTTGACGTAATTGAGAACTATTTAGCTACTGTTCAGTATTTTCCGCGGACGTGACTCGAACCAAGACACATTTGCTTTGGATTCTGAATCCCTGATCATTTCATCATCTAGGCCGCTTACCAAGCACATTTTGAAGTCACATACGAACCAGTGTTTCCTCTTTGCCGTTCCTTAATGTGGAACATATTTGAAATCTTTAACATCTGAAGCACTAATTTTCCATCCTTTACCTGTTATGATAAAACAGCCTTTGTAACACTTGAAGAAAATATTTGTATTTGAAGTCGAGTAGTAACTTTATAATTATATATATATTTTGGCATCCAGGAGAACGGTTTCTGCTCGATGAGAAACGTTTTAAGTCTTTTTCAGTATAGACGCAGACAAGATTCTATTCACAGCCCAACCTATGTTGCTTATTACAAGAAATTAGTATTTTCATTCTAACTTAACTTTCTTGTTTGTTTTTCCTTCAGGTGGAAGATATTTGGAATTTCTTAAAAAATGAAGTTATAATTAGCGTAGTATGGAAAAAATAATCCGAGGCATAAGCTTATATATGACTTTATATCACATATAATTAGCAGTGTAGGGGGCACACAGACTCTCAAGCGATTGAAGTCGGGTCCTCAGCAAATTCTGCACATTATTTGAAGAGTGCTCAATAAGGCGAAACGAGTCTTCTGGCTGATAGGTCTTTGCTACCTGATGCAGCAAACCTTTTATTCTGGCAAAAGATATATAATCAAATCATTTCATTAGACTTCAAGTTAATATAATTTCCCATGATATTTGTCTTATAATGACAGATCTGAAGTGGCTCGTCAGAGATTTAGGACATAAGAAATTCCAAATAGTACTAAAGACTAATTCGAAACATAAATTTTAATGTGAACCCTAACTGCGTGTAGTAAGCAGAAGGTTTTTCGCAGTATATTTAGTCGAAGCACATGTGCCCTTATTCAAGTCCTTTGCGTGGGAAATTTCGAATGGAATGGAAGAGTTTCCAAAAAGCACGAAATGGATCTACCAGATAAATTGATTTTACCAGCTGAAGCGATGTTTCATGATACTGCAAGATATATATATATATATATATATATATATATATATATATATATATATATATATAATCGTAATCCTGTTGTTAGGACTTCAATTCACTATATCTGTATATATATACACATATATATTTATATATATACATAAAGAGTTACACATACGTGCGTACCAAAATTTGACGACTTGTCTTTCGTCTGAGTTCAAATGATGTATTTTGTAGAAAAAGAAATAAATATAACGTTAGTCTTGGTCTGCAAGTTGAATTTGACAATTTTTCTAGCTTACTTCGAATGTTACTTGATGCAGAATTAGAGCAATTTTCTCGGTGATGAGGGGAATGTTCTGATATTAGTTCTGGACTTCATGAAGCACGTATATTAAAATAATTAAATCTAATTGTCCTCGAGCGAATTTTGATTTTCGCCTTTTTTAACTTCCTTAACAAACAGTGGTGATTTAATTAGCAATAAATAAACCGAAAAAAGTGTATTTCATTTGGTCCGCCATTGAGAACACAAATTATGAGAAGACACAACTGTAGTTAGAATATATTTGCAATAACGCATTGAAATGAATAGTAACTTTACGTCGCATTATCAGCCCGAAAGTCATTGAATTGTATTCATCGGTAACCAAGTCGACATTTAAACGACATCAACAGGTCCTCTTTAGAAGGCGAACGCCTATGTTTTACAAAATTAGGGTGGTCAGGATATTCGGTTAGGTGGCTACAAAATGGTAGCAAATTGCTTGCGAATAGAATGTAGCAAAAAAATTATCCATTGACAAACAACTAGGAAGCATTTGTTTTCTCATTGAAGAAAACAGATTTGTCAACAAATTTTATTGCGACAAAGTATTAGAACTCTATATTTCTTTTTAGGTTTCGTCCGGCATAATATTTATAAGCTATGTTTAATTCAACGAAGTCTGTTCTTGTGTATATGGAAAAATAGTGTCAAATATGTTGAAGTATAAGATATAACAAAAATAATTATCATGTCCGAAACATTTGTCAGAAATGAATTGGTATATGCTAGTTGAGGCACGTGTGATTAAAGAAATAATAAATGAGGATTTATTGAATCGTATTTGTACGCAAACATATAAAAATCTTGTGAGCAAACATAATTACACTCTTGCCTCAGCTTCAGGCCTGAAGCTGGTCTCATTGCATTTGTTGAGTGTTTGCGCCCTGGTTTATGAAACTAATTAATACCATTAATAACATGCCTAGCAAATAAACTTTATCGTGGTTAAAGACACACAGCAAGACGTGAAACATGTTAGGGTGTCTGTTTGCGAACCGATCATATGGGATTAAGTGTTATAGGGATCCTTCCTAAACGTGTAATTGTTGCCGTAAAAATCCATATAATCAAAAATGTTTTATTCCTTTTTTTATTCAAAAACATGACAATTAATATTACAAAATTCTTCATTCGATTTATTACGTCCCAAATAGTTTTTTGTTTTAGAAATTTTTTTCGCCGATTTTTTCTAGATTTTGACCTAAGGGACGTTATTTATTGCCTAACCTGTCTATCGTATAAGTTTTTTCTTATAAAAACTGTACTTGAACAGAAATTAATGCCATTTTTTAGAATATTGCAAATCATGCAATTTGATGGTATTTTAGAAATTGATATAAGATAGAAAATCCAAACTTATTTTAATAGGCGCCTCTCTATTTTAAATATCCAAATCATTTGTGTGGAATTGACCTAAAAAGCACGTCTATTTGGATATAATTGTCGTATTGCACGATACAGCTTCCGTCATCTACAAGTGATTTATAATCAATTAAAGAAATAAAACCGTCATTTTATAAGAAACCGCTATGCTTATTTACACGTATTCTGAAGTTATGAAATGTGTATCCTTTAACGTTTAGTCTTGCCTATTCTGCGTTTAAATTCTATTCTCATTGCACAATGCTTATGCATTTGTAAAAAATGTGTACACATTTTGTTCTAAATTATAATTTTTAAAATTAATGAGTACTGTATATCGTGTATATCAATTTCTCCGCATTTCCATATAAATCGACCAGGGATAGATTTAAATAATTGTTTGGCATTTCAAAATAACTATTGTCCCCAAGTGTTAAAGCGTTTGGCAGTCATTATTTAGACTAACTTCAAAAATTATTTCCAGTTTTCCTGCTATATAAACACCATTTCGGGTTTCTTTATATTCTTGAATGCATTTTTCAAAGGTATTCCTCAATTTATTGTATTTGCTTAGAACGCCGACTTCCAGCTTATGCAAAAATAGACAAACCTTTCTACGGGGAACATTATATTAATGAAAGTATTCTAATCAATCCAAATGAAATTCTACAAAATAAAACACTAATATCATTTTGTAAATTAGGAGATGCACATATTGAAACTGACGTCAGACATACGCAAAATCCACTGTATGCTAAACATACTAATACTAATGATAAGAAAGTACGTTAAATCGGATTCCTACAGACATCGCATAATATAAAATTGTTAACAATTGGGCACGAAAGTGAGACAGAAAAACTGCCATCAATAACGACAGCAAGGTAAAACGCGAGAGTAGATATCTGTGCTAAGATAATATTAAGTAGCAACTTCTATACAAATGTAACCTCTATTAAAATAATCAAATAAGAGACAAAGGGGTTATCAAAAATTGCATTATCCATGGCTAAAGTGTTAGAAAAGCTGTACAACATTTACAGATAAAAACCAAAAGCAGACGGAAGAGTGAGAACATATTCTGTTGCATCTCAAATTCTCCCACCAGGAATTCATTTCTTATAACGCAGAGATAGGCCTTGAGGTCATTCAGTTCGTTTCATAGCTCCTCAAATGTCGAGCACATTTCAGGCTATCTTTACTTTGTGATCGCCGGCATACATTTGACTCAACTGAGTATTACACGCAAACATCTCGAATGCATACTTCTGTATTACGATAATTGTAGAGGTATTATTACGCGCTGTCGCAGTGTCAACACCCAATTTTCTAGGTTTGGTCGTCATTGTGGAGATCAACACGCTTGTTGCACCAAATATCCTCACTTCATCATATTTTAACAGACTCGTTTAATTTTCCTCACCTGTTCGTGTAGTTCATCTCATTTACATAATACCACGATTTTAACGTAGTTCATTGAAGATTTATCACGTTCTAGATTGAGTATAATATAAATTTTCAGGTTCATATTATCCGTGCGAATACGTCTTGAAGTAGATAACAGGATTTGCCTGCCATCGGCCGAATGTGGCAGACAGTAACCTAGACAAGCTTCATTATAACAGACTGGCTAAATAAACAAATATTTCCATAAAATCAAACTCTCGGCTGGTAAACTATCTAAGGCCATTAAATGTCCATTCAAAATTTTGACCATGCACACTGCACAATAAAAATTTATCAAAAGAAATGAGTCAATTATGATATAATCAGTCCTGATATTGCTTCTGACGACAATTGTCGGTGAGCGTGTTTTCTGCTGTGTGCCTGGATAAATTTGCGGTACACTCGATGTTTAGTTTTTTTAAAGTTTCGTTTCTTCAAGCGTGAATTCAATGCTTTTTTGCTCATTTTTTCATTGTACTGCTTTTAAATTAGTTAATCAATCTCTTGCACGCATAGATATTTGATTAGCAAAAGCTCGGATAAATTCCGAGGAATAGAAATTTTGTTCCAGTTGTGAAACAGAAAAAAATAAAACTCTCAAAATTAATTAAAACTGGAGATTTTACCAATAAAATATGAGATAAAAATAACTAATAGGCAAATCTTTGTTTCATGGTGGTTAAATTAATTTAGAATCTAATACAATTTTTCTATGCTCAAAATATGAAAACGTAATCTTTTTAAAATTACAAGTTATATCATTTATAAATCAATTTAGTTCGGTAGAAATGGTAATATTAACCTAAATAAGTTAATATTAATAGATATGTAACAAATGTTTTCATTTAGTTGGCGTGGCGTATCCTAATACAAAATTATCCATACGATACTAGATTTATATGTTAAAGTCAGCATGAGCAAATACCTCTATCGACTGAACACATGGCTTTCGCGCTTACCGGGAAATTATAAGTAGAATTCCGGAATACATCACCATCCGCTTTTATATTTAGTAAGGTGAAGCGTGACAATGCACTCTGCTAAACGTGGACCTATTAGAACGGAATTCGGATTAACTTAAATTAAAATCATTCCCGATGCGACTTCAGAGCCATCATACTATTCATAAAATTTAACCAACCTGCAAAGAGTACCATGAACTATATATTGGAAACGCCAACCTATCTACACCTGCTACGCTATGCAAATCCTTTAAAATAATATAAGTTAAGAATAATATTAAAAAGGCAGTACAGATGATATTTTTGATTATTGCATGTACGAATTATCCTCTAGTAATTATGAATCTTGTATTAAACTTCATTAAAACACACGAAATAAATTTAAATATTCATTAAAGAAACTCAATTTTTAGTTATGTATTGCATTTTAGGCAGAAACAGTAGGCCTTTTCCCAATTTTAAACGCAATATACTAGTTTTTTTAATACAAAATTGTATTTATGCTTTTTTGTAATTTTAGCCAGTTTTCTTACATTAGCAGTATTTGCTTACTGCGAGAAGGGAGCATTAAAACTGATTAAAATGTATTTATGCGTCTCCAAGTAAGACAAATCGAATTTATGTCAGTGCAAGTCCCCTGTGTTTGCAAGAAAAATTTTAAAGGATATTTTCGGACAAAAGGTAAATCAACTAGAATTCTAGAACGTGCATTTAAAACTCTCTTCTCTAATAAAGGATTAACGTGCCACATCAAACGCGACTGCATTCATATTCAACAGATAACGGGAAATGCAGAGAACAAACAATTTGTTCCATTCTTACGCAAGTAAACTAATGGGAAATTAATAATTTATACAAAAAATTCATTTAAAATAAGGATTTTCCAAATAAATCGACCTAGTGTCTTTAAATATAATGGGATAGACTGCATAATATTGCTCCAAGGCGGCTTCCAGTTGTAGGAAAGCAGTTGAGGATACAAGGATTAATATCAATAAAGGAAGACACTTTTGCTCAAACTTTACAAATTTGGACCAGTGTTGTGTTAGGCTTTGCAAAATTTACAAATCTATGTAGTTAAATTCAGCCAGTAGGATAAATTGTAAATGTTTATTTCGACAGAATGAGCAATTCCGACCATCGATTTAGTATTTTTAAATAAATTTACTTATTACTAGATTAGTTAAATGTTGAAGATTATGAAATCTCATCGACGAATAGCTTAATCTAGTTCAGCTTAAAGCATTTATTTTATATTTGTTCACTCATTGAGGTGTAATAATCAATTAGACATGGAGTCAACGATAATTCTACTTTTTATTAAGGCATGCAGTTAATTTTCTTTAACTAAATTACTTCAGTGCTCCTCAAAAGTAATGCTTGATTGGCCAGAGTCATGGACTATATACATTTGGTTAAAGATGAAAGATTTACCTATAAATCCTGAACATGTTTCTTCTGCTTGCATAAGCCCGGCTGAATTTGTTTATTCATAAGGCTTCGTGTGTGGTAGCTCCCTTTTGTTATTGCATTTAGCAATTATTTTGAATGCTACGTCTGGAGAACATACGTGCGATGTTTCGACAATGTGTTGCGCAATTGCAGATGTGTATTCACCATTTGATTAAAAACAGGCGTTTAAGTTACAACGTTCTATCATTCGAGTAATTAACCGTCTGGTCGATCGGCTTAGGTAAGTTGATCGACAACTTGCGCATGTATATTGGTAAATAATATTTGATATCGCCATTATCGCCTGTTTAACTTTGATTGCTGGTAAAGGTAAGTGTGTTACCCTAAATAACACTCGTAGTTTAGCTGCATTAAATGTGCGTATTAATGCTGCTTCAACTTTCTTTTGTGCCATTCGTGAAACTGCATCTCCCTTAAATGGGATGTTCAGTTAGACTGTTTACTTTTCTGGCCTGTTATAGGTCTGTTTCTGTCTAATTCTTTTAATAATTTATTCAATTAATTGTCTGGGATAGCCATTCGACATTAAATCGTTCATCGCTTTGTTATATTAATTTTTGAATCTTGACTCAACCACCTGTCAATTTTGAAAAGTAGCCACGAACTGTTGATAATTTAGGTTGAAACGGCATTAAAACTGCTGTAATGCAAATACTGTGCAGACCATGTTGGTTTATGATAAATAGTTCTGCTTAATTTACCATTAGATTCTGCCTTTAATAGTAAATATAGGAAATGCAGACGATCATCTTTCTCATGTTCTGACGTGTAGTCGATATTCTTATGTGCTTTGTTGAAACTTTGAAGCAATGTTCATGATTGTGACCTGTTCCTAACGACAGGAAATTTTATTATCCACGTACCGTATATATTGAGCACATTTACTTATGTTATTCTTTAATGATGTGTTCACTAGATGCCATAGAAAAATCTCAGCCAAATCTGGAGATAAGGGGCTTTCTATTGCCACACCATCAGTCTATATATAGATGCTTCCATTAAAACGAAACTATAAGTCTTTCGTGCATTATAAGATAAGCTTGCGTAGAGTGTGCCCTGGCACCGACAATGGTAATATGTCGTGTATGAAAGAGTTACGGAAGTAAATGTGCTCAATATTTAAGGTACGTGGATGATATATTTCTTGTCTTTAAGAACAGGTCAAAATCACAAGCACTGCTTCAAAGTTTCAAGAAAGCGCATAAGAATATCGGCTACACATCAGAGCATGAGAAAGATGATCGTCTGCATTTCCTATATTTACTATTAAATGCAGAATCTAATGGTAAATTAAGCAGAACTATTTATCGTAAACCAACATGGTCTGCACAGTATTTGCATTACAGCAGTTTTGTGCCGTTTCAATATAAATTATCAACAGTTCGTGGCTGCTTTTCAAGAATTGACAGGTTGGTTAGTCAAGATTCAAAAGGAAATTAATATAATAAAGCGATTAACGATTTAATGTCTAATGGCTATCCCAGACAATTAATTGAATAAATTATTAAAAGAATTAGACAGAAACAGACCTATAACAGGCCAGAAAAGTAAACAGTCTAACTGAACATCCCATTTAAAGGGGATGCAGTTTGACGAATGGCACAAAAGAAAGTTGAAGCAGCATTAATACGCACATTAAATGCAGCTAAACTACGAGTGTTATTTAGGGTAACACACTTGCTTTTACCTGCAATCAAAAAGAAAAAGGCGATAATAGCGATATCAGATATTATTTACCAATATACATGCGCACGTTGTCTAACAGCTTACGTAGGTCGATCGACCAGAAGCTTAATTACTCGAATAATAGAACATTGTAACTTAAACGCCTGTTTTAAATAAAATGGTGAACAGACATCTGCAATTACGCAACACATTGTCGGAACATCGCACGTATGTTCTCCAGACGTAGCATTCAAAATAATTACTTTATGCAATAACAAAAGGGAGCTAGCCACATACGAAGCCCTATGGATAAACAAATTGCAGCCGGGTTCATGCAAGCAGAAGAAACATGTTCAGGCATTGAGTTTGAACTGGATGTGACACACCCAATTGATTGGTTACCATTTTTTCATACTCTCTCTATGTTTACATATTTCTATCTTGTTTTGCTTTCCAATTTATATATAAAGATGTGTTTATTAGCAGATACTTGAGGAGATAATAAGAAAGAAATGTTTTGTATCTGATAGAATTTCTTCTTGTTTTTGTACATAGGAAGGGTAAATTAATATATATATATATATATATATATAAACAAAACGGTGACACTGAAAGACAACACTGAAAATAGCATCTCGGTAGGTTTAGAAGGAACAATTTGAAATAGATGCTCCACCCTGAAGCACCAATACAATAATGACCAGATCGCAGACATCACTTTGTAATGCAATGAGAAGGGCCTTTACATGCAAACAGGCACACGAACAGACACAAACGCATACACACTTACAAATCAGCCAAAACAAGAAATAGAAGTAAAACCGAGTCATATTTGTTGCCACCCACATATTCAAATGAAAACCCAGAATGTATATAAATGAAAGAGCGAAGTTTAGTATTCCCTAAATAAATGGCCGTTATCAACTTTGTTATTAATGTATTTTTTCTTCCTATTTAGAAATATACTGTGTAGTATTTGAAGGCAATGGATATATATATATATATATATATATATATATATATATATATATATATATATATATATATATATTGATATATTTATTTATTTGCAATTAAGTATTACGTGTTTCGCACCTATTAAAATATTAGTTCAAATGTGACCAGAAGGATAATCCGTAGTCAGCATTAAAGAAAGTTATACTCTCATGCGCATATTCATTTCGTTCTTACTGACGAATCATAAGTAGGAGCCCGTATTACTCCCCATACCACTTTATATTTGGTCCAGGAATGTAGGACATTTGGATGGTACAATCTACTATACGAACCTGAAATAGTGGCGCTCAATGTAGATAACATACGTGAATTTAACTAATTAAGTGACTTGTTAGAAAATCGGATTTTCGATTTTTCTATGCTTTTAATCATAGTGCATGTGATCTTATCCAAAGAAGTCCAATGAAATGAAAGTTTATGTTTCTGCTAAACATACATGAACAAATGAATGTCTAATAATAGAGTGTTATTCAAAATAATACACTATGATAAGGTGATCGATATTTTATTAGGTACGGATATTTTTGTGGCAAATCCATCGCAGTAGAGGTAGATTTGCACAGTTTCCTCAACCATGTAAAAGATTACTTTGTATTACTGCGAAAAATGCTTTTCAATAATAAAATACGTTGACAGTTTAATTTGAAGTTTAAATCTATTTGCTCATAGGCTGCTACGCAGGTATATTTTGATTAAATTAGGTCTACAAATTCGTTTTTATTTTTGGCCGATATGAAGGGAAACACCAAAACTATAGTATTTCTAAAATGTTTCTGAAAATTTATATCGCTCTTCACTGGAAACTTATGAGAAAATTTTGCTAGTATGTTTAGAAAATTTACTCAAACAATAAGTTCTTAACAACATGTTTAACTGACGGATTTCTTAATAATACCATAAATTTGATAGTTAATAATAAACTAGAACATATTATGCATCATTGCTGAAATTTCACGAGTTCTAAAGGCTTGTTTTCTCAAATTTGGCTAAATTTAGCTTATGTTCAAATCAGATTTTTTTGAAAATTTTAAGCCGTCGATACTTATTATTATTATTTGCTCTCTTTCAAATCGCCTTGTTAGTAACCTGATTTGAAGTGTGAATTATATATTGCATTTGATCTTATTCGAACGCACGATTTTAGATTCAGAAGTTCTGGATTACTCGACTACATATACGTGGCTTGCAGTGAGTTTCTTGCTTCTACTGGTTAGAACTGAATAAGCACGAAAATCTTGCGAACACGGTTTTACTCTATTTGAGTTGGATTTGGCATTTAACACAAGATATGCCGATCGTATAAAATACATCTATATTTAGATTTTCCACGGGCTTCTTTCGTGGGTAGTAGATTTACACTATCACTTTCGCAAAGATCCGATTGTTTCCCTTTTTTAAGTACGTATCAAGTTTCTATTCGTGGTGGCTGGGTGCTCATTAGTCCCTTTCCTGCGAAAGCTTCAACATCATTCATACTAGTCACTGGAATCGAGGCACGATATAATCTTCATTGCCTGGCTACTTTATGGTACGATTATTCCAGTATCATCCTCAGGCTTCTAATCACACACATACAGTACAATGCCAGAACAACGTTAATTTGATATCCATATATATTTTTTAGGGAAAAGAATTCTATTTAATAGTCAAGTGTATGTTTACTATGTATAATAGCTGGTTTAATTTAAGAATACAAAACTTCTCATGAAAATCTTTCGGTATATCGATTTTGTATATTCATTAAATTAAGTAAATGAGAACTCTTCTGATGTTCTAACTTGTGTTAATTTTCAGCAGACACGCATGTTGGTAGGTAATTGCGTAATGATTTGTTTTTGCATGTCTACGAACGCGTAGGCCTAAATATGATGTTATCACAGCTAAAGACAGTACACGGAGGATAGCTATTCCTCAAGATGCCAACTTCAACAGAAATTAAAAAATGACACAATAGCGCATTTGAATCATCTTATCAAAGGATTTATTGAAAGGTTGTACCAAGAAGTCAATATTGTTTAAATTGAATTGCAGTCCTCATAAGAAGTACACTATATATATATATATATATATATATATATATATATATATATATATATATATATATGAGTCTGTGGTGTATCAATCTAAAATATTCAAAATTAAGAGACGTGACTTAGTGAGTTTTGCATGAGGCTTGGCTAGCTACATTGTAATACACTGCTCGAATAAATACGAAAAAATTGTCTTTGCTTGTATAGTTCTGGACAGCGTCGCTTTATTGAAATCGCTTTGAAACAGAGAAGCATCCTACCACGCCTAGTCTTCATTTCAACTTTGGAACGGTTTATTGCTAAAATGCCATTTTTTACAGGATCAAGCATGCTTATGCATAGACGTATGTGCAACGACCCTTTTATTTTGCACCAACCAAGATGTAATGTGCTCCGACAGGCATAAATGCATATGTTTAGATGTGATCGTGCACAGAACCAATTTCAATTATAGATACTGTTAGATGCATATTGTAATGGTCTTATGTCTTTCACAATAGATAGAACAATTTTGGTGGTGACTTTTAACAAAAATAAGTCATCTGGTATCACCAAAGCAAATTGCAATCTATCTCATATGCACTTCATTGCGTCTTAATCTTTTTATTGTAAGTGAATGTCACGTATTTACAGAAAAAAATTCACAACTGGTTTTATTACATCACGAGGCGAATAAATATCTATCATATTTATTTTATTATGAAGTAAGTTATGAGATCTCAATATTATTCTACTGAAGGATTGAGTTTTGACTAGGCTTTCGCATTTCTGGCTATTGCTTATACGATTGTATTTCCTGTGTAAGCCGTCTTTAATATCGCATAATTCATGAGTTTTATTTTGACTCCCTCGGTAACAGCGCAGAGTATGCACATTATTTGTGCATTGATTACGTCAGTTCAATAGTAGAAAAGCGCAACCGTGAACTAATTAGGGAGAAAATAAAAATAAGATCTATGACAATTTCCTTTTCTGCACGAGGACAATTTTAAATTTATAGAGGATTTTGCTGATAGCACACGCAAAAGCGAGATAAAATGCCAGGGTTAGATATAATGGAACTTTTTTTGGTAATTTTGTCAAATATGGATGGACTGCAGATAAGATTAATGCTACCGAAACTAATCGTATAGTAAATTCTTATAAAATAAAGGTTAATGCAAACTAGCTGTAAATGCTTAATAGTGGTTTGAATACAGAAATTCAGATTAAAACATAACAGTTCCTATCAGACGAAGAATAGGTAGTTCAAATCAGCCATAACCAAAACTGTGTTAACGCACGAAGAGGGTAAATATAAGCCGAAGAATGAAGTACAATATCTCGGAAATGAGTTAGCAACAAACAATGTGATAAGTATGAAAGCAGACTCAATGAGACAATATGAATAAAACATTTAGATAAATGAACAATTAAACATTTCACTAATATACATAAAGATTCTACAGAAAATTTGAGCTAATACGTTACAGATTAAGGAAATACTTTTACTTCTTAGGTCATACATGGATGAATTCACACCATGTGGTCGGGATTTATATAAAGGTGAATTAAATGTAAACGATAGGTTTGCGTGCTTAGATATGCGGCCGAGGTTCATCAAGATACCAGTATCTAAAGTTCTGAACTGTTATCAGCGTTTCCAGGTTGATCACACGTTTACTTTAGGAGGAAGTAAAATGATGGTGAGATATGTTTTGGAGATGAAGAATAAATGTATGCCTTCTACTTATTTTACATTTAGGAAGGAAATTTATGTGATAGCTATAGTTTACCCATGGAACAAATGTTGAACCTTCCAATTGCACCTAACTTCAAGCATTAAATGAATAACGACCTCTTAGATATAACACCCCTAAATACCAAACTGTATGTACTATCTTTGAATGAAATATTAGTTATATGGAGTCAGAGCGAGGATGAAAAGAGAAATATCTTTAACAAAGACAATCATTTGAGCGAAATGCTATAGCGATTTAACATATCTAGATGTTAAATTATTTAGAAATAGTAAAAAATTAGAAAGAGATGTTTATGGGATAGATTAATACTCGTATATCTTTTGTAATTTTAAGTAAAATTAACCATAAAGAATGAAAATTTGTATATGAAAATCAATGACAATTGGAAACCCGAAATTAATAGATACAAACCATTGAGTGAATGTGTTAGGATATATGTGAGAAATAACAAAAGTTAATTTTTATCTCTAACGTTTTTAAATGTAACTATGGTGAGTGTCATAAGTAAATTTAATGAAAAACTGAAGAACGTGTATTCAGAAAGAATAAAAGAGGATCGGAGGTTTTTGATAATACCTGACTCAAATCTAAGAAAGGTAAATAAAAGCGGTAGCATTTTAATACAATATAAGTACCACAAAAAACCTTTACCATAGACAATAAACTTCCATATCCAGAAGAGAAAATTGAACCGTTTTATACATCAGAATTGCACGAAATTTCATGTAAGGATTATGATCTCATGTATTTAGGTAAGCCCATGTGCCGAATTAAGGTAAGAAGAGATGAACAAATACGAACATGTTAATAGATCACATCTTGCACGTCATATAGTAATGACAGAACATACAAATAACTGTGATGGATGCAGACGGGTATCGATATGTGGTCGTAATAGATGGACAAGATTGATTGGAGAATGCAACGAAGTTAAATAGAGATATGACAGAATGAAGGAAATAGTCGTAGAAAAATCAAGTCTCCATTTGGAATGCAGAATTAAATAATAATAGAAAGCGAAGGTTGAACGAATCAAAATCGGAAATTCTCTCAAGTAATAGAGTAAATAACGCCGGATTACCATTAATATAGAGATGGTGGGTTACAATTATACAACAATCTCTTAAATAATTTTAGATTTATCTTATAATTTTGTTACTTTTATACTTATTATCTTACTAAATCTATTCATCAATTTCCTTTATGCAGTGCAGCACATTCTAATAAAACTTTACTCCTAGAAGCAACTTTTCTTTAAAATATTACAAAAAAATTTATTTTTGTAAGCAATTTTCAAAATTCATATAGGACTTTTCTTTTATTTTTACTTACTTTCTGAATGAAAATTTTATTATGAATAACTCTTGATTAGTCCACGTGAAAATTTTTCGACCTGTTTATTCACATTACCTTGACCCTTTCCTTACCTGGCTGCCACTAGTAAATACTTCATTTAAGAACATAAGTGTACTAAAATAGGCCTGATATGAGCAAAGAGTAATTAATATTAATCACTGTTTTCGCTTGGATGAGAATACACATGCAGTTAATTATATGTAACTGAGTACTTCTCAGACGTAAGCAAATAGACGCCCACATAAATTGCGTACGCTTATCTAGTGAATCGTCAGTAGATGTCATTATATGCTTGTTATTTCACTTAGAGAAGTGTACAAGTAAAGACGTATACACACACAGATACATAGATGGCCCTCGCTTATCAATTAAAAAAATAGTTATCCCTAGGAGTTCTACACGTTAGTATAAATTAAACAGATTAACCCATATTTATTAATTGAATTAACAATTGTCAAATACTTGGTGGAATGAGCTTGCCGTTGGCAAAGACGTACGAAAAAGGAAGCCGACATATACGGAGTATAAATAAAGAAAGTGAACGACAACACCTTGTTTCACACAAGGAGCGGGAAATTACTACTTTTTCTTAAAAATTTCAACTTTTAAGCGGTATCGCATTGTGTATATTACTTTCGAAAATTACATTAATCAAACTATTTCCTTCTAATGTCCAATTGTTCTTTGGTAATTTGTGCAATTTTTTTCTCTAAACATTATACATTTTATTCCATATCTTAATTCCACTTCTTATATTACCAGATTTTTAGTCATTTATCGTAACAGATTTTTTGCACTATACTTATCCATTTGGATCATTCTTGTATTGCATCATTTAAAATGCTTAGAATAAAACTATTGATCTGAAGCAAACAAGGGCTTAATTAACATCCAGTATCTGTGGTTTCACTTTAAGGGATGTAACTGTGCATTTATTGTATTTAACTGAATAGTCACCAATTAGTAATACACGCCCACATGCACACAGACGTCCTTTGCCTACCTAGTAAATTGGGAGCAGTTATTTCGAAATTAGCCAATCAAGAGTATAAATCGAGTAGTTTTTTTGAAATTTCACACTTTCTTTGTCATGATGTCAATGAGAGAGACTTTGGTTGATTTGGCTTTTAAACCTAAAATTTGGGAACTTCCTCGAATTACGTCATTTCACATGGTAAGTACAGAACAAAAAGTCTATTGCATGTTAGGCGTAAATGAAAATTCAACAAGTTCAGCTGCATTTAGTTGTTTATACACACTAGTTATAGATGCATACACACATTCCCGTCGTGCGCCAATCTAGGGAAACGTTAGCTAGCTATTATCAGTCTAGACAATCAGAAGTAAAAATGAAACGATTAAATAAAATATTATACTTGTCTTTTTAGTCTTTTCTTTGGACACGTGATGATTTGTGTACTGACAATTGATACCGAAAAATGTATCTAATTTTTTCCATCAAAGAAAGTGACTGGGAACAATCCTATGCTAGTCGCTACCCGTTTTTGTTGGTATCCTCTGTTTTTCGCTGATAGGTATACACACGAACAAATGCACACGCACCCACAAATCAACTCGTATCGAACTAGCAATAATTGTATAACTGCTACAAAGAATTGCAAGTAAAACTGTAAATCAAACTGATTTTTGCTTACGTTAACAGATAAGACATGAAAATGGATATAATTGAAATTTTATAATATGTTGTAGAGCATTCGAAAATTAAACTGACGACTATCCAAAATAAAAATAATATTGTTCATTAAATGTGATATCGTTCCATATACAATATATATACTGTATAATATCTGTAGAAATTGGACATCATAACACACACAAACACACACACACACACACACACACATATATATATATATATATATATATATATATATATATATATATAATGTCCATTACTTCGAATATTACGCATTATATTTGTAATTAGGGAAGAAACTACGAGTGTTATTTATGGTAACACACTTGCCTTCACCAGCAATCAAAGAGAAACAGCCGTTAATGTCGATATCAAATAATTATTTAAGAATATACATGCTCAAGTTGTCGATCAACTTACGTAGGCCGATCGACCAGACGGTTAATTACTCGAATGAGAGAACATTGCAACTTGAAAGCCTGTTTTAAATCAAATGGTGAATACACGTCTGCTATTGCGCAACACATCATCGAAACATCGCACGTATGTTCTCCAGACATAGCATTCAAAGTAATTACTAAATGTAAAAACAAAAGGGAGCTAGCCACATACGAAGCCTTATGGATAAACAAATTGCAGCCGGATTTATGTAAGCAGAAGAAGCACGTACAAGCATTGAGCTTAAACTGGATGTGACACACGCAATTTGATTGGTTTCTATTTTTCACACACTCTCTATGTTCACATATTTCTATCTTGTTTTGCTTTCCAATTTATATATAAAGATATGTTTCATTAGTAGATATTTGAGAAGACCATGCGAAAGAAAATTTTCTTATATCTGATAAAATTTCTTTTTGTTTTTGCACATAAAAAGGGTACAATGAATATATATATATATATATATATATATATATATATATATATATATATATATATATATATATATATATACAAAATTGTAATTTGAAATAAAAATATATCATATATGATAGCAAAAGATATTCATCTAATTGACTGTTTCGTTCTTATTGAACTCATATTATACAATTCCCATTATTATCCTGAAAAGATCTCGAACCAGGAAAATTAATTCAGAGTCTTGCAACTCATCCAGTGCGCCAGCCGTGACGTGTAATTTATGCAATTTACAATTATATACCAACTTATATGCCTTGAATAGACTTTTTTCAGATGATGTCTATTTGGCAACGCTATTTGTGTGAAACTTTAATCAGATTAGTCACAATTTGCCATCATAGAGCTGACAAAATGTCATTTGGTGACATTTTAATGGATTCATGTATATTGGCAGGTTTTATACAAATGTTGTCAATATTTATTTAGAAAACTGGATATGCTATCAAGGCTCGAAAAGTATGTATTAGGTGTTGCAAACCTATTAACAAATTAGTTCAGTTGTGACCAGAAGGATAAACCAAAGGCAGCATGAACGGAAAGTATAATCTCATGCACATTCGTTTCGTGCCTACTGGCGACTCATCAGTAGGAGCCGGTATTACGCCCTTTAACCACTATATATTTGGTCAAAAAATGTGGAATAATAGGACGGTACAATCTTCTAGACGAATGTGTAAACCCGCAATAGTGTAGCTAACATCATCTAAAGTCAAGGACAATGCGACTTCAACGCTAACTCACACTATATAATATATATACCGAGTCTGTAAAGTATACTAACACTATGGCTATTGTGTTAGTAACCGATACCAACATTATTGTACCGAAAAGGTACATGGTACTAACACTATGGTTCCCGAGTCGGTACATGGTACCAAACTGATGAATATCAATTTATTCTATAGTTCACCGAAATTGAGAGTTACAACAATTTCTGAAAACCTGTTACTCCAATAAATCCATACACTCTGGCCTTGATCGATATCAGTTATCTCATTTCGCGTTAAGCATAACATCATTCAATTTAATATATAACAGTGCAGGAGATTACACTTTCCGTTAGTGCTGCCTTTGGTTTGGTACCATGTATCATGTACCGACTCGGAAACCATAGTGTTAGTATCCGGTACTCATCGATTTCAAAAAAGGTATCAGTTACTAACACAATAGCCATAGTGTTAGTATCCTTTACAGACTCGGTATATATATTATATAGTGTGAGTTAGCATTGAAGTCGTATTGTCGTTGACTTCAGATTATGTTAGCTTCACTATTACAGGTTTACACATTCGTCTAGGAGATTGTACCGTCCTATTATTCCACATTCTTCTACCAAATATATAGTGGTTAAAGGGCGTAATACCGGCTCCTACTGATGAGTCGCCAGTAAGCACGAAACGAATGTGCATGAGATTATACTTTCCGTTCATGCTGCCTTTGGTTTATCCTTCTGGTCACAACTGAACTAATTTGTTACTAGGTTCGCAACACCTAATACATACTTGCATATATATTAGTTCTTCGCAACAAACAGTATTTAACTGTAATATATTGAATTGAATGATGTCATGCTTACCGCGAAATGTGATAACTGATATCGATCAAGGCCAGAGTGTATGGATTTACTGGAGTAACAGGTGTTCAGAAATTGTTGTAATTCTCAATTTCGGTGAACTATAGCATAAATTGATATCCATCAGGTTGGTACCATGTACCGACTCGGAAACCATAGTGTTAGTACCATGTACCTTTTCGGTACAATAATGTTGGTATCGGTTACTAACACAATAGCCATAGTGTTAGTATCCTTTACAGACTCGGTATATATATTATATAGTGTGAGTTAGCGTTGAAGTCGCATTGTCGTAGACTTTATATGATGTTAGCTTCACTATTGCAGGTTTACACATTCGTCTAGGAGATTGTACCGTCCTATTATTCCACATTCTTCGACCAAATATATAGTGGTTAAAGGGCGTAATACCGGCTCCTACTGATGAGTCGCCAGTAAGCACGAAACGAATGTGCATGAGATTATACTTTCCGTTCATGCTGCCTTTGGTTTATCCTTCTGGTCACAACTGAACTAATTTGTTACTAGGTTCGCAAAACCTAATACATACTTGCATATATATTAGTTCTTCGCAACAAACAGTATTTAACTGTAATATATTGAATTGAATGATGTCATGCTTACCGCGAAATGTGATAACTGATATCGATCAAGGCCAGAATGTATGGATTTACTGGAGTAACAGGTGTTCAGAAATTGTTGTAATTCTCAATTTCGGTGAACTATAGCATAAATTGATATTCATCAGTTTGGTACCATGTACCGACTCGGAAGCCATAGTGTTAGTACCATGTACCTTTTCGGTATAATAATGTTGGTATCGGTTACTAACACAATAGCCATAGTGTTAGTATCCTATACAGACTCGGTATATATATTATATAGTGTGAGTTAGCGTTGAAGTCGCATTGTCGTAGACTTTATATGATGTTAGCTTCACTATTGCAGGTTTACACATTCGTCTAGGAGATTGTACCGTCCTATTATCCAACATTCTTCGACCAAATATATAGTGGTTAAAGGGCGTAATACCGGCTCCTACTGATGAGTCGCCAGTAAGCACGAAACGAATGTGCATGAGATTATACTTTCCGTTCATGCTGCCTTTGGTTTATCCTTCTGGTCACAACTGAACTACTTTGTTACTAGGTTCGCAACACCTAATACATACTTGCATATTGCGCAATTAATAGTTGATGATTTTACAAGCAAAAACTCGCAGCTTTTCATACTCAAGAGAATTTTATAGACAAGAATTTAAAATGCGTGGAATAATTATTTAAATAATTTTCTTTCTTTTGAATAAATTGATTTGATTCCAGTTTTGATAAAACAAGATCTTATCGTGAAAAATATATATTTAAAATAAGGTAGTTTTCAAGTAATTATGAGATGATAAGCAGTTTTTCATACTTGAATTAATTCTTTCAGTTTAGACTTCAATTATTTTAGTTATTAAATATATACTGACAAAGTATATATATATATATATATATATATATATATATATATATATATATATATATATATATATATATATATATATATATATATATAATTATTACCGATATCATGTTGCTTTAATTGAACAAGATGCCTTCAATTTAGTTAATATTTTAAATTTTGTAAATGTTATAATCACAAATTTTAAAACTTATACCATTTATTATTTCTTTAAAATGAGCAATTTTTTATTCGTTTACAAAACTATGCGTGATTTTAAAGAAATCTTTTGTGTTTAACAGCTATTTTTCCGTAGATTTTACATGTTCAACCGAAGTTGACCTCCAAAACAACATTCTTTATATTAAATAGTCATTTAGATTATCTTGTTTTTCGAAGTTAGGACAGAAACTGTTCATTTTGTTCACTCTATCTAGTTAGATAAACAAATTTGATGTCATAGTAACAAGGTTTCATTTTTTAATTGACAAAAGTAAAGTACAGAACAATTTCTTTGCTAGAATGATATTGGCTTCATTCGTTAACAGATATATTTAGGCTTTAGGGTCAACACGTGATTTTCCAGATAGAGTAATATTAACGATTTATTATATAATATGAAAAACAATTGTTTGACTTACAAAAAATGGCTTTACTGCTGTCCATCTAGGTTAACATATGTGGCTACTCTATTAAAGTAACTAATCAGGTTTGCTAATATCCTCAGTTATTTTTACATTTAGTTCTACTGGATAATATCGTCCAATTTTCTTACGTCATTTGGTGAGTAGTGCTAGTACCGATTGATAAATGGTCCGTGGGCACGAAACACAGACGTTCATTTGATAAAGCAGTTTGAGTCCGACGATTCGAGTCTATCTTATGGCAGCTATATCAACGAACATGTTAGAGTATTACCCAAACCATGTGTGCATATCTGTGATAAACTCAAATTCACTTTCATTGAAACAGAAAGTTTTCACAGTCGCCCGCCATGCGCGTTTCAATCTGCCATGGGCATAATTAAGGAATAATGGCAAGAAGATAAGTACAAAATCGATTGTAAGTTTACTTCAAGCTCGCAAACTTGATTTAAAGAATTTTTTCCACCACCCGTGCAATTAATTAATGTTCAGTTGTATTGCCTATATATATATGTGTGACGAAAGCTTCAAATAGTTAATGTTTATTAATGAATAGAAATTGTGCAGCCGACATTTCCAGTCAAGTAAAATGTATGCGAGACTACTAGAGGTGAGAGCCGCATATCTTATTTTGCTTTCCATATATATATATATGCAATGCGGATTGATCAACACTAGTCAGTTTGCAATCGGAATCTGTTGCTGATCATGGAAGGTTGAAAAGCGTCAGTGAGTTCGACTGGCGGTAGTTTTGTTATGTTTTTGACGACTGCTTATATACAAAGGGACTTATGTTTAAGTCAAGCTCGCAAAGGTGATTTAAAGAATTGTTACCAACTCTCGCTCAATCAATTAATGTTTAATTCGATTGTAAGTTGTAACGCCTTAAGAAATAATTGATAACTAATGATGCACTATGTCTAAAATCTGGCAAAGGTAGAGCAAAGAAGAACTGTTGTGTTTTTTCATTATGTTTTATGTTTTACCATTTGTGTGATCTTTGGTCAACTCTGAATATGGCCATGGGAATGAATGGTCAAAGCGTCATAACAACGAAAATAAGTTTCACAAATAACGTAAAATGAAAAACCAATTATTCCGTCAGATTAAGGCTATACAACATTAAATGATTCTCTTGTATGAAAAAAATTAAAAATCACCTTTGTTGAATTTCTGCTGGGAGTTAAATTTAGACTGAAAATGATGAGAGGAAAAGGGGATACAAACTTTCCGGGAAAATCAGGAAAACCATGTTAATTTCCCTTATAAGTGAGCATATCATATCGGGATTCAACGGGGGATGGATACTCAGCGGATTGCTGATGGGATTTAACTAATTTGCATCACAGTCCCATTGTTAACAACTATCGATATTCAATTTATGGCTTCTTGCATCTCCTAAATTGTATTCATTGATTTCAAATTTAACTTTAGTTATTATTTTTGTCCACTTCACAAAGCAAAAACATCCAACTTTATTTATTTAACTTTTTGGAAGTAATTCATCTAGTGTGTAATATGATTGCTCAAAATAACGTGGGAAATATTTTACCGATGTGAGTTCAGGAATACATACGACGTTTCGCTGTCATGGTAAAGCAACATAGCGAAATATGTCAACTGCAGTATGGTTATATATGATCTTGTTTTCATTTACATGTCTACATCGGAATGTACACTTAGAGGTATTGTTATAGAAATGTGATTGTGTGTATAGTATTTAATGGATCACATGTTAGAAGTAATTTTAAGGAAAAAAAATTAACGAAACTGACGCGTCAAACATTATTAGACAATAGTATTAGCTCAGTGTTATTGGTAAGCTTGTGCAACTTCAATACCTATTTATTAAACACCATGTTGGTATACTTGTATGTATCTTGATATTTTGTCGTACCCATATATTTATGCGTATATACGTGCTCACTGAATGTCCGTTTTGGTAAAATGTTTTACAAAAAATTGACTCAAATGAATTCCATTGTCCTCGAAAAGAGATGCGCCTAAATTAAAGAGAGTTACTTGCATTATATTTGTGTGCATTCTGATTTGCGCAATTTAGAGAAAGTTTTAAATCTCTTACAATACGTCCGGAGAAGTGGATACGAAACGTGAGGTTTATCATCGGGAGCTATCAAGGTAATAGGAAATTGTGTAAAACAAACACGACAGGTGAGCAGACAAGAGCGTTACTTCAATAACAGTTGAGACCAAGAAGGAGAGCAGGCTGGCAATTTCAAACGAACCAAATATTAAGCAACTGTGCCTTAACTACACATGAAAAGTCGAGGTAGATGAACTTTGGTACACAAAATACGTGAAAGCGCCATTTAAAGCAATGTTTTCACACTAAAGCAAAACATTCTCCAACAACACGCTACCGCTAATTAAATTAAAATTTTCATAAAATTGAATCGTTATAATCCACAGATAATCTAGGTGAACAGTTGCTAGACGAAATTAAAGCGCAAAATTAATTGGGTTACGAAGTATCTTGCCTTAAATACAGAATACCCTGCATGCATGTGTATTTGTACGACATTCAGTGATAGTACATACATACATTTACAGAAGAGAGAGATCTGACATTCTTTATTTTTCGTTTTATTTTGAGTAATAACAATAAGGCTGTCAAAGACGAAGAAAAATTCATGCCGAAACATTCTCATTAAAGATCGTATGACATGATATGTTGTTGCAATCGTGTTACGTAAAAAATGTTCATCTTAAATGGACTTAGACAACAATTACTTAAATAATTCAGTAAAGTAATGTTTTCTTTAAAATAAAATACTCTTATTTTGAATTAGACGTAAATTGGATCCTATTATTTCAAATTTTCATGAGTGTAAATAATAAACGAACGGAATCTCTACGTCCAATAAATCAACTTGTATAAAATGCTAAACAGGTGAAGAAGAACACGCCAGCGTAATATTTTTGTAACTATTAATGCATGGAATTCCAATATTTAGGACGTGACAACGACAAGGTGAATAAATAGATAGGAGTGGGACGCAGGAATGAATTATGTGTTTATAAATTGGTTGTTTTTTTATTCCCTATTCTCGACATGCGCAAGTTGTCGATCAACCTTAAAACACATATTATTTAACTAGTAACTAAACATGTAAAGTCTACCGCCTGCCAAACATAATTTAGCGAAAGACCACCGACGGTATTTTTCTCGGCAAGATAGCGAACTGACTGAAATCGCTAAAACCGGTCTTTTTAATTAATTTGCTGTAAATCAAATTGCGTAGCTTAGATTCCAATGGCCCACATAATTTTACTTGACGTGAGAGGCGGCTGCAAAATTTCTATGCAATCATGCATGTAGTTGTTTTTTAAGATTCGGAAAAATCTAAATAGTACATAACCAATCATTAATAGCGCGGATTTTATGTACATTTGCAGGGAAAAAGATGGAAATAAACAAAAAGCTTCAATCGCTTCTCCCGTAATAAAAAAATTCTAAATTATAATGCATAATCATTTGTCACAACTTATTAAAGTCTTACATCAAGGAATAACGTGTCATTCTTGCTATCGGTTTATTTATGGTAAATTTGGAACCAGTATAGAATGCATTTAGTGAAATCCATTTAATCGATCCAAATTTAAATGAATAAATTTGGTTAAAAGAATGCCTAAAGTTAACTAATTTATTTTATATCAAATATGACTGTAGTGTTGAGCATTTTTAACTTTTTATCAAGTTTTTCAGCAACTACTTTGAAATTTAAATATAAATGTTATTTTTTTGTTTCTATTTTTAAATTTTCTTATTACACGAATTCTACATAGTCTCAAATAAAACATAGAGTAAACAAAGATGGTCTGTGCAAACATAACTGAAAGTCCAGGCACATTAAAATTGAATATTTTATGATTAACAATGCTTTAGAGTTAATATTGCTAATACTGTTTAGCTACCGATTCAAAAAAATTTAACTAACGTTTTTCTAATGGGTAGATATAGATATTTTTAATTTCCAATGACTTCAAGTCTTTTTGACACACTAAATTTGACGCTAGAATTTATAATGTAAAAAATAATTTCTCTTGTGCAATTTATTTGAAATTTATTATAGACAAATGAGAAAAAAGCAATCAAAGCGATTCAATTTAGCAACACCTTGTTCTAGAACTTTTCCTAAATTACCACGATCATAAATGAATCGAAAAATCTGTACAGAAAGAGGACTTGAACACATTTGTACAGAAATATAATTAATAATTTTACCTTAATAAGAAAAAAATAATATTTAAAAATAGTATTTTGGTTTTATATACAAATTTGGAAAATAGATTAAAGATCTGTAAGAATAATGGTTAATTGTAAATCGACCCGCAATTAAAATATTAAAAACACAAAAACGCATTAACTGGCGGCTAAAATTATATGTACACATATATACATATATATATATATATATATATATATATATATATATATATAGAGAGAGAGAGAGAGAGAGAGAAAGGAAAAAGTATTTAATTCTAAGGTATATATAACAATTTTTTAAATTAAGTTTTTGAGTTTGGAGAAAACACCAATTCCACTGTATTTAACCAGTCGTCAAACAACATATCATAACAACCGCCGGTCGCACGCATTGATGTGCAATCAGTGGTTGTATAATTATATTTCCCTTCATATATATATATATATATATATATATATATATATATATATATATATATATATATATATATATGTGTGTGTATGTACACATATATATGGCGAAAGCTGCAAAAATTTAATGATCGTAACTGAATAGAAATTGTGCATCCGACATTTACAATCATGTACAATGTATGCTAGGCTACTAGAGATGAGAGGCATATATTTGCCTCTACTTTTCATATATATGCATAGCAGTTTGATCCTCGTTGGTCAGTTTGCCGTCGTACTCTCATGATAGTCATGGGAAGACCGAAAAGCGTCAGTGCTTGCGACTGTTTGTAGTTTAACTATGTTGCTTCAAGACCGCAAACTCGATTAAAATAATTGTTACCACCACCCGCGCAATCACTGATTGTTTAATTTTAAATTTGAGGCTTATCACGAACTATGGTCAATTTGTTCTTAAAAATATAAGCAAAGATAAAACTATTTTCGAGGTATAAAATTGCGGAGAAGCTGCATTTGTCAAGCAGAATAGTTTAATTTTTACTCACACACGGATTGATAAACATACTTTCTAATTAAATGACAAAATATTTCTTCGTTATTCCGTGCTGGATTTTTCCTTTTGATAATAATATAGAAAAGATTGTCATTTGTAAAGAATTATTATTTGAGAATGGTTAATGAAATTTAATACATATTTCCAAAATATAAATCACAAAATATAAGAAATAATCTATAATGAATTTTATTGATAATGAACTATTTCTGTATCTTAAAATACTATATAAAATAGAAATATTTATTTAAAAAAAATTTAATTAATTCTTATCCTTGGTAGTATTGGGAATTTAGAAAGTTAAAAGTTATCACCTTAAATAGCACTTATCTAACAAAGTTTATCAAATATTATTTTTATTCTAGAATCAACAGAAAAGTAATTTTCTTAGTTAGAATAATTCAACCTCACAACTTTCACTGGTCATCACTGAACCACCATACAAGTAGGTTTGTATAAAATTCTCCGAAGACTTTCTGCAAATGACAGCTGAAATTTTGTCCTGCCTAGAAAAATCTAATAAATCGATTTTTCTGAATTACTATCATTACTTTTATAGGATTAAGATTTTTCCGAAAATAGACTTCGCTAAAAATCTAAAAGTCAATACCTTTGAAATTGTTTGCTGATTCATATTGAATTTGATTCTATTTAAAATTAAATTTAGATTTTGATTATGTATATATTTTATTTAAGCCATTTTCATGCATTTGTATATTTTATTGTATTGTTTTTTGAAACATAGATTTCTTATAAAGGCGTTATAAACAACACAATTACAATGGCCGTTTTCAATTCGCCACAACTCAGCTAAACTCTATATCTGGAACTTTGCACAGTAAATTTCCGATTGAAAATATAATTAAGTTGGGTTCTATACGTTCATTATACAGGGAAATTCAAAATGCAGGAAATGCAAATACTGTGTCACACTCATACGAGCATGCACAAATAAAAGATTCAGCAGTCATATTCAAATCATTTACGAAATCCTCTTGTGTGTTTACCTGAGAATTATGGATGTTGCGGATAACAACTTCCGCTGTGCGTAACGCTTTTGCTGTTTTTTTTAAAAATCACCTGAATATCCACATTGCTTTGAGTGTGATTATTATAAATAATGCATTAAACTATTAAATTATTGATTGTGCGGGTGGTGGACACGATTCTGTATATAAAGTTTGCGAGCTTCATGGAAGCACCAATCTCGGTGGATTTGCTGTATTGTTCGACAACTCTGTGAATACAATAGAATTGGGGCTTATTTCAATCTCACAAACTTGATTCAAAGAATGTTTTAAGCTATTGCAATGATTTGCACTATCTTTAGCAAGTATGTTAAGCCTAAGCCGTACGGCCTACATAGCGCGCTGAGCATTTACACGGATATACAATTTTTTATTACTTGCTTTCAGGGAGCTTATCCTTTACATGTATACTTAGCAAGTGTTTTGCAACATTAAATAACATATGTAATGCATTAGGCATCAATGTCAACTCGGTTTCTTTAATTCTTCGAGTAATAATTCAGATGATGCGTCTCCTTTAAAAGGCATACTGACATATGTCGTATTTGGTCATGTACGGGTTAATTACGTTTTTGTTGTTAATTAAACAAAATTTTTGCTTAAACAAACTTTTCGGGTTATCCGTTTTCTGAAAAAGTTATTGTAGCCCTGCCAATATTTAAAATTGTAAATCTTTAGTCCAAATCGTCTATACGATAATCACGTATCAATATCACCTTTTGAGAAAATGGGAAAGCGCAGTGTAAAGGCATGGCTTGTCTAACCAAGTATGCTTTTAGAATATTTTACAGTTTGGAATATCACCTTCTTTTATTAATTGGAATACCTGAGTTTTTTTACTAAAAAAGTGACTGATTATGATGTTTTAAGCTGTTTAAATATTTATGCATGCTATTTTTTATTAAACAATGAATTATGGTAATGTGAGTGTCATTAAAATACGTCAGATATTTGTGGTCGTCATTTTGCATGTTTCCAGATTGATCATACGGACATCAGCTTGTAGACGCCATAATCTGCAACCCATCGTAACTTCATCGTCTTGAGTGTAAAATTGAACATTAAAAGCTAAATGAACCTCTATCGTAAAATTAGTAAGAAGACATTTTATGTGTTTTATAGGTGTTCGGAATTATGGGTGATTACTATCAATGAATTTACATAGGAAATAGATGGTTTTATCAACAATATTGAATATAAAAAATGGTTTATAAAGTAGAACGCAGTTTTATTTTCCAAAGAGGGAAATGTGATGTGCATTTTATCCTAAAAATAAAGACAAATGCTTTGATGAATTTATATGCCAAGAATTGGCGACGCTCAAAAATAAGTAAACTAGTATACCGAGCAGTTCAATGAAGGAAATTTGAAGTATAAAAAATAGAAAACAAATGATGAGTGCGCACCTTGCCGAAAGACAACATATGTCAGTATATCTTTTAAAAGAGACACAACATCTAAAAAAAATAATCAGAGAAATTTAAAAAAGCCACGACTTCTTGGAACTGCATGCAAAACTGTTGTTTGATCATTAAACAACAAAACTGATAAAAACTAGTCTAAAATGTAAGCTTTGTGCAGTCAGAAAATCGAACATTTTTATTCACATAAATGCCGTAGCTGCTAAGCGTTATGTAGGCCAGACTGGCTGATTAATAAAGAAGTAAATACTATAATATTTAATACTAAATCCGGATATTAAATAGGAGAGCAATTCTGCAATAGCTGTAAACCTTATTTCTAAAAATTATACTCAAAATCAAGCGGATTTCAGCGTGTGTTCAAGGAAGAAATTGAATAATAGTTGCACACAGCAATGGCTGTAATATGCAGCCTTCTTAATCCGCATCTGATTAAACAATGGAAGTTCGTGTATTATTAGAATATAATTTAGTTAATTGATTGTGCGTGTTCTTGCCTCAGGATATGTGTTTCCTGTTTCTGTTGACTGTTCTATAAAGAATGTGTTCAATCAAACGTACTCGTACTTGCCCTAGAAAATTGAACATATATTGTACTAGATATTACAGTCATGGTGGTGTAATGGCGAGAATAAAATGGCTTTTTTAGATGTTTCGAAGGTATATGCTTTTAATAAAGTTTTTCTTTATTACACATTTTACTTAAAAGATAATATTCTTCATTGTTTTTAATTTTGATTTTTATACGGTTACAAATAAAAAATTTGCACTTGAAAAATTTAAGACCACAACTTTAACATATATCTCAAATTTGATTGATAATGTAGGACTTAGATTTTTGATAAAATTAAATCAATTTTTAAATGATTTTTATTTTAAAAAATTATAAATATTAAATTTTTAATTTTCTATGACCCCAATGTTGAATTGCGATTTTCTGAGCATACAAATGAAATTATTTATTTTCTGAGAATTGTGTCTAAACATTTTTCTGGTTCGGGCATTATGACTACAATCTTACCAGGTTGCAATCAGGCAATTTTGCATTTAAACAAACAAATTATTTAGGAAATATTTCTAAATTCCATTTGATTTCCTGTCGACATATTTCGCTCGCAACATTTCAACACAAAGAACCAAAGGATTTACATTTATATATATTTGCCATTAATAGAACAACTTAAGTAAATGTAAGAGTACATCAAACTGAAGGCATTTATTTCACTTTGCAAAACACGCATGCGCATATAACTAGCTACCCGTGTATGCAAATGAGCCCAGTAGTCTTATTTTAAATTTAAATAATGTTAATACATATTGTTTCATAAAATCGTACAGAGATTCATCTGTTAGAAATCTATTTTGACATCGGCGAGTATTACTTATACGCAATTTCAAACAATATCACTGCAAGATGAGATTTAGCCAGACAGCACAAAAATAGTGGGCTATTGCAAATATTTAAATAATGATCATTAATGAACTTTTGTTGAACTATTAAATTCAAGTATTGTGCTTTTGATTTGAATTTAGCTTTGTCCAATTCCATTTTAAATGCCAAGCAATGGGTGAAAGAACTTCATATTTTATATTAAAGAAAAAGCGTGATTACAATATGCCTAAAATATATAAATATTCTTTCATATTTAAATTAACATTTTTGCCGCTTTACATAGACACAAAGATATTTTAACGCGCAAATTCTTGATCAAATTTTAAGATCCATTTTCTGTGAATGAAATAGTGTTTTGACCACCTGGTACAGAAGGAATCACAATACGACTAACTACTGATTCTGAAACGTAATATGGACGTACTATTTCAATTTTTTCTCAATAAGGAGCATACAAGGTATGATTAAAGAGTTTTATTATCCGAGCAGTAGAACTCGAATACATTTAAATTATGATATTTCGCCTAAATAAGATTCGAGCAATACAGAAATATTATATTCATTGATATCATTCTCATTTATCAATCAAAATGTACGATTTCATCCCTCTACTGGAGGTATTAATATTACGTACCTAAATACTGCATTATTATGTTTCATTACCTTCGTTTTATAAATACCTAGAAACTTCAATATTTTATGATTTGTGATGTGAATTTGCTAGCTATCATGCCAGGAAGATTAATTAAACATCTTAATCCGCCATTTATTAGTATTAAAACGAATTTCAAGCTTACATTGCGAGCTGCGTGAGAGAAGTGGCTGACAGAACGTGAGTACACCTCTACCAAGACTGGGAGGCAACGCATGGCTAGTTACAAAACTAGTTAGCAATGAATTGGCGATGCCTGGGAAAAGATATTGCTCTCAAATATCATCTGAGATTTATTGAAAGCTGGAATTGTTATTGCGCAACCAGGAAACAGCGACGATTTTGAATCTGACAATGGCGTGAATCCGGATATAATTGAATTCGAAATTGCCCAACTGTTAAACTGAGATACTGTGGATGAAGGCATCGATGGATTTGCCGATAAAGGAAGATGGGAAAAAAGTAGTTTAAAAAATTTTGCGTATACTATTTAAAAATTACGTTTACATAATTAATATTAAATTGGTCGATATAAGTGTTGATGTTAGTGATCGGATATCGACTTTTAATCTTGTATGCTTATGTATGAAAGAAGACCGTAATATACGGTATATATACAATTTCCAGTAAAAACTAAATATTGTGTAAGGTAGAAAAGATAATTCATACAATGAACCGAGTTTTTCCTTATTTGGGACTTCTCAAAAACTGTCCAGAATTTGGCTGCGGACGGGACTTAAACAGAGTCACGTTTCCTTCGGAATCAGGGACTCTAATCAGTGTGCTACAATGCCGATGCTACACAAAATTTTCAATTTTATATTGGCTAATGATTTTTGGTTAAACATTATAGGCTCTACCCGAAGGAAAGACTAACTAAACATTAGTTAGTACGCAACAAAAAATTGTGTGCAGCACACGGAAGAGTTGCTCAATTATTAAACAAACAATATCGCTAAAGGCACGAGGTTATGTCGGATAGTTTTCAAACTGCACGCTTCTAAATCACGCTCATATACCTCATATCTCGATTTCTGTCAACAATAATACAATAAAAACGGTAGAAATATGAAAGTAAATGGACGATGATAATAAATGCTAAATAAATTCACATGCCTTACAAATATGAAAAAGAACTAATGGCCTATCTAAGGACCAGAGTTTCATTGTTTTATTTTTTATAAACGATCTAAATTTATTTATTTTAATGAAGTTTACTTAGTTTGTATCTGTTAAATTAATTTTTTTATGCTTGTCTAACCAATGGTTATTTAAATTTACATTATTGATAAACTTAATTTGAATCTAATTTAGCATTTAAAATAACATTAAAACACTTATATCTGCAAAATATCAAATATGGCAAACTAGAAAATTTTCATTATTCACTAAGGAGAATTACTTTATTATTTTAATTTCAATATGCATTACGGTGTAATTAGTATACCTATAAAATCATGGCTGTTTCGATAATATTGACGTCGATATGAATTTCAGTTGTGAATTCAAAATAGGCTTAATAGCAAATGTATGCTGTAAAAACATGATGGCTACACGTTTAGCAAATTTTCGTTTTATTCAAATTAAACCAGCATTTAATAGAAAAATATAAGTAGAGCGTAGACTTTTAAAAGGTTAAACATCTCAACATTCCTTTTAATGCCTGTTTAAACGCAGTTATTTGTGTCAAGTAGTTGTATTAAACGACAGAACAAGAAAGTCCGATAATTGTCAATTTTTACTATGCTACGCTAAAAAACTTTAAAAAATGCACTTAAAAAGGAATAATTTGAGCAATGCAATTTACAAAAAATACCAAGTGCTTGAAATAAGGTAGATTAATTTCATTTATCTTAAGGAACATAATTTAAAAATGAATACATACAATTTTTATGACAAGGAATCTAATCCTTTAGAATTTATAGTGATATTAACATGTGTTTGAATTCACTTTGTTTTTACACCGGATATTTTGACTTCCTGTTTCGGAAGACGTTTTAAACAGAAAGCTCATACAATAATCTATTTGAAATAACCGTAGTAAAATGGGAAACAGCGGAATCGAAACCATGTTGAGCCCAAAAATAGACAGGTAGTTTTACTTTTCGCTGTTGTGCAAAATGTATCGTTTCAATGGGCCTAACTGACAGAATTTTGCTTTATAATGTCTGAAAGTGTGGCCAGCTTTTATAGTTAAAATGAATTCCGTCCAACTGTAAACCATTTTATGTAACATTGGGCGACTATTTGCTGAAAGCCGGTATTATCAGTGAGTCGCATGTCAATAATAAAATAGTACAGAAAATTATATATTCTATATGTGTTGTGTAAACATCTATTTGCAGCTTAAATGTCACTTTTTGTTAAGAGACCATTCTGTTGTCTTATCTACTGAAGTTGGGATGATATATTTTATCAAAAACTGGGATTGATGAATGCTTAGTTTTTTAACAAGGCATGTTTGCCTTTGGTATCCAATATGCAATGGATGGATTTAACGATTCGACTTGGTAAAAAGCTTTAATTTTTAGATAAGTTATCCGGATATAATTATAAAATTATCATGAATGCAGGTTTTACAATGCTTTAAAAATATTAATTTGATGGAGAGATCGAGCTATTAAGTTAACTAGAGTTTAAAACAATTAAAAGTTTCTAAGCCAAAGAAAAAAATAACCTTATTTATTGGCAAATTCATAAAAAGC
Source organism: Eudiplozoon nipponicum (assembly GCA_029291075.1). Taxonomy (NCBI): domain Eukaryota; kingdom Metazoa; phylum Platyhelminthes; class Monogenea; order Mazocraeidea; family Diplozoidae; genus Eudiplozoon; species Eudiplozoon nipponicum. The sequence continues at coordinate 98,918 of JAQBSW010000273.1, forward strand.
CGAAAATCGTCTTTATAATTATTTCTTTATAATCATGTTCTAAAAGAGCTATCTATTAATGAATAATATGCAGCACATGAAAGCAGACTATTTCGTTTTTTATTACCATAAATTTAAATCGGGAATTTTTCATCAACTGGAAAGTAATGAATAGGTTTGTATAATCTGTATAAAATTAAATACTATATGTCAGCGAAACACAATTTAAATATACTTAAAGTAAATGGCTGTTTTAATGAATCAATTTATGTTGGGTTGTAAATGGTCAGATTTTGACCTTTTATTACAAAATAACGTTAGGCAAACTTGGTCAGCAAAGCCCTAGGAAAACCTACCACAGGATTTTCACAGGTCATTTGTCTTATTTCTTCTGCTGATTATTTCGAAGACATTAGTTAAGAGATAGTAGGTCGATATCATGGCGTGTTTAATGAATATGTGCAAATTTAATTTATTTAAATGAAAAAACTTTGATAACCTGTGGCGACGTATAACAAAAGTGACGCCAAGGTTACTCTTATTCAATTTTCCGTTTATAGTTATCTTACGTAATTTCTCATTCCAATAAAATTCACCATAATTTAAGTTCCGTTGTAATCAGTAACTAATTGTATATATTTATTTATAGAAAATTAACAATTATGATCAATTTATTTTTAAATGAGTACTCCTAAATTTAGCACAATTTTCATCATGATTAAAATATAGGCGGGGTTCAAAATGAGTTATTTCGGGACTATTCGAAACATTCATGTTTGGTTGGCATCAATCAATACTATATTTAATAATTGTTTCATATTTTGTTATTTTCTTTACTCACTGATCGTTCATCTTACTCTATTAAGTATATATTTCATTGGAATACCTTATAATTGACATTAAATCTAGTATTCATTGGTAATGAATATCTATGTTCGGTATTTGATTTTCTTGAACGAAATTTAACATTTCGGTAATGAAAATTAATGTTATAATTTGCAAAGCAACAAACTTGTGTTTTGGTTTAATTTATTTCGAATTAAATCTAATAAAGAATCAGATATGAATTGGCTCTGGATCTAGAATAAGCAATATTAACAAGTCTATCAAGACATTATAATTGACACCAGAACAAACCAAAATATGTGGACGCCCAAAGTTTGAATCGAAATTTATGGAACATTAGTTGTGCATTCTATAACAATTTACCACACATTTATCGAAATCTCACACGGATCCTTTATTAAATTCCATAAGCCTTCTAGATTATTTATTTCATGCGTTGCGCATTATATTTCTATTCATACTATATTATACCGTGTATATTCTGCATTATATGTTATCTGAGAAAATGGGAATTTAAATTTTATATAACTACGAGTTTTCGGTCAAATTCTGTAGCAATTTTGACGATTTAGAAGCCGTTTGGTTCAAATTTTGACTCAGTTAAATGACTTAATTCGGTCTCCGTGTGAATGTTATCTATTCTTCAACGTTAAACATCACATTTTGGAGGGCAATGAATGCCAAACATGTTTGTGATGGATTTGATTATGCTTCGATATCCCAATACTGTACAAAAGCGATTAAACACTGAATAATCGAGTGTGTACCTGGTGCACAATAGATTCTTTTCTGAAATGCTGACGAGCACGATTACAAACCAGCCGCTGAAATGGAGTAGTCCTTGCAAAATTATGCCTGTGCTTTGTAACTTACGAACCATTTGAATGGATCAATGCACGTTTATTTGCTGATACCTGATTGCTTCTCAACGTATAAATAGATTTATATTTTGGCAGGCGCAATATGATTAAACAACAGCAGTTATCGTGAGACTAACAGGTGAAAATCTGTTCAATGCATGATTGGAAAAGTGTCAGCTACACTTTACATAAAATTAAAATAACAGATGCTGGCCTGATCTACTTAAATTCGCTGTGAACTATAATTTCAGCCAGTTGAGATAAAAGAAAGCATTATTAATAAATAATGTCGAAAATCAAACTTTCCTAAAGTTTGAACTACCTATCCAGATTAAACGGATGCTTTGAAAACTTAAAAGCACATTTCTGATATCTGCTTACAGCACTGCCTGAAACATTAACAGAACAATTAGTTTAACTATAGAATAATTTTCATAAACTCTGTAATATTTCCAAGCTCTGCTGTTTTAAAACTAAGACTTGCTGATAGTTACTCATCAGTTCATATCCCGCTTTAAATTTAAGTGGAAGTGCTTTAACTTAATGGTGCTTTACAGAATTTTTTTGTACGTTATAAATTAAAATAAATTTGCCTTGATTTCCGCTATAACATACTTGTCAATAGACCATTTGTAATTTTCACAGATTTAGTCTTGGTGCGTTATGTAAAACGTATTAACGATATTTAACGTAATCTAGATACAGGTAAGATTTCGACACAAATTGTTTCGGAATTAGTCGTCACGTTCGCCCCTGTTTAGTAATGTTCTATATTAAATTAATGATTTTATTTTTGCCTATGGTTCTATGTCAAGTAATCTTCCAATTTGTTGCTGAAACATTATGCAATTGTACACATACACATAATTTTAGATAGAAAGCTCAAATTGAAGGAAGATGGTGTTTAGTTATGTTTATTTTATTTGAATTTTCTGTAAACAATCAATAATTGCGCAGGTGGTGATAATAAATCTTTAAGTTAAGTTTGCGTACATGATTTAAACACCAATCCCATTTTATATAACCTGTCTTCGAACAACATAGCAAAACTGCCATCAATCACACGCAGTGACGCGTTTCGGCCTTCCATTTTCATTATCGGCAAACTGACTGTCCGGGATCAAACCGCAATGCATATATAAGAAAAGCAATATTATATATGCGGCATTCTCCTCCAGTGATCTCACATACATTGAACTTGACTTCAAATGTCGCCTGCAAATAATTTCTATGCAGACACGAACATTAATTTACTGTAGCTTTCTCCATATATATACATATATATATATATATATATATATATATATATATATATATATACAGGTAATACAATTACACAATAACTGATTGCGCGGGTGGTGGTAAAAATTCTTTATATCAAATTTGCCAGCTTGATGTAAACAGCGTTTTAATTTTATTTAGCCAGACGTCGAACAAAATAGCAACACTATCGCCAATCACACGTACTGACGCGTTTCGACTTTCCATGATCCTCGTATGACTATGAAAGAAAACTGACTAACGAGGATCAAACGACAATGCATATATATAAAAAGAAAAAATTAGAATATTTAATATCAGCTTTCAAATGTTTGGAACCGCGCTAAAGTATTTGTGCTTAATTTTGTGTCACGTCAACGGAAGGCCCATTTCACGCATGATTCTGATATACAATTAATTGTTGAGAACTTCCATTAAACTTAAATTTATTGTTATAACAGCTTTTATTTTTTCCGGTGCTACACTTTTCTGCTTCTTTTTCATTACATTTAAAATTATTAGCTCCATTAGTCACTCAAACCACAGTTTATGATGTTGGTTTGTTTTTTGTATATAAGTTATATTCTTTATCTTTAAACGTGGACTAACTTTTTATTCATATCTTCCTAACTTTTCCTCGTAAATTATTAATTATATGTTTATAAATAGCAAATCATGAAAGAATTGACTATTCGCTTTTTTAGTATCTGACGTAAAAACGATTATCTTTTAGAATTTGCTGCAATTTTTTGTCTGTGCTCTTGACTGTCACCCGCGATTGAGATTAATTAAAATGCCATCAATACAACGTATATGTTGGCACCAGTTACTATTGTCTTCCTAGAAATATGTTTTGTCATGATAAACCAGAAAAATATCTACTATCCCCAAATTTGAGAAGCCTTCCATTTGTACACCATTTACTTATTAATAAATGCATCAATGTAAAGGAATATCTGCACATTTCATGCGCAATAAAGGAGCAAGAACTATTTTACATGAGACTTTAGATAATTTTGTGAGTTTTAGTTTCGCCTGAAATATAATACCACTAATTTCTTTAGTGTTTTTAAATAAAAACGCCGTATCAAATTACCACTTTACCGTATTTTCAAATTTATATCTGCAATTATGTTTATTAATTTAAATGGATCATGTTTTGTAAACATTTAAAGTATGCCAATTAACTATTTAATTATAAATTGGCACGGAGCAATGAACATTTATTTATAACTTTTTGCAGCTTTCGCCACATTTATAAATAGGTAAAAGATTTAAAAAAACATTGATTGCACGGGTGGGGGTAACAATTATTTAAATAAAGTTTGTAAACTTGATTTAACACCAATCCCGTTGTATGTAACCAGTCGTCGAAGCAAATGAGCATTACATCCTTTAAAGCGGCACATTTATATTTTCGCTTAATTGATTTGGAATTACATTCACTCGTGAATAATATACAAACTGCCCAATAGTATATATCAATGTCAATGTTTTATTTCAAGAGTTTTTTAGTGATAACGTAAATCGAAATTATACTAAAATTTGATTTTGTACCTCTTCAGTGTAAGCGCTTTTTAAAAACATTACTGGATATTTTGCATCAATCTGTAACAGAGTGATATATTTAAATACACGAACCTATGCCAATATCGTAATTAAATAAATATTGAATAAAATGAACGACGTAAATAGCTAAATGTAGAAGAATCGTTTGCCTATAATCTCGTGGGAACATTTAATTATTACTTGTTCACCTAAATTATTCAATACTACGCAATTTTAGCTGCATTTCCTGAATGAAACCGTTTAAAATCTAGCTTACTATATATTTCAGCAAACTCCACGACTTCAAAAGTATAAAATATTTAACGATTTGCTTTCTTTATTTCAAGGATGTTTTAGTTTTACAAAATCTACTAAAACCTTTTGGTTCTACACAATGTTTACAAAACGATGCAGACATGTTTTTTAATAGAAAAATATGTGAAATAAAGGAATAAACATTTACAGCAATAAAGTATAAAATCTTCTATTGAACAAGATTTTTATAAAAATAATATTTTTGTGCATTAAGTGAAAAAATTGTCAGAATCAACCTATAAATATGTTGTATATACCAAATTGATTCTGCGAAGACGACTTGCAAGAAAAATTTACCGTTCTCAATGGAAATATTAGATGCCATTATGAATGAAATTTTATCATATTTAAATTAAAATTTAATAGTATTACCAATCATAGCAACGTATTTGAAATTATCAAACATTATCATAAACCTCATTATAATTTTAAATATTTAAAATTTTTATTTTAATATTTAGCATAAAATAAATAAATTGAGGCGATACTGAGTATTGCAAAAATTTTATTTTCCGTGTTTTGACAAACACGCTATTGCTTTCAGGTCTTCTTTTCAAGTGGCAATTTCCCGTACGCATTTCCAGGTACCTTCATTAGTTCACAGCTCATCATACAAAATAAAAAAACTATAAATCTGGTGTGAAATTTCATTTAAACCGCTTTATTTTTTCTAATATTTAAGTAATCCCATAATAGCTATTGATGCTTAACTACGTAGTCGTGAGTTACTTATAAGTGTGTCTGTATGTGTATAACTGTTACGTATTCATTTAAAGTTAAACAAATACACGCGTACACCAACCTAAGCGAAAAAACAATGACTAAACAGTAATTTATTCTTGCAGGCGTCAGACTGATTGTTATATTATTACGATGTCAAATGTCTTAATGCTATGAATAAAGCATTTACTATTACAGGTTAAACTTTAGTAGATGTTGTTTCATTTAAGTGAAAGCAAACGGGTATGTTATTTAGTTTTACAGACATACACATACATTTCATTTATCAAGCAATTTTTAAATCATAGTGGAATTAATTATTAGTTTAGATTTGAGATTCAGTTACATTTGCATTCTAAAGATATAACCTTTAAACAGGAGACTTGTTTAAATATGCTGGTAAGCATGATTCGTAGTTAAAATTAATATCGATTAGAGCTTTTTTGGAAGAAAACAAAATGAATGTCTATGTAACATTCCCTTTTGGCAAGCCGATGATTTCAACTTCGTATAGAAGTTTACAAATAGTATCAGTAACGATAAACTTGACAATTCTGAGTTAGATAATGATGACAGATTTCTGAGGTGCGAATTGATAGATCATCTGTAGATATCATTATTTCAGAAGAAGCTAATAATCTTATAAATCAGACAAAAATGGAACCTTATGTAAATCCCCTGTATTTGCCACAAACAGGGTTTTACCATGGAAATTAAGACTTAGTGACTACCAAGTAGTGAGTTGCTTAACAAGACCGTTAAAAACGGACAACCGCTTCTAGATATAAAAAGGTTTAGCTTGAATATCACGAAAGAACAATTAAATTAATACCAAAATATGATAAATATCAGCACAGTTATGAGGCTCAACGTCCAACAAATTAGTTTATACGAAGATAAATGGGGAGTGACGGTTCTGCAACATCAGTTTTAAAATAATTAGAAGATGGTTGAGCAGTAAAACCAATGAAGACTTGAATAATAGGTTACAAATAGAGATGAATTCATTGATCATTAATATGATTGGCAATAAAAAATTGGACACGACACATAGTATTGCGCGTATGAATAGTTAAACCTGTTTTAGCCATGTGCGCAAATGTACAGGCAGCTCAGGAATTGGAGAAATTTAGACATTTTAATCATCTGTTAATATACGAATAAAGTGAAAGGGAGTTTCAACCCTTTATATAGTTAATAAGTATTTACAGTTCCTCCCATTATTTTACGTTTATTAAATAACTTTATAAGCAGAAGTAAAATATTCACAGATTTTTTGGCAATGATAATGGCAGTCGCCTTCGTGCATTACTTAAAAAATGTTTCAGATAAAAAATCTTGAAGATTATGACTTATCTGCGCTTCTTGGATGATTTATATGTGATGTGGAACCATAGTGATGAAGATAATGTACATTTATTCAGCTACACTAATCAAAATGCAATTTGCGATAGTCAGAGTGTTGTTGTATGAATAGTTGAATTTGAATGTCAAATGATTCAAAGATGGTCAGAAATGCATAAAGAGATAGTTATAGAAAGGAGGCTTATTCTTGGTGTATTCGAAAATTTAATAAATTTCTTCCGTCACGTATGACGTTGCTCAACAACAATTATATATATATATATATATATATATATATATATATATATATATATATATATATATATATATATATATATATATTATTGTAATTTATTATGCCAGAAATTTGATTGTGAATATGTTTGCATTACAAAAATATATTCGCATAAGGCTAGAAATGAAATCAGATTGCAAAGTTAATCTAACAAGTAGACCGGATTCACACAGAATTTGCTGCGGACGGGACTCGAACCCGGGCGAATAGGCTTCGGAGTCGGAGACACTATCCATAGATATATGCTCGTTTTTAGAAACTGCTGATTTTCTGAAATTTTTCCCCCTGCAATTGTCTTCAAATATCTATTTGCCTAGCGGTAGTTGCGGAATTAAATAAAACTAACTGTATTGGCTAAAATTAACAATTAATTTCACGAAAATAATTCAATTGTGAAAGCTTTTAAAGTAACCGACATGGTCAATTTTTTGATGATATTCATATATATAAAATGAAATTAGAGTATACCTTAATGATTTTTAATATTAAAATAGGCCTAGTCTGTCTAGAACGCAAAAAACTCATTTCATTTGAATTCAAAGGAATTTGTTTCTTAAAGATTTTATTTGACAATTTTTTGCAAGTATTTTAAAAACTCAAAAAATACTGAAATATGTCTTTCTAATTGTACATCTTCTGTATATCAAACGTGATAAAAAATATAAATCAAGAATATTAATTAAATTGAACATCATAAAAATAAAATTACTACAAAAATTAATTTATATAATATTTATGCAATAGAGCAAAACATGTGTATAATATTCAAATATTTAAATACTGCTTGTTGCGGAGACCTAAAATAAATGCAAGAATGTATTAGGTGTTGCGAACCTAGTAACAAATTAGTTCATTTGTGACCAGAAGGATAAACCAAAGACAGCTTGAACGGAAAGTATAATCTCATGCATATTCGTTTCGTGCTTACTGGCGACTCATCAGTAGGAGCCGGTATTACGCCATTTAACCACTATATATTTGGCTGAGGAATGTGGGATAATAGGACGGTACAACTTTGGTTTATCTTTCTGGTCACAAATGAACTAATTTGTTACTAGGTTCGCAACACCTAATAAATACTTGCATATATATTAGCTCTCCGCAACAAACAGTATTTAACTGTTATATATTGAATTGAATGATGTCATGCTTACCGCGAAATGTGATAACTTATGTTGATCAAGGCCAGAGTGTATGGATTTACTGGAGTAACAGGTGTTCAGAAATAATTGTTAATTTCAATATCAGTGAACTATAGCATACATTGATATCCATCATGTTGGTACCATGTACCGACTCGGCAACCATAGTGTTAGTACCAAGTACCTTTACGCTACTATACTGTTGGTATTGGTTACTGACGCTTTAGCCATAGTGTTAATATCTTTTACAGACTCGGTATATATATATTATATTGAGTGAGTTAGCGATGAAGTCGCATTGTCGAGACTTTATATGATGTTAGCTTCACTATCGCATGTTTACACATTCGTCTAGGAGATTGTATCGTCCTATTATCTCACATTTCTCACCCAAATATATAGTGGTTAAAGGGCGTAATACCGGCTCCTACTGATGAGTCGCCAGTAAGCTCGAAACGAATGTGCATGAGATTATACTTTCTCTTCATGCTGTCTTTGGTTTATCCTTCTGGTCACAACTGAACAAATTTGTTACTAGGTTCGCAACACCTAATACATACATGCGTACAATATGTTATTCTAGACAAAGTTCCTTTAAATAGTATAAAAATTGTTAGTTCAATCCTAGCAGATAATAAAATCGTAAATAAAATCCACCACGAAAGCCTTACTTTAATCCTTATTTAAAATTACTCAGTGATATCCAGAACCGTTAATTGCAGTTATGAAGCTCACTATTCATTAGTTAAATGTTTTAAATCCCTTCCCCATGTCATGGAATGCAATTGTTTCATTAAATTCTTACAATTTTCTCATTAATGATTGGCAACATTAGGATTAGTGGAAATATGCGTTTCTATTCAGGTCAGTCCAAAAAGCCTACAAAGATATTAGAAATCAATTAAATGCTCGAGACTATGAAACGTAAGTGGTAAACTGTATGAATCGTAATGAAATTGCTGGGAGCTCGGTTGCTGTGAGGAGCAGTCATTGATATCAATGATAATTTGCTCTTAAGGACGAATTCATTATTTTAATTATTATTGGCATTTCAATTTGTATGAAAAATATCGGAAAAACAAATTCAAAATGCTGAGCAGATCAATAAGACAAGAATTTTTAAAATTAATAACGGCGTGGCAATTTGGCTTTCCTTTTGTAGTAATAATCGAAGTCCCAAATATCTTAAATTATTCTTTTATGAGTAACTAATTTCACATGGAATAGGTTCAATGCTGAATACTTTACTGTGGAATAGTCATTCCTTAAAAAAAGTTTTCTGTGATTCACGCAATTACCGTTTTGATGCGACCAAACGAGTAATACTGTCTCCTAGGCATTTGCTTAAATACCATCATATTATGCAGTTTTGATGCATTTGGACATTTTAATCCGTAATTTGACACATATTTTCCAGGGACATGACACTTTAGAGTGCCACATTTTGAATATAAAACGCGTTAGTCTTTGTTGCTTTCAAATTTAAGTAAATGACAATTCAAAACAAATACAAGATCAATGACGAATATATATGCTACTTATTAAAATAAATCCTTTGTTTTTAGACGTTACCTCAACTGCAAAATATCATCAATTTTGTCTTTGGTGCATATCAAGAAGTTAGCGTGTAGTCATTACTTGCTATTGTATTTTTAAAAATCAGGACTTTGTTAATGAATGCTGTAATACATTATTAGAATAACAATGTACTATAAGATGACAGATACTATTTTGTTTAAAGTATCCTAACTAACCGTTTTAGGTTCACTTGTTAAGTGCATAACTTCTTTAAATAACAAAAATAATTATAAATTTATTTACAAAGTTATACGAGCAACTAAATGATAACAAATCGAAGAATTATGTCAGGCGATTTTAATAAAGGCGAAACCGGTCCACTGGATTATTTTTATTTGCTAAATTTCGCAATGTTTAGTTAATAATGAGAAATATTTATTTATAATCAAAGACGTGTCAGTATATATAAATATATATATTATAATATGTGATATATATATATGTGTATATATATATATATATATATATATTACCAGTACTTAATAAAAATTGGATTAGGTTGCAATTGTAGGCTGGTATTCTCCCTATTGACACTCATCAAGTTCTTAACAAAAAAAAATCATTTAATTTCTGCATATACTTTTTTTATTAGTCATTTATTCGCATAAAAGAATTTTAATTCATTACATTTAAAAAAATTAAACTGATTTTGCTAATGAAATAGGGTCAATCCGAAGCAATAAGCAAATTTTATATTCAAAATAAATTAATTTATTACAAATAAAAGTAATTTCGTAGCTCTAGTGGAATAAAAATTTCTTCAGATTTTCAGTTCTCAAATTTTTTACTTAATTTAAAAAACATCAAATAAATTTTAGCAAGTGAAATTTAAAAAAAAAATTCACAACACATTATTTCCAAAAACAAATTAGGAGATGGTTCAATCATCATTGATTTAATTTTGCTACAATTCATAAATTCAAAAGGCACCTTTAATATAAAATTCATATTATGAATAATATTTGCGAGATAGGTTACAAATCGTAGATTGAAAAATAAAAATCCGTATACAATATGCCATGCGCTATTTGTTAAGTATATAAATTGCATTACTTTACATTTTCAATTTGTTAAATTTCAAGTCTTACAAAATTTTCTTTGTCACGAATAATAATTTATCATTTATATTTGTCAGAAGACCAAGTTTTTCGGAATTCTAAATGTTAAAGAATAATGTAAAGCATTTTATACATAAACTGCTGAAAGTCGGTAAATTTTTATTTATAGAATGCAAAATGAGTGAAAATTTTAAAAATCTGCGTGCATAATAACTCAAGGTTTATACCTACCACAAACTTATCAGAGAAATAAAATTATTTCAAAATATCAACAATTGTGGATTTGTATTTATACAATCACAATTTGATCGAACATGTATTTGTCATGGATAAATTTTTGTTTAGGTTAAATAACAAATCAGTTCGCTATGAAACTGGGAAAGGACGAAATAATGTGACTTACGAAATTCAACACTTTCCTTCACATTACCACTTCAAGAATCGACGTATTAAAATATCTATGCAAATTCTTAAATAAAAGCAAACATCATACTGAAACGAAAGGGTTATGAGATAAGTCTATTCATATCAGCGTAATACAGGGAATCAAATTAATATTAAATAAACGTGAATGCTATTTAAACATGTTTAAAACAGCCTGCAATTTTTTTCTTTTTAAAGTTTTATCAATTTCTATTTCATTTAGTTTGCTGTATATGGTAACAATTACGAGCAAGTTTTATTTAAAGCACGTGCAATTTTTTCAAAGTGTGTTTTGCAATTGAAGAGGTACACTCCAAATTAGCTTTGACATAAGTGTTTGGTTTGAAATTTGTTGACCATCCGTATACTCAGTTTGATCTGCTACGTATGAATTTATATTTCTACATCAAATAAGTGACGCAATTAATAGTTGTTATTTTGCAATTCCTGTTAACGTAAAATACACTCCTTTATAAAAACTGCTAAAATTGACTACGGTAAATGTTCATGTTAAAGTGGATTCAATTCTCCACAGTTTCTATGTGGGAAGCAACATTTCCGTTTAATAAAGTGTTTTAGTACATTTCCAATTTTTATAGTCAAATGCCTAACTTTATTTTACCAGTAAACATATTTAAATGGTCAGAAATCTTAATAAAGGACAAGTTATATTTTAATGTAAAATTTGCCATTATTCACACATTGAATAATCAGTTTGTCAATACTTGAAAAACAGCCGCAAAAGGAAGATAACTTATAGCGATATGACACGGGATCAATATTACGTGAAGTCGATATATTAATTTTGAGGCAGAATTTCAGTTGTCATTCGAAGGAACAGCTAACTATAAAAATGACAATAGACTATAAAATCTGGTTTAAAGCTTATTTAATTTATAAGGTCTCGTATCTAAAAGTGTTAGAATGAGTTTAGAGGCGTGCCGTGATGAAAATAAAATACAAATTTTCCAAAGAGAATAATCAGAAGCCCTTTGCTCTGATTAATACAAAGATTATGTATAATTAGTCTAGTCAGATTACATAAGGAATATCGACAAATTTTTGGTAATAAATCAAAATTTTTTAAACTGGAGGTTATATTAGATAAAAAAGTGAAAGTGTAGGTAAATTTAATAAATGAATTAAAACTTGTAATTTATAATGTGATAATTTGCTCAGACGTTTGTACCAGTTAGATCTCATTAACCTACTAAAACCGAATAACTTGGCACGCAAAACTGGTTTTGTTATGAAATGAGGATTCTAAATGTCCATTGCTCCGCACCAATTAATTAAATAGTTAATTCGCATATTTTAAATGTTTACAAAACATGATCCATTCATATTAATAAAAATAATTCCAGATATAAATTTGAAAATACGGTAAATTTGTAATTTGATACGGCGTCTTTATTTACAAACACTAACAAATTAGTGGTATAATATTTCAGGCGATACCAAAACCCACGATACTATCTAAAGTATCATGTAAAATAGTTTTTGCGTATGAAACGTGCAGACATTCCTTTACATGGAAGCAATTATTAATAAGTAAATGGTGTTCAAATGGCAGGCTTATCAAATTTGGTGTTAGTAGATATTTTTCTAGTTTATCATCACAAAACGTATTTCTAGGAAAACAATTATAACTAGTGCCAACATATACGTCGTGTTGATGAAATTTTAATTAATCTCAATCGCAAATGGCAGTCAAGAGCACTGCCACAAAATTTCAGAAAATTCTAAAAGATCATCATTTCTACGCCAGATATTAAAAAAGAGAATTGTCATTTCTTCCCTGCTTTGTTACTTATAAACATTTTTATTAGTAATTTACGGGGAAAAGTTAGCAAAATTTGAATAAAAGGTTAGTCCACGAATAAAGATGACGAATATAACAAATGTAGAAAAAACAAACCAACATCCCATACTGTGTTCTGAACGAATAATGGAGATAATAATTTTAAATGGAATGACAAAGTAAAGGAAAAGTGTAGGACCGGAAAAAATAAATTCTGCTGTAACAATTAATGTAAGTTTAATGAAAGTTCTAATATAATTAAATATTCTAATTTTGCTTTCCATATGTATGTATTGTCGTTTGATCCTCGTTAGTCAGTTTTCTTTCGTAGTCTGATGATGATCATGGAAGGTCGAAACGCGTTAGTATTTGTGACTAATGGTAGTTTTGCCATGCTATTTGACAGCTTGTTAAATACAATGGGATTGGTGTTTACTTCAATCTTACAAACTTTAGTTAAAGAATTTTTAACACCAACCAGGCAATCAATGATTGTTTGAATATACATTTGTTTGAAAATCTAGCTTGCTGAGTGAAGATATCCAATTTCATTCATCATAGAATTTGGAGCAAATATTGTTGTTGCAGTCAATTTAAAACCGTATCACCTACTCATGTAAGCGCGATGGATCTCTATCCTACATAACTCGTTGTAGCACTTGCATCCAAGTATATTTTTTAGCATCCGATATGTGGGAATTGCTGTCGCATTGAAATGCTGATAAACTTTTGCATATCGTGTATGATCAACCGCCAGGAAACTACACCAATCTTTAAATTATCGCGTTTCAAATGGTCTGTCTTGGTATGTCACAACTGCGGTTGGTGCGTCAACTCGATTTATTCATCGCATATTCAGATCATAACTGTAACTAGCTGTTCAAATTTGAGGCAATGGCAATAGTTCTACACAGATTTTAAAAAAATTTGATTCCGGAGTGCCAGCTTCATATTTCCAATGTCGTGTTCTGCGTACGCGGATTGTAGCTTTACACTAACAGTTTCACAAAGAACCGATTGATCACAATTTCCATTTCCTTTTTGTCTTCGATCGGACTGGGTTTGTATTTGTCCCTTTCTTCCGAAGGCTTCAACATCGTTCATACTAACCAATGGAAATGTGGTTCCATCACATCTTTGTTTCCTGGCGTTGTTTTGGTGCCTACTCTCCAGCACCCTCCTCAGGCAACCATACACAGCACAATACTCACAATAGCAGATATATATATATATATATATATATATATATATATATATATATATATATCCACATATATTAGCAATTAGCAGACCAATCCTTACCTCAGTATAATTTCAGCTATCTCAAATTCCCGGTATACATAATCTCATCTCGTGTGCAGAATTTTGTATGGGAGAGAGAAAGTATCGAACATTTTTGTTATATCTGTACTGTTACTATGTCACGGTTATCAAAGATAAAAATTCAAAACAGTTAAAACAAAAAAACTTGAATGTCAAATAATGTTTTATTTTAAGCCGGGAACTCCAATGTATACACTTGCGTGTGAGGTATTGCGCACTTAGTAACAAATTAGTTCAAATATAATACAACAAATTACCTAGATGGAAAGAGAATTAATGTCAGAGCGACGCTTAGGTCAAAAATAAAGTGAGAAAGGAAGAGATAGTATGGACAAATTAATGGTCTTCAAAACTAATAGTAAGCACAGTGCGAAGTTACGCATGTCCCAGACAATTTCTATGTTTTAAACCATTGGTGAGTCAATAAAATAAAATATAAATAGAATGGTTTCTGAACGACGTTACCACGTTTGATTAAATCTGCTATTGTGAGTATTGTGCTGTGTATAGTTGCATGTGGATGGTGCTGGAAAGTAGGCACCAAAACGACGCCAGAAAACAAAGATGTGATGGAACCACATTTCCATTGGTAAGTATGAACGATGTTGAAGCCTTCGGAAGAAATGAATGAATACAAACCCAGCCCGATCGAAGACAAAAAGGAAATGGAAATTGTGATCAATCGGATCTTTGTGAAACAGTTAGTGCAAATCTACAATCCGCGTATGCAAAACGCGGCATTGGAAAATAGTTTTACACAGGTTTACATTTTTGATTATTTGAAATATGTAGGTCTCACTGCAAAGACATGCCGACGAAAACCTGATCAAGTCTCCATTATGTAATTGGTTCTTTTGTGTAGTATTGATAACGTGCGGCCTAAAGATTGCGCAGCACTTCTGCTTACATTCTTTCAGTCAGTGAAAATAATTCTTAACATCATACTTCATGCCAGTGAAGGAAAGTCGTTTCCCCTGTTTACATAATAATTTCTTATGAATAATAGCCTTTAATTAGTTCAATTGTTCCGAATTTAGAAGCGACGGTTTTTATCATCTAAGTTAGCAATTATCACTCTTAAATATAACATCACTGCTTGGTTCGTTAGTTTAATTCCTCTGTCGTAAAGTTGCATATGTCTGTACATCTGCAACATCAATAATTTATTAGTTAAACCAGTGTGTACAAGATTGATGGTCCTTATTTTATGTTTAATTCCAAATCGTTTCAAAATACAGATTTATTTTATTCATATGTATTTTTACTGGTAATTTGTGCCAAAAATGTTACCAGTCTTCAAGTCTTTAATGGATAGTCATTTGCTTTTAATTTCTTGGCTGTCAATTTGGAATGGGCTAGTAAAAAGCATTAAAAATTGGCAGCTAGTAATTCGTTTTAACTCTTTACTTCGTTTATTGCCTTTCATTGGGTACTCAAAAATTCTTTAAAAACTTTTCAGGCCTGCGATTTAAACCTGGAGGGCATTTGCTTCAAAATCAATAAATTTCATCGTTAATCTCTCGAAAGCAAGCATTGCAAGCACTGTAAATTATGTATGAAGAAATCATTGCATCGTTATGCTTTCATCGAAGAAAATCCTATTTAGCATCGGTATTGACCTAATGATCCAACTACTCATTCCCTATTTGTCATTATAAGGAAGACAAAAGGGAACCTATCGAAGTGGCTTAGATTAAATGGATAGTAGAATGATATAGCTGTAAGATTGTTATTAGTATAAGCAAAAAGAATGCGTAATATTGTAAGCTTAAATTATTATTAGACCGATTTAATTACTACTGGACATCCACGAAAACTTGCGAGAATGTTCGCGGCGGAGATTTGAAAGGGAAGGCATTTGTTGCAAGGCCGCGATTTGCGTTCGCGGGTTGACGCTTTGCACTATCAATTTCACAAGGATCCGATTGATTCCCATTTCCAAGTACGCATCTGTTTTGTCTTCGATCAGGCTGGGTGCTTATTTGTCCCTCTCTTCCGAAGGCTTCAACATCGTTCATACTAACCAGTGGGAATGAAGTGCGATTCAATCTTCTTTGACTGGCCGAGATTGGATCGCACCTCATTTCCAATGGTTAGTATGAACAATGTTGAAGCCTTCGGAAGAGAGGGACAAATACGCACCCAGCCTGATCGAAGACAAAACAGATGCGTACTTGGAAATGGGAATCAATTGGATCCTTGTGAAATTGATAGTGCAAGGCTACAACCCGTGTACACAAATCGCGGCCTTGCAACATATGAACCTAGCAAGCCTCAAAATTTCAATGGATATAAAGAAGACATTTGCTTCGGAAGCATGACACTTACTCACTATTCAATCAAAGCCAAGCATTGCATGCAATTGTTGATATTATACACATGGAACTGCTTTTTCAATTACTTCATCCGCGTGAAGCTGATTTGACATTGGTTTTCAAGTAATGATTCAGCTATCTATTCCTGATACGTCATTATTAGGCAGATAATACGATATGACATAATGTGCATATCTATTTGATGTGATATCGTTTAGTTATTATGCATCTTCTGAAACTGTAATCTAGTTGATAGAACATGTGTGGTTTGAATCAAAAACAGATATCTTATTCTATTCTATTGTATTCTAATCTATATAAACATAAGTCGTTTTCGGTTAGTATTCTTTTGAGGGGGAGCCTATTTAACATTTCTGTTGATCAGATATTTCGAGTTGCCATCACAACTTTGTCAATAAATGGCATATTTCACATACATTTGACATTACATTAAAGCATAATAATAGAATCAAATATAATTCTTTAAAGATAAAACAAAAGTAACTTTTCTTTAAATCAAGTTTGCGAGCTTGAAGTAAACACCAATCTCATTATATTTAACCAGTCGTCGAACAACATAACAAAACTACCGCCAGTCGCAACGCACTGACGCGTTTCGACCTTCCATGATCATCATCAGAGTACGACGGCAAACTGACTATCGAAGATCAAACCGCATTGAATATATATGGAAATCAAATTTAGATATGCGGCTCTCACCTCAAGTAGTCTCGCATACATTGAACTTGACTGGAAATGTCGGCTGTACAATTTCTATGCAGTGACGAACATTAACTTTTTGTAGCTATCGCCACACACACTTAAATAGACAATACAATT
Organism: Eudiplozoon nipponicum; assembly: GCA_029291075.1. Classification (NCBI taxonomy): domain Eukaryota; kingdom Metazoa; phylum Platyhelminthes; class Monogenea; order Mazocraeidea; family Diplozoidae; genus Eudiplozoon; species Eudiplozoon nipponicum. Next base: position 116,565 of record JAQBSW010000273.1, read on the forward strand.
GAACAATAATTGATTGCGCGAGAAGTGATAACAATTCTTTAAATCAAATTTGCGTGCTTGAGGTAAACACCAATCCCACTGCATTTAACCAGTCGTCGAACAATATAACAAAACTACCGCCAGTAGTAGACTTGCATACATTATACGTGATTGTAAATGTCGGCTGCACAATTTCTATGCAGTCACGAACATTAGCTGTTTGAATCTTTGACCACTAAACGTAACTTTTTTTCGAAAAATTTTATAATTTAGGCATTAATAGTTCTCGCTTTGAGCGCGGTACACCTATTATTAATTTGCATGTTATTAGAGAAGTAGAATATGCCAAATTCAGCTTTATGGCGACTCTTATCCAGAAGTATGAACTATGCGTAACAAAAAATAGATTTTCAGTTAATTAATGGGGAGCAGTTTAAAGAAATAAGTCATGACATTTTATAAGAAAAGGGAATGAAATGTGAATAAAATTGTTATTTGAAACCTCATAACAATGTAGGATTCTTGTTGGATATGAAATTGGGTATAATTTGTGACATGAGTGGCGCAGTGGATAGAGTCCCAATGTATAAAGGAAATTTTCCTTGTTTCAACCCTAAGAAAGGCCAAACAAAAATATAAGTAAGTATATGTCTTCAACTTGCGTGTATTATACGGTGCGACTGCCGCAATAGACATTGTAGAAGACTCTGAATACAATTTATCCCAGTGCAAGACCAGTGAGCGAAAAATTCTTGGTAATACTTATACGGATTTCAATAAGAAAAAATCTGATCTTCTGTATGAATTGCATTTTCTACCCGGTGCAGTCTTTAGTATGTACTGAAGAAAAAAAATTCTGCCATGTCTTCAAATGAATATATTTAAATTAGAATACATATGGAATTTATTATTTTAAAGTGATTTTTGGCACAATGGTTTATAAAAAATCACATGATTCCATTAAATCAATCAAAATTTTAATGTGAATACTGACTACCACGTATATATTGTGGAATATAACTTTAAAATCTCCACAGTACAAATTAAATTGAAATTAAGAATAAACTTATTATCAATTTCATTATCACAAAAGTATCTTAATTTAGAAATTTAAACAGCTTACAAAGCATAAATTTTGATCTAATCGCAGTTTCGTTTGCGTAGCAAGGTTCTGATAAATAGTCAATTCTCTGTGGTTCAAAAAATGTATTATGAACCACAATTTGTTAAAAAATTATATTTCGAATGTCACATTAATCCAAAATTTCTTTTATATATTTCTTTTCTAACTTTTGTTATTATAACACTCTTTAGTTTACCAATTGAATTTTCCTCAATAATTATTTTGAACACAATTTATTTATTATATTAGCCTATTCGGATAAAGTATACAAATGTCCATACATACATAAGTGATCGTTTAGCGTGGGCGGCGATAATAATTATTTAAATCAAGGTTTACTTTTCTACATTAAAAATGCTTACTGTTTACTGACAATTTTATATATTTAATTGTACTATTGCTTGTATAAATATCTAAGCCTTGATTTAAATAAATAACCAATGAGTAATTAAAAGACATAAAATTACTCCGAAGTTTAAATTGTAAATTTTCTATAATTTTAGCATAAGTATGATTATTTGTGTAACTGTAAGTTTTAAATAAGTCATTTACATGCTACAATTTTTCGCGATTGTGTAACTTGCTATTCTGGAATTCTTGATGCATAAAAGAGAATAATAAAAGCAAATCACAGAAAGGTTAAAATGCGGGTTAGTAGCAAATATCAACAAGATACCACGTAGTTTCGATGCAAAATACTCGAATAAAAACCATACGAAAGAACGATTAAAAATCGATAAAAAAAACTTTTTTTAATAAGGCTTCATCCATGGTACATAATTTCATAATTAGCACGTTGATTAGTTATGTAAGAATAAGCTAAACATAATTTTTGCAATAACGCACGTGGTGCATTTGAAACACTAAATGTTACTGGTATTAGGACCAAAATTTTTAGACTTTATCACTTATTTATGAGCAAACTTTACTTAACAATTATGCATAAGACTGAGGCAAAATAAACTTTGTTTAACGTATACAAAATGTGATGAAATCGTTTTTAGACAAGAGTCTTAATTATATTGCCTAAATAACGAGGAAAATAACTAAATACAACTAAATTATTATGTATTAGCAAAATGTATCAACAGACCAATAGTTCCCTATTTAATTTAGTCTTGGTATCTCATAAAATTAGTTACAATTAAGGTTAAAGGCATACATCGATTGTTGAGTCACATACATACAAAATCCAAAAGCAACAGAGCAGAATTAAATCAAAATATCGATGTTTTGCATTTTCGACAATCTCAGCTCCAAAATTTAACCATCGAATTCATAAACTTATTTTCAATGACCGGATTTTCACGCTGTCTATTAAAATGTCAAGAAAATCAGAACGCTAGCCATGCGAAAAATTGTAAATCATAGTTATCTTAATGGATTGTCTGGTTGTTCTCGGAAGCGTTTTGATACTGGTTCATAAAGTTTGAATTATTAAACTAATTGTGAAATATATTTGATAAAAGACTATCTGCCATCTACAAGTAAAGTCCTCAATATGGGATTTATTAATAAAAAGTATTTTCTAACCAATAATAAATAATCTGAGATATACGCAAAATGTATACTGCTTGATTTGTAACATTTTTTATTCAAAAATTACAAATACACCAAACGCAATTTAATCATTTAGGTTTATTTCAATATTTCTTTTCAAATTTTAAAAATATTTATTTTAAGCCAAAAATAAACTTCTAATACTATGAGAAAAAAATGGCAATATTTGTGATCTAAGAATTGGTTTAATTTGAATTTGATATCTTTTTTCTGTAAACTTCGCTTAATATAACAGAAAAGTAATAAAACATACAAGTATATTATATATATATATATATATAATAACGGCAAAAATTTACAATCTATATTAAATAATAGTTAATATATATATATATATATATATATATATATATATATATATATATATATATAGTTATTGGTATCTGAAAATTATAGCAATAGAATAACTAATTTCCATATTTATTTGTATGAATTGTCATTTATATTGCTTCGTCATTATCCGTAAACAGTAAAAATATGACCTAAATATAGTAAAAACAAAAAGAATTTGATATTTGCCATAGTTTGCATTTTGCTAATAGGCAAATGCTAAATAGCGTGATGTGATCTTGAATGTGAATTAACCTACATTTGTAGAAGCCCGGAAAAAACAATTTGTTATTGGGAATTTGTTCCATTGTTGATAAGTATAGTGAGGTGTCAAATTCCTTTAAAATTCATATTGTATAAATTTCTCAATGCAATGATTTCTACAGGAAGAACAATATAGTTAAAATGTTTTAATACTAAGTATTTCATAATTTCTTTTTAACAATAATTGATTGCGCGGGTGGTGGTAACAATTCTTTAAATCAAGTTTGCGTGCTTGAAGTAAACACCAATCCCATTGTATTTAACCAGTCATCGAATAACACAACTACTGCAAGCTGCAACGCCTGACGCGTTCGATTCTTCCATGATGCATTGACTATCGGGATCAACCGCATTGGAATATATATGGAATCGTTGTTGCTCTGTGCCTCTTGCTATCTCGACTGAAAATGCCGGCCGCATAGAAATTGTGCAGCCGGCATTTCCAGTCAAGTTCAATGTATGCAAGACTGCTAGAGGTGAGAGCCGCATATCTAAATTTGATTTCCATATATATTCAATGCGGTTTGATCCTCGATAGTCAGTTTGCCGTCGTACTCTGATGATGATCATGGAAGGTCGAAACGCGTCAGTGCGTTGCAGCTGGCGGTAGTTTTGTTATGTTGTTCGATGACTGGTTAAATACATAATTTCTTTTGTTGAGTGGATACCAAATAATGTTAAATAATGTTAAAATCAGTTACTATTTTCATTTATTAATCATTTATTGCCCATTATTAACGAAATGAATCTTTTACGTGTCGTTTGACAAATTTAAAATATATAGAATATGAGAAAGAAATGGTTCATGCATCTGATAAATTTTCTCTAGCTTTTGCACATGGAAAGTGTATTATGAGTATTATTCAGGCTTGCATTCAAAGTGAATATATATATTTACATACATATATACACACTCATGTATATTTGTCATTAGTATATGCTAAATGTTACACGTGATAAGATATGCCACTCATCAGTTACACCGGTCTTTTCCTTATCGGGCACTCTGCAACTAGCTGTCACGATTGCGGCGATTGGGGCTCGAACCAGGTTGGTTTTTTTTCCAACTCGTTTAATAGACCACCCAAGACGTCTACTAATGGCAAATTTCAGATATATAGCAGACTGTTTATATTGAAATGTTTTTCCAATAGATGGACTGTATACGGAAAAGCTTTCAAGAAGCTAACTTTAATCCTTCGTGATAAATCAGATGCCATACAAATTGTTTGAAGGATATTTAATTAAATTCTGAAAAGGGTAGGACTGAAGAAAAAACCAAAATTGGTATCCAATTTAAAATTTCACGTATTTCGCAACTCGTATATCGAAGTGGATGAGTAACTCATAGTTGATTAAAAGCGTTCAGATATAATTAATTATTTAGAGCTTAATAGAGACAAACTCAATCTAAGCAATGTAATGGATTTGCTCATCCAAATACGATTTATAATATCTATTTATTATCGTTCTGCATTGCCTGAGTGTGCCTATTGGGTGATAATCGTACCGCTCCAGTATATTGTCAAGACTAGTCTTTGCAACACATCAGTATGGTGCCTGTACGTTGGACCGCAGTAATTTGATGCTACCATAATTGATGCTAAAGTTAATTTTGTGAAGTCTGTTAAGATAGGAATCGTTGTGTTTGATGAATATACGGGTTGCTGAATTTTAATCATAGCCACCCAAAAAATTATTGTGTTGAGGAAACTTATATATAATCTGGTGTTCTTGCTAGTTAAATATTCTGGTACCATATATCTTTTCGGTACCATAATGTTAGCGTAGGGAGCTGATCACCAATAGCTATAGTAAGCAGCACTGTTACAGATCTGGATAAGATATTCATCTTTCTCTCTCTCTCTCTATATATATATATATATATATATATATATATATGTATATATATAGTGAGTTGGCTTTTGAATTCGCATTGTCTAAGACCTTATATGAAGTTAGATTCACTATTCCAGGTTTACACTTCGGTATAGGAGATTGTACAGTCCTATTTTCCCACATTACTCACCTAAAAATATAGTAGGTAAAAGGCGTAATAATGGCTCATACTAACTAGTCTCCAGTAAGCACGAAACGAATGTGCACTAGATTATACTTCCGTTCATGCTGCCTTTGGTTTATCCTTCTGGTCATATTTTAACTAATTTGTAACTATGTGCGCAACACCTAATACACAATTACATATATATTATTTCTCCACCAAAAAAGTTTCTAACTATTCTATATTTAATTGAATGATGTCATGATTACCACGAAATGTGATAACTGATTTCGATGAAAGTCAGAGTGCATGGAAAAGCTAGAGTAACGAGGGTTCAGGTATAGTTGGAATTCTCAATTTGTGTAAACTTTGGCATACATTGAAATTCTTCCTGTTTGTACCATGTACTGACTCGGTAAACATAGTGTTCGTACAATGTACCTTTTCGGTACCATAATGTTAGTATCGGGTACTGACACAATGGCCATAATGTTGGTACTCTTTACAGACTCGGTATATATATATATAATATATATATATATATATATATATAAATATATGTATATTATATATAGTGAGTTGGCTTTAATGTGTGCATTGTTGATGAATTTATTTGAAGTTAGCTTCACCACTCCAGGTTCACACATTCATACAGGCGATTAACCGTCTTCTTGTCACAATTCCGCACTCAAATATATAGTGGGTAAAGGGCGCGAAAGGAATGTGCATGAGATTATAGTTATAGTTCATGCTGTCTTTGGTTTACCTCTCTGTTCAAATTTAACTAATTTTTTACCAAGTGCGCAACACCTTATGCAAAAATGCATATGTATTAATTCTCCTCCACAAACAATAATTAACAGTTTAATCAACTGTTGTGTATAAATAATATATATTCAATTGAGCATCAGGTTTTGCGGCCCTGGCAACGAATTTGTTAAAGAACACTAATGATATAGCATTGTCTGCATGCAGGAATGGTATAATCTCCTATGCTTACTCGTCACGCATCAGCGGGTGTCAGTTTTACGCAATATATACATCATATATTTATTCGAAAATGCAGAATAGATGACGATACAATCATCTTTATGAAAGTGAATTTAAGCAGTAATGCAGTTAACTTTATATACAGTTTTCGACACTGCAACTTACAAGTTAACACAGTATAACTAATATATATCGCGCCTTTAACTCGTACCCAACAAAGTAGTTTAAATATCCCCAGTAAGTACCATGTACCAACACCAGCGTTTTCAAAATATCAAGCCGAAACCGAGTACCATGATATGGTTTCAAGAAAGGCTAACTCTCACAAAATTGAGAATAACTTCCAATTCCGAACATCTGTTGCTCAAGCAAATCCATACGTTCTGGCTTGGTACGACATAAGATATTGTCTTTCGTGGGAATCCTGACAACAATCAATTGAATAAATATTATTTGTACCTTCCAAATGTCACACATTTCGTGAGTTACTAGAGTGACAGGTGTTGAGGAGAAGTTGTGGTTCTCAATTTTGTTGAAATTTAGTAGAGTTTGAGTTCCACTGCATTTGTATGTTGTACCGACTCGGCAACCATAGCGTTGGTATCTGATACTGACACATTACACTTAGTGTTGGTACCAGTTTCAGGCTCGGTATATATTTTATACAGTGAGATGGCTTTGAAGTCGCATTGTCAAAGACTTTATATGTTGATGATTGCACTACTTCTTGAATACACATTCGCATATGAGATTGTTACATTAATAATCATTGATGAGGAAAAGACAAATGAACATGGGTCATATTGTAGGTTTCTCCTAAATTAGTTTAAATTTACGTAATACTAAATCATTAACGAGCATATCAATTATGTTTACAAAATGCTAATTTTTAAGAGCTAACAAATGTTTTCAAATGAAAAACAAAAAAAATTTGTGCATTTGGATTTATAATTACCATTTGATTCGAGCTTTGACTTACACTGTCCAAACCTGCCCGTTTCAAATTATTTAATAAATGTTGGTCTTACGAATCTCAAAAGATATAATATTAAGCTGGGGTCCGGGTGATGACGATATAGTAGATATCATATACCTGACTAAACAGATAGGCAAATTCAAATTTACGATTGAAAATGTGCCATTGAGTGAATGACTGCATCTTGATGTCAGAGTAAATATCATTTTCATAAATTGAGAAGGTATATATATATATATATATATATATATATATATATATATATATATATATATATATATATATGTATATTATATATAGTGAGTTAGCTTTAATGTAGCATTGTTGATGAATTTATTTGAAGTTAGCTTCACCACTCCAGGTTCACACATTCATATAGGCGATTAACCGTCTTCTTGTCACAATTCCTCACTCAAATATATAGTGGGTAAAGGGCGCGAAAGGAATGTGCATGAGATTATAGTTATAGTTCATGCTGTCTTTGGTTTACCTCTCTGTTCAAATTTAACTAATTTGTTACCAAGTGCGCAACACCTTATGCAAAAATGCATATGTATTAATTCTCCTCCACAAACAATAATTAACAGTTTAATCAACTGTTGTGTATAAATAATATATATTCAATTGAGCATCAGGTTTTGCGGCCCTGGCAACGAATTTGTTAAAGAACAGTAATGATATAGCATTGTCTGCATGCAGGAATGGTATAATCTCCTATGCTTACTCGTCACGCATCAGCGGGTGTCAGTTTTACGCAATATATACATCATATATTTATTCGAAAATGCAGAATAGATGACGATACAATCATCTTTATGAAAGTGAATTTAAGCAGTAATGCAGTTAACTTTATATACAGTTTTCGACACTGCAACTTACAAGTTAACACAGTATAACTAATATATATCGCGCCTTTAACTCGTACCCAACAAAGTAGTTTAAATATCCCCAGTAAGTACCATGTACCAACACCAGCGTTTTCAAAATATCAAGCCGAAACCGAGTACCATGATATGGTTTCAAGAAAGGCTAACTCTCACAAAATTGAGAATAACTTCCAATTCCGAACATCTGTTGCTCAAACAAATCCATACGTTCTGGCTTGGTACGACATAAGATATTGTCTTTCGTGGGAATCCTGACAACATTCAATTGAATGAATATTATTTGTACCTTCCAAATGTCACACATTTCGTGAGTTACTAGAGTGACAGGTGTTGAGGAGAAGTTGTGGTTCTCAATTTTGTTGAAATTTAGTAGAGTTTGAGTTCCACTGCATTTGTATGTTGTACCGACTCGGCAACCATAGCGTTGGTATCTGATACTGACACATTACACTTAGTGTTGGTACCAGTTTCAGGCTCGGTATATATTTTATACAGTGAGATGGCTTTGAAGTCGCATTGTCAAAGACTTTATATGTTGATGATTGCACTACTTCTTGAATACACATTCGCATATGAGATTGTTACATTAATAATCATTGATGAGGAAAAGACAAATGAACATGGGTCATATTGTAGGTTTCTCCTAAATTAGTTTATATTTACGTAATACTAAATCATTAACGAGCATATCAATTATGTTTACAAAATGCTAATTTTTAAGAGCTAACAAATGTTTTCAAATGCAAAACAAAAAAATTTGTGCATTTGGATTTATAATTACCATTTGATTCGAGCTTTGACTTACACTGTCCAAACCTGCCCGTTTCAAATTATTTAATAGATGTTGGTCTTACGAATCTCAAAAGATATAATATTAAGCTGGGGTCCGGGTGATGACGATATAGTAGATATCATATACCTGACTAAACAGATAGGCAAATTCAAATTTACGATTGAAAATGTGCCATTGAGTGAATGACTGCATCTTGATGTCAGAGTAAATATCATTTTCATAAATTGAGAAGGTATATATATATATATATATATATATATATATATATATATATATATATATATATATATGTATATGTATATTATATAGTGTGAGTTGGCTTTAATGTAGCATTGTTGATGAATTTATTTGAAGTTAGCTTCACCACTCCAGGTTCACACATTCATACAGGCGATTAACCGTCTTCTTGTCACAATTCCGCACTCAAATATATAGTGGGTAAAGGGCGCGAAACGAATGTGCATGAGATTATACTTATCGTTCATGCTGTCTTTGGTTTACCTCTCTGTTCAAATTTAACTAATTTGTTACCAAGTGCGCAACACCTTATGCAAAAATGCATATGTATTAATTCTCCTCCACAAACAATAATTAACAGTTTAATCAACTGTTGTGTATAAATAATATATATTCAATTGAGCATCAGGTTTTGCGGCCCTGGCAACGAATTTGTTAAAGAACAGTAATGATATAGCATTGTCTGCATGCAGGAATGGTATAATCTCCTATGCTTACTCGTCACGCATCAGCGGGTGTCAGTTTTACGCAATATATACATCATATATTTATTCGAAAATGCAGAATAGATGACGATACAATCATCTTTATGAAAGTGAATTTAAGCAGTAATGCAGTTAACTTTATATACAGTTTTCGACACTGCAACTTACAAGTTAACACAGTATAACTAATATATATCGCGCCTTTAACTCGTACCCAACAAAGTAGTTTAAATATCCCCAGTAAGTACCATGTACCAACACCAGCGTTTTCAAAATATCAAGCCGAAACCGAGTACCATGATATGGTTTCAAGAAAGGCTAACTCTCACAAAATTGAGAATAACTTCCAATTCCGAACATCTGTTGCTCAAGCAAATCCATACGTTCTGGCTTGGTACGACATAAGATATTGTCTTTCGTGGGAATCCTGACAACATTCAATTGAATGAATATTATTTGTACCTTCCAAATGTCACACATTTCGTGAGTTACTAGAGTGACAGGTGTTGAGGAGAAGTTGTGGTTCTCAATTTTGTTGAAATTTAGTAGAGTTTGAGTTCCACTGCATTTGTATGTTGTACCGACTCGGCAACCATAGCGTTGGTATCTGATACTGACACATTACACTTAGTGTTGGTACCAGTTTCAGGCTCGGTATATATTTTATACAGTGAGATGGCTTTGAAGTCGCATTGTCAAAGACTTTATATGTTGATGATTGCACTACTTCTTGAATACACATTCGCATATGAGATTGTTACATTAATAATCATTGATGAGGAAAAGACAAATGAACATGGGTCATATTGTAGGTTTCTCCTAAATTAGTTTAAATTTACGTAATACTAAATCATTAACGAGCATATCAATTATGTTTACAAAATGCTAATTTTTAAGAGCTAACAAATGTTTTCAAATGCAAAACAAAAAAATTTGTGCATTTGGATTTATAATTACCATTTGATTCGAGCTTTGACTTACACTGTCCAAACCTGCCCGTTTCAAATTATTTAATAGATGTTGGTCTTACGAATCTCAAAAGATATAATATTAAGCTGGGGTCCGGGTGATGACGATATAGTAGATATCATATACCTGACTAAACAGATAGGCAAATTCAAATTTACGATTGAAAATGTGCCATTGAGTGAATGACTGCATCTTGATGTCAGAGTAAATATCATTTTCATAAATTGAGTAGGTATATATATATATATATATATATATATATATATATATATATATATATATATATATATATATGTATATTATATAAGTGAGTTAGCTTTAATGTAGCATTGTTGATGAATTTATTTGAAGTTAGCTTCACCACTCCAGGTTCACACATTCATACAGGCGATTAACCGTCTTCTTTCCAACATTCCTCACTCAAATATATAGTGGGTAAAGGGCGCGAAAGGAATGTGCATGAGATTATAGTTATAGTTCATGCTGTCTTTGGTTTACCTCTCTGTTCAAATTTAACTAATTTGTTACCAAGTGCGCAACACCTTATGCAAAAATGCATATGTATTAATTCTCCTCCACAAACAATAATTAACAGTTTAATCAACTGTTGTGTATAAATAATATATATTCAATTGAGCATCAGGTTTTGCGGCCCTGGCAACGAATTTGTTAAAGAACACTAATGATATAGCATTGTCTGCATGCAGGAATGGTATAATCTCCTATGCTTACTCGTCACGCATCAGCGGGTGTCAGTTTTACGCAATATATACATCATATATTTATTCGAAAATGCAGAATAGATGACGATACAATCATCTTTATGAAAGTGAATTTAAGCAGTAATGCAGTTAACTTTATATACAGTTTTCGACACTGCAACTTACAAGTTAACACAGTATAACTAATATATATCGCGCCTTTAACTCGTACCCAACAAAGTAGTTTAAATATCCCCAGTAAGTACCATGTACCAACACCAGCGTTTTCAAAATATCAAGCCGAAACCGAGTACCATGATATGGTTTCAAGAAAGGCTAACTCTCACAAAATTGAGAATAACTTCCAATTCCGAACATCTGTTGCTCAAGCAAATCCATACGTTCTGGCTTGGTACGACATAAGATATTGTCTTTCGTGGGAATCCTGACAACATTCAATTGAATGAATATTATTTGTACCTTCCAAATGTCACACATTTCGTGAGTTACTAGAGTGACAGGTGTTGAGGAGAAGTTGTGGTTCTCAATTTTGTTGAAATTTAGTAGAGTTTGAGTTCCACTGCATTTGTATGTTGTACCGACTCGGCAACCATAGCGTTGGTATCTGATACTGACACATTACACTTAGTGTTGGTACCAGTTTCAGGCTCGGTATATATTTTATACAGTGAGATGGCTTTGAAGTCGCATTGTCAAAGACTTTATATGTTGATGATTGCACTACTTCTTGAATACACATTCGCATATGAGATTGTTACATTAATAATCATTGATGAGGAAAAGACAAATGAACATGGGTCATATTGTAGGTTTCTCCTAAATTAGTTTAAATTTACGTAATACTAAATCATTAACGAGCATATCAATTATGTTTACAAAATGCTAATTTTTAAGAGCTAACAAATGTTTTCAAATGCAAAACAAAAAAATTTGTGCATTTGGATTTATAATTACCATTTGATTCTAGCTTTGACTTACACTGTCCAAACCTGCCCGTTTCAAATTATTTAATAAATGTTGGTCTTACGAATCTCAAAAGATATAATATTAAGCTGGGGTCCGGGTGATGACGATATAGTAGATATCATATACCTGACTAAACAGATAGGCAAATTCAAATTTACGATTGAAAATGTGCCATTGAGTGAATGACTGCATCTTGATGTCAGAGTAAATATCAGTTTCATAAATTGAGAAGGTATATATATATATATATATATATATATATATATATATATATATATATATATATATATATATAGGTAAGATACATATTCTGGTAACCTTCTTCATTTTAAGACAAGTCATTCGTTCCAGAGGAAAACCGTTATCATCAAATCAATTTCAATAAAATGCATTAGATTAACAGATATAAAACACTGGAAGTTGACATTAAGCCAGCTTCGAAAAGTATATTTTGCTAATGACTACCCACGAAGTTTAATATGATCAACAGTGATGGATATCGTAAGTTAGGTAATTCCAAATTCTAATTAGGTAAAACTTGAAAAAAATTGAAGGATATTTTTAGGTACTGGTAATACTATATTAAAAACGAAACAAAAATGTCAAAGCAATAGTATTAAAATAGATATAGTTATCGTTTTAAGTTTGGCAGTTCAACTTTCTAACAAAAGAGAGAAAATTAAACATTTTAAAAAACGAGGCGTGTATAAAGATCACGCAATAAAATTTATCCCATGTACACAGATGAAACTCCCTACCAAATTATGGTAAGTAGATGGGACAGCAAAACTTTATGTAATTATGGGCATATTTATAGGTCTGGTCTTGCATGACATACGGTAGCGATCGTATACACGATTAAATTAGTTCTTTATATCAAGTTTGCGAGCTTTAAGTAAACACCAATTCCGTTTTATTTAACCTGGTGTTGAACAACATAGCAAAACTACCGTCAGACACACGTATCAATATCATCAGAATACGACGGCAAACGGCCTAGCGAGAATCTTACCGCAATGCGTATGTATGAAAAGAAAAATTAGATATGCGGCTCTCACCTCTAGTAGTCTCGTACGCATTGTCCTTGACTAAAAATCTCGGCTGCACAATTTCTATGCAGTCATGAACATAACATTTTGTAGCTTTCGCCACATAAGAATATAGGTAATACAAAATAAACCTTCAACGATTGCACGGGTGATGGTAACAATTGTCTAACTAAAGTTTGCGATCTTGAAGTAAACTCCAATCTCATTGTATGTAACCCGTCATTGAAAAACATAGCAAAAATACCCTCAGTCGCACGTACTAACTAATCAGATTAAATTGGTTACTTGTTATCTTATACCGATATATAGTCATAACTGAAGAATGCATTTGATTGGTTATTGTATTGAAATGCAATGATCAAATACTATTAGGAATGAAACAGCATTGAAAAAAGTGCTGGGCTCTATTTTTTGTGCAAAGCATTAACTAATGTGAGGAAACGACGCCTGTACACACAAGATTAGCTTATATGCGACTTTAAAAATTTACTACTACCTAACAAAATTTAGAATTATCTATATTAACATCTTTCCTATTTTAAATCCTTTATTTCGTGTTATATATCATTTTATATATTCATGCAACACATAATAACGAGTTTAAAAAAAGTATCATGTTTTAATAAAATATTACTATGATCATACGTTTAGTAGGTAATTACATCTTGGTTGGGGAAAGGCCACATTTGTGGTTCGAAAAATTTTACGTCTTTGTGTAAACGCAAGATATTTCGTTAGAAACGCCATCCAGGAACTAGCGGATCATCCAGTGGCAGTCCAAATAGAATTTCCGGTAAATATGTTGCATACAAGATATATACGGCGAATATAGGATTACCTCAGAAAAAGGCCACAGGAGGTGTTTACTATTTTATACTGACTTGAACAACCACATTTTAGCTGATCCAGTATACCATGACACGCATCAGACGGCGGTTGTTAAAACTAACTTGAACATTGAAAGTTTGCAACCGCATGAGGCCATCAAGTTTATGCTGCTTGATCTAACCAGATATAGCACGCCATTAAGCATGTCGAGAGGACTGGAAGAAAGCATCCTGGCTCTACATAATTCAGGAATGAATACCAACACTCCGGGGTCGATGACACAAAGTATGATTCCCATTACAACAGCCGGCAGAAGAAACCTCCTTTATGGGAATTCTTCGCAGCATACACAGCAGGTCCGATAAGGACGACGGCAGCCAATGGCTTTGTAGAAGTTCCCGTTTAAAACAATATCAGCTGCGACCAATTCACCGCCTAAGGAGCAGCAAAGTTATAGTTACTTGCTGATAGAACGACCAGTTCAGTAAAGCATAGGGTCCACCACCTCATACTAACCGGAGAGAGGTATTAAATTGAAAATTTGTATAATTCACCGGAAATTGGTAGCGCCGGATATGACAACAGTTACTTCAATCAATAAAAACAGTCCCATTATATACATACAAAAATCAGTATAAACTCAGTTTTGTATAATGTAGAAGAGACAATTCATCTCAGTAGACCGGTTTCATCCTCGTTAGGAACTCTTTCATGTGCTCGTCCAGAATTTGCCGCATACATAGCACAAACATGGGCACGTCGGCTTTGGAATCTGTTGTCCTTACCAATGAACTACCCTCTAACATGCTACCCACAATTCTCAATTATATACTAACTAATGTTTTGTAATTAGCTTTGCCTTTGGGTGAAACATACGTGACATCTCATTAGACCTAAGTTTCAAATCTACATCAAATCTTTCATTATAGATCATACAGCATGTTACCTGGAGTATTGGTATTGAATTGAACATTCAGATGATTAATCGAACAATGGATGCGCGAGTGGTGATAAGAATTATGAAATCAAGGTTTCCATCTTCATATTAATACCAACCGCATTTTATATATAAATTCTTTCGGTATAGACTAAGCATTTTATTATATACAAAAAGCGATTCATCTAGTAGACGGTTTTGTCCTTATTGGGCAACTACATATTACAAAATTTAGTTTTTTTTATTAACCCATTCTAGTTTTCTTAATACCCGTGTTTTCTTTAACTGCAACACACTTACACTATGTGGTTCAGATATATGCCTATTTTGTAGTGTCTATCAACTTACTTATTTTCCCCTTCTCTTGAAATGATTAACCATAATAAAATTTAATATTGCAGTTCAATTCTTAATTAAATAACATCTGCATTATGGCATCCAAAGAAAAAGGTATCGCTATTTAAGCACATCGATGAAATACATTAATCATGCATTCATTAGGAAAAAAATTGTTTTAATCGATTTTTTACGTCTGAGAAAGAATATGCTTTAGACGTCTTTGGCAAAGAGCAGAAATCTTTATTAATTTGATGAATTTGTTCAATTTTTAAAAAAAATGTTCAAATTGTTATGTTTAAACACATAATACATCATTGAAGATAAATCGTCTTCAATTTGTTTTAATTAAAGAGATTTTCCTTATTTCCTTCATGCATTGCATAATTAAATATTGGAAAGAAAGTTGAATTTTTAACCAACAGTATTAAGAAATTCAATAACAGCTTCTGTTTTTAGCTTCAGAAAAGCATTATTATATTTTTCAATCCACAACATACCGTTTAATAAACTAGAAATATAAGATTCCGATGAGTCAATGAGTCCAACTGACCACAAATGTTTAAAATAGTCAAAACTTTGTCAACATTAATACTGTAATAAAAACTCAAATTTCTGGTAGACGTTAAAAAAGGCGTGAAACGAACTAATTTCGCGTGAGATTTTTTTGGTTAATAAAGGTGTATATTTAAATAATTTTAATTCAACAACTCGAAAAGATCTTATCTGTTTTTACCAGAATTACAAATCAGTGTATGTGAGTCAAATTTGAGTTTGCTTGGTCAACATAGTAATGAAGTATATTTCGAGGTAAAATTACTCAGAATACAATTTTATGTCTAATGACAGATTGGGGATGGTTGGTTGGAACTTTGGTACTAAATGGATGCCATATGAGCTCCATCTAAAGGAAAAATAGACTAACCAAGTTACATTAGTTAGTATATAACTGAAAATTGTGTGCAGTGTAGTGTGCGGCAGGATGGCTCAGTGGTTAGAGCACCAGATTCCGAAGCAGACGTGCCCAGGTTCGTATCCTGTCCGCGGCAAATTCTGGCCAGTACTTGAAGAGTTCCCAATACGGACGAAACCGGTCTACTGGATGAATTGCCTTTTCTACACTATACAATTCTTAGTTTATACTGACATATGTAAGTAATTAATGGGTCAGGTGTTTATATCAAGACCGCAACCTTGATTATAATAATTGTTATCACCACCCGCGCAACCAATGTTCGTTTAATTTATGTCTAGAACTTTGTAGACTTAAGCACTTTAGTGATTAATATTGAGCAATAATACAAGCGTTTTCATAAATTGTATTCTGAGGTGCTCTCTGATAGTGATAATTTACTACTTTATCGAAAAACAACATTGAAGAAAAGGTTTTCTGCGCTAAAAATAATTTGCCATATTTTGAAGGCAAGTGTTTTTTAAAGCTGATAATAATCCAGTATATATTTATCTACAATAGAAATGTGAAGATGCACCGATTCACAGACAAGTTAGATTGCGTTCAACGTTGGTATTAACTTATTTTGTGGGCGACATTTTTATCACATACACATACAAAATTACTCTATCTAGTGTGAAAGACAAAAATCAACGGCATTCCGCATCTAACTTTATCGGCAATTATAATTGTATTTATGGGTAATCATACTTTTGAAGTAAAGATAAAGACTAATTTCTCATTTGTCGAAGCAGATACCAACATTGTGTGGGCAAAAAAAGATTTATTCTGGACACACATCTATAATTAAATATATTTTGTCCTTTGGAACGTGTAACAGGACAACAAATCTCTTTTTAATTTGAATTAAAACAAGGTGTGTGAGCGTGCTTCCCTATTTAAAGGTTATTAAAATGTGTAGATGTTGTCCAAAACCTTTCACAATAACTTTACGTCCGTGCATTGGCACTACGATGAGCCATTTCAAGCCCAAAGCAAAATTGTATTTAGTTATGTTTCTTATATTTTAATGTGTATAATTTTGTATAATCTTGGGTGGACTGTTTTTCATATCTAAACGAAACTAAATAATGCTTCCTATCTCTCCAGTAAACCGTTTGATATTGTGGGGCAATTAGTTTGTGTACAATATAATATTGATTTTTTAATTCGTGTCTAAAAATAAATGTTTCTCTTATTTGGGGAATAAATATTCTACAGACATCTTTGTTAAATCTGATGCAATATGCATTAGACAGAAGTAACTCTCGTTATACTAAATACATTTTATAAGAGACCATGGCTAAGTTCGTTTTTATGACAGAGCATTTTGACACGCTTTCATCTATAACAAGACAAGAAACTGACATATGAACGCATTAATCAAAATACGATTCACACGTTGCCAACAGATGAATTTAAATCGTCACGCGTTAATCATAAACCATTTTATTCTAGATATCGTTATATTAGCAGAATTTCGGTTAGCTGCTTGTTTTACCAATTTAGCATATATATAATGTCGTTGGTAAGTGTCGCATGAGAACACGTGCAACTGTACCATTTCTTACAAAACCATGTTTAATATTTTTTATTGTGGACATCAAAATTGAGGCATACATTAATGAGCGAGTGGAATACTATGATGCAGTCCAGTGGAATAATTTTGATACCAGCATAATTTATTACAGTTGTAAACATAAATTCTTTACAGATATAGAGCTGGTAAGCAAAGGCTAAATTATCGATGAATGCATTAATTTAAGGCACCAATTAACCAAATTCACTTGTGAAAACACTATTTATAGTTATTTATTGCAAGGTATTCCCACGACAGTTATTGAAGTTCACGCATTCGCAATACATTTGAAACAAAACAAACGCCACTTAAATACAATGGGATTGGTGTTTACTTCAAGCTCGCAAACTTCATTTAAAGAACTGTTACCACCACCCGTGCAATTAATTATTGTTTAAAACCATTAAGAGCATTTGACTATGCACGTGATGAAAATAAAGAAGTAGACATATTATGGCAGCAAAATAAGGACAGATGTTTTTCATTTGACTCTTACATTCACGAATTGTTTTTAATTTCAGTCAATCAATAAGACAAACGGTTGATCATTGACTTGTCAGAAGTAGGAAGAACTGTATTTCAACAATGTGTAGGACGCAAACTAAATAATTAAACAACAATAGCAACCAGACAGATATATAATCGTCGTGATTTATGTGATCCTTATGGTGCAAAACAAGTTTATCTCGTTCGCTGTCCACAAATCCACGCTAAATATTTCGGGCCGTCTAACAAGCTCCGTTATTAACGCTAAGCTCATTAAACCAAAATAATGGACTTATCTGAAAGCACTTGTCAAATTTCATATAAACAGCTTGCATTATACTTCTTGATTGAGCAACTATCAATAAATGAAGTTTAACTAGATAAGCATGCGCCAGGCATATGTTTGTGGCAGAGTGGCTCAATGGTCATAAGCGGATGTGCCAAAGTTCGCGGCAAATTCTGAACAGTACGTGATGAGTTCCCAATAAGGACGAAACAAGTCTACTGGATGAATTGCCTTTTCTATACAATACAATACTTAGTTTATACTGACAAATGTATGCACATCAAATCGCAACTTTGATTAAAAGTATGTCAAATTTTGCCTTGACATTCTTCTCTGCACAAGAAATATGATATTTGTGTATGATGAATATAGAATTCTTTAAAATATTACTCTTTGGAATTTACAATACAAACTGATAAATATATAATGTTTTATGCCAGAATAAAATCATTCATACCTTAATGTATTTTCACTCGGTTGCCATGGCATAGACATTGTATAAGCACGAAAATATTCAATTTTTTGATCTACTTTTAAATTATAAATATAAATAATTTTTCAGTAAATAAAAACCAAAACTCAGTCTAACTCAAATAATATTTGTAATTCTTTATAGATTTGCACTGTTGCATATTTAATTTCTGTTTATTATTATTCACCACGTTATAAATATTGAATTTTTTTACTCTGAATAACATTTCAACTAATAAAAATTTATATAGTTTTGTCATGAAATTCAATGAGAGACACAAAAACAAAGCAAGAGGGTACGCTCACATTTTTATAAAATGCATAAAAAATACTTCCGAAATATTTTTCTTTGGACAGTCAAATGAATCAGTTATCGATTTTCGAATAAATTTTTGGTTGTTGTTAAAAATCAGTAAAAAATGTATAGTTATAAAAGATCATTGGCAATGATTATACAAAAAACCTTATCTGTTACAAATCAGCCCAGCTTACGAAACGATAAACTACGACTGTTTTTGTCTTTTACAGTTTTATAAGTCCAATAATTCTGTTAAAATTGATATTTTGCACTAATTTCTTAACAAATCATAAGTGTAGAAGCGGCGATGAATAAATCCTGCTGTGTTAAATCGCAAATTACATCGGGAATGAATCGATAAAGCCGTCTTAATACTAAATGTTGAATAAAATTTTCTTTGGCTCAAAAAATGATAATGTTTCTATCCAGTACTCTCGCTTGTTCCTTGTTGGATAGAGTGAATGCACTGTTCAGAATTTTTCCGCAAACGGAACTGCAGAGAGTTGCTTCATAGGCTCCACTTGAAGGAAAGTCTAACTAAAAACATAAATTCGTTTATAAACTGAAATATGGATAGAGTCAAAGACTCCTAGTCAAATGCGCCTTCATTTCAGCGGCGTCCAAGAAAAAATGCGGAACGGTACTTTAACTGTACCCAATTCGGATAAAACGAATAAAGTGAATGAATTGACTTTGCTAAATTATACAATTCTTAGTTTATTATGAAACATATGCATATATAATGGGTTTGGTATTTGTAAAAATCTTGTATCCTTGATTAAAATTAAGGGTAATTAATCTTTGCAAGTTAAAGTCCGTGGTCTGCTTTATATCAAACAATTGATTCATATAACCGCCTGCATATATATAAAAATACAATTTAATAACACTTTCCCGGGTAATGTCGTGACCGCTATATAATGAAAGATTGTGGTTGGCATGTTCGAAATCTAGGTCGAAAGAATTGTCATATAGGCTCCAACTGAAGGAACAACTAGCCAAAAACAAAAGTTATTAGTAACTCAAAGTTGTTGGTATCGTGTGGCAGGGTATCGCAGTGGTTAGAGTGACAGACACCAAAGCAGACGTGCCTAGGTTCGAGCCAGTAAGGACAAAACCGGTCTACAAAACAAAATTCCTATTTACATTATATGATATTTAGTTTATACTGACAAATGTATATATATATATATATATATATATATATATATATATATATATATATATTCTTATAATTAGGAAGAAAAAACACACAAATAACTAAGAGGATAATGGCCATTTATTTCGTGAATACTAAACGTCTCTTATACAATCATACATATTTATACATTTTGGGTTGTTAATTGGTTATGCTTTTGGTGACAAATCTGACTGGTTATTACTGCTGTTTCTTGTTTTGACTAGTAGGTGAGTGTGTATGCGTTTGTGTTTGTATTGTGTATGTGTGTTTGCATGTAAAGGTCATTCTCGCAGTATTGCGAAGTGATGTCTGAGATCTTGTCATGATTGTTTTGATAACTTGAGAGTTAGCCATTTGTGCAAATTGTTCACTGTTATCTATACAAGTGCTGTTTTTCCCAGTATAGTTAATTGTTTCACCCCGCTGCGCGAGAGTGCTATTTTCGCTTGGTAACAACGCTAATGTTGATTGTCTTGTTAAACGCTCACACTGTTTGGAGACTTCTGTCATCGTATGCGCCTCTGTTATCTCAACTTCACCTTGTTGCCAATCCGATTGTACGTTTGTTGATTCTAATCGAGGGCCTGTTGGTTCTTGGCTGGGTACTAGTATATTGTTGTTGAATTTTGTTATCCTTGGCCAGTCGATAAGGATATCATGTTGATGAAACTTTTGAATGTTAAGTTCAGGTGTTTGTTGTTTTATGTAAAGCGCTTCGTAGATAAAAAGTAATTTTTCAGATTTTGCTTTGTGTAGAATTGTGAAATTGGTCGAATTGACAGGGTGCCCCGTTGCTAATATATGATCGGAAATAGCTGATTTTCCAGACGGTGGCAAGCCTTTGTTAATCAATTTCTGTGGCAAATGTTGCTGGATTCTGCTTATCAATTGCTTCTTCGTACGTCCGATATATGTGCTACCGCACATACATGAGAATTTATAGACTATGAATGATTTGGAGAGAAGTGGCAATTGATCTTTGGTATCCAACCTCATGATTCTCTGTGTACTGAATGTCATATTAACTTTAACACTGGGAAAGTTGTCCTTAGTTATTCTATTCAGCCGCCGTGCAATTATTGAGGCTGGTACGTCGCCTCTAAATGGTAAGTTTAGGTAAACCTGCTTGCCGGTGTCCTCTCTAGTACGAATTTGCCGTGGTCTGAAATGTATAATTGACCAGTGCGCATTCTACAAAAGGTATGTAGATGATATCTTGTTGTTCATCTCAGAAGCAGCAGACCCTTCCGAAATCCTCAAACAAGCAAATGGAGTCGATCCAGACATCAAATTCACTCTCGAAGTAGAGAAAGACGACAGTTTCCCATTCCTTGACATCAAACTCACTCGAGAAGCAGACGGAGAGTTGACACTGGCCATACATAGAAAATCCACTTTCACTGGACAATACATCCATTACAACAGTAGTGTGCCAAAATCCCACAAAAGAAACTTAGTAAACAACCTAGCGAACAGAATCAGAAAGATCTGCTCTGAACACAAGATTGAGGAAGAACTGGGCTACCTCAGGAATATTCTGCTAATGAACAACTACCCAGAGCGGTTCATTGATGTCAACATTAGACCACGGCAAATTCGTACTAGAGAGGACACCGGCAAGCAGGTTTACCTAAACTTACCATTTAGAGGCGACATACCAGCCTCAATAATTGCACGGCGGCTGAATAGAATAACTAAGGACAACTTTCCCAGTGTTAAAGTTAATATGACATTCAGTACACAGAGAATCATGAGGTTGGATGCCAAAGATCAATTGCCACTTCTCTCCAAATCATTCATAGTCTATAAATTCTCATGTATGTGCGGTAGCACATATATCGGACGTACGAAGAAGCAATTGATAAGCAGAATCCAGCAACATTTGCCACAGAAATTGATTAACAAAGGCTTGCCACCGTCTGGAAAATCAGCTATTTCCGATCATATATTAGCAACGGGGCACCCTGTCAATTCGACCAATTTCACAATTCTACACAAAGCAAAATCTGAAAAATTACTTTTTATCTACGAAGCGCTTTACATAAAACAACAAACACCTGAACTTAACATTCAAAAGTTTCATCAACATGATATCCTTATCGACTGGCCAAGGATAACAAAATTCAACAACAATATACTAGTACCCAGCCAAGAACCAACAGGCCCTCGATTAGAATCAACAAACGTACAATCGGATTGGCAACAAGGTGAAGTTGAGATAACAGAGGCGCATACGATGACAGAAGTCTCCAAACAGTGTGAGCGTTTAACAAGACAATCAACATTAGCGTTGTTACCAAGCGAAAATAGCACTCTCGCGCAGCGGGGTGAAACAATTAACTATACTGGGAAAAACAGCACTTGTATAGATAACAGTGAACAATTTGCACAAATGGCTAACTCTCAAGTTATCAAAACAATCATGACAAGATCTCAGACATCACTTCGCAATACTGCGAGAATGACCTTTACATGCAAACACACATACACAATACAAACACAAACGCATACACACTCACCTACTAGTCAAAACAAGAAACAGCAGTAATAACCAGTCAGATTTGTCACCAAAAACATAACCAATTAACAACCCAAAATGTATAAATATGTATGATTGTATAAGAGACGTTTAGTATTCACGAAATAAATGGCCATTATCCTCTTAGTTATTTGTGTGTTTTTTTCCTAATTATAAGAATACTGTGTTAATTAAAACGGCATGGATATCATAAAGAATATATATATATATATATATATATTTATGATGTCCATTCCTTTTAATTTACCACAGTATTCTTATAATTAGGAAAACACAAATAACAAAGTGGATAAAGGCCATTTATTTCGTGAATACTAATCATCTCTTTTACAATCATACATATTTATACATTTTGGGTTTTCAATTGATTAAGCTAGTGGTCAAATATCTGACTCGTTTTTACTGCTATTTCTTGTTTTGGCTAGTTGGTGAGTGTGTATGCGTTTGTGTTTGTGTGTATGCGTATTTGCATGTAAAGGTCATTCTCGCAGTATTTCAAAGTGATGTCTGAGATCTGTTCATTATTGTTTTGATAGCTTGAGAATTAACCATTTGTGCGCATTGTTCACTGTTACATATAGAAGTGCTTTTTTCTCCGTATAGTTGATCGTTTCACCTCGCTGCGCAAAGTTTTCACGTGGTAACAACGCCAGTGTTGATTGCAATGTTAAACACTCACATTGTTTGGAGACTTCTGTAATCGTATGCGCCTCTGTTATTCCCACTTCAGTTTGTTGCCGATCCAATTGTACGTTTGTTGATTCTAGTCGAGGGCCTGTTTGTTCTTGGCTGGATACTAGTAGATTGTTGTTGAATTTTGTTATTCTTGGCCAGTCGATAAGAATATCATGGTGATGAAACTTTTGAATATTAAGGTGAGGTGCTTGTTGTTTTATGTAAAGGGCTTCGTAGATAAATAATAATTTTTCTGATTTTGCTTTATGTAGAATTGTGAAATTGGTCGAATTGACAATATATGATCGGAAATAGCTGATTTTCCTGACGGTGGCAAGCCTTTGTTAATCAATTTCTGTGGCAAATGTTGCTGGATTCTGCTTATCAATTGCTTCTTCGTACGTCCGATATATGTGCTACCGCACATACATGAGAATTTGTAGACTATGAATGATTTGGAGAGAATTGGCAATTGATCTTTGGCATCCAACCTCATGATTCTCTGTGTACTAAATATCATATTAACTTTAACACTAGAAAAGTTGTCCTTAGTTATTCTATTCAGCCACCGTGCAATTATTGAGGCTGGTACGTAGCCTCTAAATGGTAAGTTTAGGAAAACCTGCTTGCCGGTATCCTCTCTAGTACGAATCTGCCGTGGTCTGATGTTGACATCAATGAAACGCTCTGGGTAGTTAGGTTTTGCGAACCTAGTAACAAATTAGTTCAGTTGTGACCAGAAGGATAAACCAAAGGCAGCATGAACGGAAAGTATTATCTCATGCACATTCGTTTCGTGCTAGCTGACATTACGACCTTGACCAAAATATATAGTAGTTAAAGGGCGTAATACCGGCTCCTACTGATGAGTCGCCAGTAAGCACGAAACGAATGTGCATGAGATTATACTTTCCGTTCATGCTGCCTTGGTTTATCCTTCTGGTCACAACTGAACTAATTTGTTACTAGGTTCGCAAAACCTAATACATACTTGCATATATATTAGTTCTTCGCAACAAACAGTATTTAGCTCTGGGTAGATGTTCATTAGCAAAATTTTCCTGAGGTAGCCCAGTTCTTCCTCAATCTTGTGTTCAGAGCAGATCTTCCTGATTCTGTTTGCTAGGTTGTTTACTAAGTTTCTTTTGTGGGATTTTGGCACACTACTGTTGTAGTGAATGTATTGTCCGGTGAAAGTGGATTTTCTATGTATGGCCAGTGTCAAATCTCCGTTTGCTTCTCGAGTGAGTTTGATGTCAAGGAAGGGAAAACTGTCGCCTTTCTCTACCTCGGGAGTGAATTTGATGTCTGGATCGACTCCATTTGCTTGTTTGAGGATTTCGAAAGGGTCTGCTGCTTCTGAGATGAACAACAAAAATAACTACCGCTGTAGAAAGACCATTTAATTATTCATTAATTTCCACTAAGTTAAAAATAAGCTGAAGAAGTAATTGTATCATTGATAGATCATTTAAAATGAGGTGGCTTAATGTAACTACGCTCTAGAAAAATTTCATTATTTGTCTTATTTTGAGCATCCTCATCTATTGCGCTTTTAGACATAATATTCAACCTATATAGCCTGAACTTCGTTAAAATTCCTGCTGAAATATACATTCTTATAAGGCATTGTATCCTTTAACAATCCCACAGTTTTTACCAAATACAAACTTAGTATAGAGCGTAGTACCGGCTCCTACCAATGAGTCGCCAATAAGCACGATCTTCATGCGCAAATTAAATTATATTATCTGATCAAGCCCAATTTATTATAGTATTATGGTCGGATTTCAAATAGTTTGGTACTAAGTGCTCTATATCTAACACCCAACAGCATATATATTATTTGAAGTATGTATTAGGTGTTGCGAGCATAGTAACAAATTGGTTCAGTTGTGACCAGAAGGATAAACCAAAGGCAGCATGAACGGAAAGTATAATCTCATGCACATTCGTTTCGTGCTTACTGGCGACTCATCAGTAGGAGCCGGTATTACGCCCTTTAACCACTATATATTTAGGTGAACAATGTAGGATATTAGGACGGTACAATCTCCTAGACGAATGTGTAAACCTCCAATAGTGAAGCTAACATCATATAGTCTAAGACAATGCGACTTCAACGCTAACTCACACTATATAATATATATACCGAGTCTGTAACTGATACTAACACTATGGCTACTGTGTTAGTAACCGATACCAAAATCATTGTACCGAAAAGGTACATGGTACTAACACAACCAAAATTTTATAACCTTATGCATTATTCTTCCGTTCTAAATATTCAACATCTCCAGCCAAAACTTTGTTTCAATAATGTAAAATAACAAAAAGAAACTTTATAAAAAAATACTTTTTAAATCAACTTATATTACTGATGAAATGTGAAATTAATAGCTTTTTAGAAAGGCTTTGAAATTTTTCAAATAAGCTTCGCTCCATTTGAATTACTCAAACTATTTCACAATTAAAACTTACACTCAGCAAAATTTGTGCGACGCCTATTTTCGTTGAATATAACTGCAATTCGAATGTCATGCAATATTCGCATACATAAATTATATGGCCAGTTTGTCAGGCCAGAAGACTGCTTCCGATACAGTTTCTAGAGAGTTTGGCATCTAATAGTTTTAATGAATAATATATTTCAAATACACTCGCAAGAACTGTTTTGGCGATGAAATTTTAAAACGAAAATCCATTGTTAAATTGAAAGAATTCATCTCATGACGGTTGTTTGCATGCCAAGATAAATGTGTACGTTGTTGCTTGCTTGGACTATAATATAACAGATTTGGTATTTTCGTTAAGCCTAGTTCCTTATTACTTGATCTGCGTTTTTTTATTAACGCAGCTTTTATTGTTCCAGTAGTTTCCTCTTTTTAATATATTTCGGCTAACTTTATCGGTAGCCTTCATCAGTTGGTTCATCCTCACAAGTTTAACAAATGAAACTATTAAAGCCTTTTCATTTGTTAAACTTGTGACAATGGACCAGCTGAAGAAGGCCACCGATAAAGACAGTCGAAATATATTGAAGAAAGAAAACTACTGGAACAATAGAAGCCGCGTTAGTCAAAACGCAGATCAGGTAAGTTCAATTAATCCAGTTTCGCGAAAACACTTTTCATTCATAATTTGTTATGCTAACGAACATGGCATTCGCCTTTAAAATGTATATTGAACTGATCTCATTTTAAATATAAACCTCATTAATTTGAATTTAGAAATAAATCATGTATGGCGGCATACATAGAAAATAAACCAAATATATGAAACGCATTTGAAAAAAGGCCATTATCATTTCGCCAGAGCTCAACTCGACTGTAATAGTTGATATAGTAAATGTATGAAAAGTTAGCTGGATTAAGTTATAATAAAGCACATATATTACACAGCTGAAATAAAACTCGAAGAGGAAAGCTCACATGTTGAGACACGCACACGTAAACATGTACATACGTACAATTCACCAGTTTATTTAGCTGCGTACAAAAGTTTGCGTTGGAATTATAACATTTTTCGTTTCTTGGAAAATTGCATGATTTAGAATTAGACTTTCAAAACTGTGTTAAGTTATTGCTGAAATGCTCTCCTCTACGCTTGCTGTGTTCAGACTGAAATTCTCTTGAACGCGTTTCTTTAGTAACCGTCCAGTCCGGCCTAAAAAGCACACAATGAAT
Organism: Eudiplozoon nipponicum; assembly: GCA_029291075.1. Classification (NCBI taxonomy): domain Eukaryota; kingdom Metazoa; phylum Platyhelminthes; class Monogenea; order Mazocraeidea; family Diplozoidae; genus Eudiplozoon; species Eudiplozoon nipponicum. Next base: position 144,150 of record JAQBSW010000273.1, read on the forward strand.
CTGTGGCATTCGTATGGATAAACCATTGTTGACTATTCTATTGCATTTTAGGCTACTATATTTCTGTCTCAATATTACTAACTTAAGGAAAGTCAGTGCATGAGACTAAGGGTGTTCGCGCTTCCAAATAAACTGTATACGTTGATTAACGCTTTAAAAAAATAAAAAATATCAGATATTTCTACATCTTAATTTATGATTATGAAAGTGTATCAACATACCGCAGATAAATATGACAATATTTTTGAATAATTGATTGTAGTTCCATAATGCCACCATACACACAATCAGTGATTATTTACTTGTATAATTTGTATGCAAGTAAATTTTCGTAACTGCACAGAAGTTGTGCTGCCGAAATTTACAGTCAAGTTCAGTGCTTGCAAAACTACTAAAATTGAGAGCCGCATGTCAAATTTCGATTTTTTCTTACATATGCATTGCAGTTTGATTTTCGCTAGTCAGTTTGCTGTTCTATATTTAGGATGATCACGGAAGGTCGAAATCATCAGTTGCTTTGCTATGTTGTGCGACTGGTTATGTATAATGTGATCGGTTGCATTACCTTAACATTTATCGTATGGCAATCCACTCTTATCGAGTTTTGTCAAATAAAATTTTAATCATTATTGCATAAAATGAACGATTTTTTTTATTTTCCAATGGATTTCTTAAAAAGAATTATTTTTAATTTCAATATTTTTATGGCTTGTTCTGACGAGTCAATTTTCTGGGTTTTGTTGATCTAATCTCGTTCTAATTCTGTCGAAGTTTTCCCTACATATGCAAATTTTCTAGTTTTGCATTTGACTCGATAAGTATTCCTTCATGAATAAATGAAGAATTATTTTAATTTCTTTAAAAAATTAGAGACCTATAAGAATCCTTATATTTACTTTGATTGAATAAAGTTACTTTATATCATTTGCCCGACTAAAAATGACAAGCACTTCAAGAATTGTAAACTTTGTGAAAGAATATTTAAACCCTTCTCAGTATCTTTGTTTCGAATGAAAATTATCGACATTATTAGCTATAAATGATTTTGAAACTATGCTTTAAGATTTTTTCTGTGCTAATTCTCACTATGCTATAAGCTCCATAATAACATACCAGACGCAGTTATCATTCTATTTAATCGACGCAATAATATTAGGACATATGCATTTCCCGAAACTTGCTGGCTTGTTCTTCGTTTTTATATAATTGACTAAATCTATCCCTTGAGAGTAATACATCCAAATGTGTTGGGGAAAACTAATTTAACGCCCCGAGGAAGGTTTCTTTTTATTCTAGTCGTCGTTCGCATTTGCAGTTAATTTATTTTAAAATTATATTTTTCTTATATGCATAACGGCATTACCTACATAGAAAATATGTATATTCTTTTGATACTCCGTGGTAGTTCAACATATAAAAAATTACAATTAAAGCAACGTATATTAATTTTTCGGTAAATTAATCGAACTATATTTCTACATCAAAGACATCATTTTGGACGAAAACAGCTTTAAATTATCGGGTGTTTGACAGAACATCGGAAGAATGAGAACCAAAAGATTTAACTTCATAAAAATTTGATACTAGGCAGTCACTTTTAATAAATTCACTCAAAAAATTCAAATTTTATTAAAAGAAAAGCAACTAAGACAATTAGCTATTAATATTTTAATGTTTATTGGAATGACATTTTCAGATATATCTAGATATTATTAATCTTAAGATATCAAACTTGAAATATTTAATCCTGTTGTAAAACGACTTAACTTGAAACGAAAACAATAAATTATTGAAAATTAAAAAATATAATAATCAATTGAAAATAATTAAAACATTCAAACAAGGTTCCACAATTATAAACCTTTTTAATTGCAGATTGTAAAATCAAAAATGTAATACTTATACAATGATTGAAATGTAATTATGAGTATTCCAATTATGGAGAAAAAATGAAACGTGGAAAAAATTTTCAATGATATTATAAATTTATTTTATTCTTTATACGATCACCGCTACTTTTAATTTGACAAATATTTAAGAAAATCTCTACTTTTATACATATGATAGTTACTTTTTTATTTTATTAGCGTAATATGAACATAATTTTCTTATGCTGAACTTCACAATAACTTTATATTTATTTTATGTACATTCCTTTTCAAATAAAAGAATTGACATGTCTGAGTCTATAATAAATTGCATCTGAATGTCTGTTGATTTTGGTCTGTCTTTCGGTAATCAAGGTAAATTTATTCTTTTCGATCCATGCAGTTGCTTATCTAAGTTCAGCATGCTCTCTTCGAGTAAAGAGTGCAAAAATATGTTCTACATGCGGATCCTTCAGGTGTTGCTGTATGTTGTTGGCGCGTTGCCAACATTCGCATAGTAACTGACGAGGCACTATGCGAAGACGTTAAAGACAATGGCTTCACCAGTAATTTTGACATTAAATATAATGCAATGAGTGATATTGATAGTGTGTTCACTTCTTGTCATACTTGTTCCCAGTCCCAGTTTAGCGCCTGAATTTTTCAAGAGAAAAATTTCATTAATAGATTGTAAGATAAATATTTACCTGCTTAAAATTAAAAGATATTTTTCGTTTAATTTGCTTATTATTTAAGAAGTTTAATAATGGTTTTTATTTTCGAAGCTTAATTAATCTAAGCCCCATAAACGAGCATATATATGCACAAACAAATGTATATATATATATATATATATCACTAAATATCTGATGAAATATATAAAATAGATCAGTTTCTTCCATATTGGATACTCATTTAGTACATGCAAAAATTGACACGATCGGGATTTAAATCAAGGAAATTATGGTTAAAGGTTTAATGTAGTTGTGTAGAGGATAATTTACATTTCTCAAAACGAAATTCACACCGGTTCACATCTCTGTCACAGCAATTCAGAAATTTGATTGATGCGTGTTTAATAAAGACTAAACCGGTATATTTATTGAATTTTTCCAGCTAGCTTTTGCTTATAAAAGGAATATGTATGCACGTCCACACATATTCATCGCCAATATTTAGTGTCATTTATAAGCAATTAATCCGTCAGTTGGAAACAACCATTAATAAATTTAGTAAAAAAAGATTTTCCCCGGCAATTAAACTTAGGCCGCTTTGATCATTTATAGATGCTAAATTTGAACACGCCTTAAATAGGACTTAACTTCAAGTAATTAAAATAAAAATTAACTGATGACTAGGATGGCTTTATTAGTTTTACGAATGCTCAGACTCCTGAATAATGCAGGCTAATGTGTGAAATAAAGGGCGACAGAGAGAGGGATAAATAGAAATGTTATGAATGAATTGCTCTGTCTTATTTTGCGAAAAACGCATTCCGTATTCAACCCAGTACATCATTTTTACTGGCAATAAATGTTCAAATTTTGCAGTCAAATGAATTCGTTAATTGCTAATATAAGTATTCTAAATAAATAGCATGGCTTATGTGTCATTTTCTGAAAATGCACCATTACCATTAAACGTGTTATTTAGCTCCTATTTATAGATTTGACAATTTATTTTACAAATTTTCCTATACATTTGAAAATCTAGATATCGGTCGACTAAACACGCCTATATTTTCAAATGTAAATCTTCAATTACAGCAGAAGATAATTTTGTGTAATTTTAGCCATTACTGAATTCGGCCTTGAAACCGTGCACTTCGCAGTGTACTAACATAAAGAAAAAAGGTTTTTAAAAGTTATTCTTTGTATTTGACACTTAAAAAATAAGGCAGCTAAAGCCAAACTTAAAATCGTGAAATTCATGGTATTTGGTTTTGTTGGCCAAAAAGCTTTCCATCCTAAAAAAGGATAACATCAATGCCGAAAATCGCTTGCATGTTTACAAATTAAAACGGATTCTAAAAATCGTGGAACATATGGAGTTTCATTTCCGACAGCGACGATAAATATTACATACTTATTTACCAAAAAACACATGGCTTCTAAACCTCAAAGTAAAATAATCAGCTTCACCTGTGACAGCAATAATAAAAATTGCATATTTGTTTTAAAGTAAACCCATGTTCTATAAAAATCAGGGGATATATACAGCTTCAACAGCGACGAGAATGCTAAACATGACATACTTGTTTACAATTAAACAAGGATTCTAAAACTCCTGATGATATAGGTAGCTTCAGCTGCGACAGAAGTAATAAATATCGCATTCTTGTTTACAAATATGCATATGAGCTCTAAAACTCATTGTCAGATATGAAGCCTGAACTATGAAAGAAATAATAAATATCGCAGGCTTGTATACAAATAATAACGGATTCAAAAACAGGGTAAAATATGCAGCTTCACCAGTGGCAGCTATGCCAAATATCGCATGCTTATTTACAAATAAATAAATAGTTCGTAAATAGCAGAGTAACAATTACAGCGACAGCAATGCAATATATAGCATACCTATTTAAAAATAAACAAATTAGTTTTAAAACTCCGCAGTGTTAATCAAACAATGAATCGTCTAAAAAATGAACAAAACCTTGACGAAATAGTCAGTTAAAATATATATCACTTTCTATTAATCGAAATGGCGACTTGATAAATATAATAAAATTAAATTTAGACTATTAGGAATCAAAAAATCTTCTATTGCTTATGATTGTTTCAAGTTAATTGTAATTACATTGAGATCGGTTTGTGTGTTTCATATTCAGTAATACATGTGATCGAAAAAATCGTATTATTAAAATAATATTAATAATGTGCAAATTTAAAATAAGCATACTATTGTTTCGACTTGACAAAAAGATATCTTGTAATAGGGTTGTCGCTTTGCGCTATCAGTTTCGCAAAGAACCGATTGATCCCATTTCCAATTACGCATCTGCTTTGTCTTCGATCAGACAGATATATATATATATATATATATATATATATATATATATGCGTGTGTGTGTGGCGAAAGCTACAAAACAGCTAATATTCGTGACTGCCTAGATATTCTGCAGCCGACATTTCCAGTTACGTACAATGTATGCAAGACAACTAGAGATGAGAGTCGCATATCTAATTTTGCTTTCCATATATATGCACTGCAGTTTCATCCTCGCTAGTCAGCTTGCCGTCGTACTCTGATGATGATGATTATGGAAGCTGGAAACGAGTCAGTGCGTTGCGTTTGGCGGTAGTTTTGTTACGTTGTTCGACGACTGGTTAAATACAATGGGATTGTTGTTTACTTCAAGCTCGCAAACCTGATTTAAAGAATTGTTACCAACACCCGCGCAATCAATTATTGTTTAATTTTATTTCCTATCAATTTTACTTTCCTAATTCTGCTAATGTAATATGAGTATATCGCCCGTATAAAATGCACATTGAATAATATTACGAATGAAATGATCTAAAATATCTGTTTCGCCGTTATTAGGAATTTTACGAAATCAGGCGAAATGCCGCGGCTGGAATTGCACCACTGGTTCATTTAATATAGAATTGCAAACATTTCAACAGAAATTCACTAGCTCGATCCTAATCTGTAACAATACTCATTACTAGATTGTAGTAATCAGTAATGGCGTCATCAGTCGAGAAGATAAATAATTTTTTACAAAGTTGTCAAATTTTGGTTAAAATCGTTTCCAAATTAACTAAGCGCACAATATAGACATTTTACGGCTTGTTGCACGTACTGTCGTGTTTTGATTTTCCTTTCTCATCAACAAAGCGCTACAGAAAACTGGAATGCGGACTTTAAAGGTGTGCTAAATCAGATAAACGGCTCTCACGCCAACTCCAGATTGTTTATTACGAAAAATCTGGCCTGTAATAGTTTTGGCAATCAAAAACATAATGCCATATCCGCCTTCACCATTCTCATATAAGCTAGGCAATTGATAAATCATTGATTGGGCAGACGGGGATAAAATTTATTTAAGTAAAGTTTGATAATTTGAGATAATCGCCAATTTCATTTAATTTGAACCGTCGCACAACTTTGCTGTATTGCCTTTGGTCATATTAACAAATGCGGTATAACTTCCGTGGCCTTCAGAGGAGCACGATTGCGAACTGACTAACGAGGCGGCAGGATAGCTCAGTGGTTAGAGCATCAGATTCCGAAGCAGACGTGCCCAGGTTCGTATCCTGTCCGCGGCAAATTCTGGCCAGTACTTGATGAGTTCCCAATAAGGACGAAACCGGTCTACTGGATGAATCGCCTTTTCTACACTATACAATTCTTAGTTTATACTGACATATGTAAGTAATTAATGGGTCAGGTGTTTATATCAAGACCGCAAACTTGATTATAATAATAACGAGGATCAAGCCGGAATACATATTCAGTGTAAAGCAGATCAAATATGCGTCTATCACCCATAGTAGTCTCGCAGGCACGTGCAAAAATTTCCACTGAAATACACTGTATGCAATAAAAATAGGTGATAACTCTGCATGGCTGATAGTTATAGGGCATATGTGCTTGCGGTTCAATTCACGTTAGTCTGTTTTTCGTCGTAAATCAATAATGACAACGAAAATTCAAAAAGCACCAGTACGTACGATTGATACTTTTTATGCTATGCTGTTCGACTAGTTAGATAAACAACATTGAAAACATTAGTATCATGACGCCCGACATGTTAGGTTGTTTAATGAAGGCAATTTGAAATTTGCTCATAAACAAGTTCTGGTTAAAAGTGTACAGACTCTGAAATTAAAACTGCAATATTATTGGTTGCTGATAAAGGTTATATATATATGCAATTATCTTTTATATGTTGCGTACCCAGTAACAATTTTGTTTAAATACTTCAACTATCACATATCGAAGTCAGCTTGAACAAGATGTATACTCTCATGTACGCCTGTGTCATTTAATAACTGGCAACTCATCAAAGGGAGTTCTTGCAATTCAAATTAAATATAAATATGGCAAGTAATTTGGAATTTTACGACGGTGCAATTTCTTATAAGTGTATGTATTAAATAAGTAGTAAAAATGTTTCTCCTTAACTTAATAACAATGCGAATTCAAAGCCAGCTCCATATTTAAAATATTTGTCAAATATGTTTACAGTTCCGATAGCCCGATTTGAAGTAAAAGGCTTAATTGAAATCCTATTCAGTTTAACTCTGATCCTGGATGCCTGATATTCCAGTCCTTTTATATATTGGCCTCTATCATTAGCAGATATTACATGTTCATGTTAATCATTACATCAGTCAGTAAAAATTATAATAATTATAAATTCTTATTTGAGGAAAACGAATATTGTGGCAGTTATATATTAATTGTCAGGTACCTTCCAATAAGTTAGATGAAATCGGATGTGGAGAGAATACAGTTTTTTATGCTAAATTTAGCATGTATTCTTGTCCTGTTTGAGCCAGTTTGTTACTAGGTACGCCATGTCGAATTAAAAATTAAATATATGTTTATACGTATATATATATATATATATATATATATATATATATATATATATATATATATATATATATATATATATATATATATTGAGGCCTCCGCGTCGCCTCTAAATGGTAAGTTTAGGAAAACCTGCTTGAAGGTATCCTCTCTAGTGTGAATCTGCCGTGGTCTGATGTTGACATCAATGAATCGCTCTGGGTAGTTGTTCATTAGCAAAATTTTCCTGAGGTAGCCCAGTTCTTCCTCAATCTTGTGTTCAGAGCAGATCTTCCTGATTCTGTTTGCTAGGTTGTTTACTAAGTTTCTTTTGTGGGATTTTGGCACACTGCTGTTGTAGTGAATGTATTGCTCGGTGAAAGTGGATTTTATATGTATGGCCAGTGTCAAATCCTCATTTTATTCTCGAATGAGATTAATGTCAAGGAAGGGAAAACTATTATCTTTCTCTACCTCGAGAGTGAATTTTATATCTGGATTGGCTCCATTTGCTTCTTTGAGTATTTAGGAAGGTCTGCTGCTTCTGATATATATATATATATATATATATATATATATATATATCCTCAAATATCTAATAATGAACATATTTTTATACCTAGGCTGATCGACCAGACGGTCAAATACACGAATGAGAAAACATTGTAACGTAAATGCCTGTTTTAAATCAAATGATGAATACACGTCTGCTATTGTGCAACACATCATCGAAACATCGCAGGTATGTTCTCCAGACGTAGCATTGAAAGTAATTACTAAATGCAAAAACAAAAGCGAGCTAGCAATATACTAAGCCTTATGAATAAATAAACTGCAGCCGGATTTATGCAAACAGAAGAAGCATGTTCAGGCATTGAGCTTGAACTGGATGTGAAACACACAATTGATTGGTTTCCGTTTTTCACATTCTCTCTATGTTTACATATTTCTATCTTGTTTTTGTTTTGATTTCCAATTTATATATAAAGATATGTGAATTAGTAGATATTTCAGGAGATTATGCGAAAAAAATGTTTCTTGTATCTGATATATATATATATATATATATATATATAAAGAAGCTTTCTGTAAAAGTTAAATATATTAATATTTTATTTAATATTGAATTATGTAATGATTATCATGAAATATAATAATTCATATCGATCTGCGCCCAAGTATATGGCTCAGTCAGATTAACAGGTTTATAGAATGATTGCAAATTTGAATTTCTGTCTAAACCATGGTTTTTAGACCATTTGAATATATGTTGGACAAGTTTTATATACAGATTTGTCTTTAAAGGCGCATTATTGGGACTTTATGTGAATTTAAATCTACTTCTAATTTAATACACATACGTCTAGGAAACTGTACTGACCAACTGTTGCCATTTATGGTCAAAATATGGAATGGGTTTGCAGCTTAGTGCTAACTCTTTTAAATGAATCACAAATAATAGCTAAACACATACGTAAATAAAGTTATAAATTTTCAATTTGATTTTGTGTAACCTTTTGATCTGATTTGAACTTGATAGATACTAAGCATGGTATATAAAAAAATATACCATTTCAGTTCATAAATGGCATTTTCTAAATACAATTTATTTTGTGCTGTAATAATATATGTATAATCCTATTCTGTCACTCTATTATATATACAAGTTTAATGACTGTATATGATTATATATATATATATATATATATATATATATATATATATATATATCCGTTGTTACTTTAACACAACTATATTGTTTGCAGTGCCGTTCAGTGGTTTGAGCAACAATTTGCGGTGCAGACATGCCTAGTTTCGAGCTCTGTCCACGGAAAACTCTGAACAGAACGGATGACTACTTATTATGGACGAAACAGATTTACAGGATGATATCCTTTTCTACAATATATATTAAGTCTTGTTAGTACTGATAAATGAATGCACATAATGGGACAGGTGTTATATATATATATATATATATATATATATATATATATATATGTAGATTGCAGCCTTGATTTACATTATTCAATAAGATAATTTGCTTTCTGTTCATTAGATTATCTGTATTTTTTGTTTTCACTTTTGTTGCCAAAGTCACATTTGTTAAAATCTGCACGATTGGACTACAGTGCCTGCTTCTATTTCTTTTCGGACTATCAAATATAAACTTTTTCGATGAACTTTTTGAATAATCAGGGAGAGGACTTGCCATTTGATATATAGTGCTTCATGAATGTTTAAGAATTGCTACGACATTGATTTTTTAATGAAAGAGCAATTAGTCAAGTTCACATAATATTATCAGTTGTTGCTTATTTAGCAGATGTGGCTTCACCTGTCAGGAACAACTCCAATGTATTAATAAAATATATATTGTGTCGGTATACATTAAACAATGCAAAGGGTAACAAATGAAGGAAGACTACTAGATTGGTTTCGTTCATATTAGCAACGCTAGTATTTAAAAATGTAAAAATAGAGTTGTGTTTCTGTGTATGTGTGTGGGAGTGTGAAGCGCTTATGCTTGTAAATTTTAAAATTATGGAAGACTAGAATACAGGAAATATTTTTTATAAAATAATTCTGTTATATCTACGCTGAAAGCAACAATAAAAGTTTGCCTTATGGCAAATCTTATTTGTTTCATTATTAGATTTAAAATTCTTCATCAAATGAATTTCAATTTCAAACATTATGAGGACTCTAATTTAATTTGCTAATAAATGGAAAGTAGACGGATTTCGTGTTTCATATTTTGGTAAGCACATTTTCTTAAGAGATCCGGTTATGAAATGGTTTAATAAAGGAAAAGTTATTTTTGAATATCCTTTGCTTTAATTTGTTCACTTATATCAATTTATGGTAGGTTTAGTAGACTTTTAATAAGTTATACAAATTATTCACGACCTGCAGAAATATCAACTTTCAAAACAAACTCTAAAGATAATAGTTGTAGACACTGTTAAAAGAAACTTTTCTAATCTATTTCAGAAGAGTAGCTGCTGTTTTCTCTATTAGATAAAATTTTCGATTTATCAATTTAACCACGACATCCAAATACTCGATTTAATAACGTTTTATGAAATTTAAATGGATTTGTCAACGGTTTTGTTTAAACAGCATCGCAAGATTTCATCTGCCACAAGCAAACTCGTTCCTCTAGTTTGCCTTCTAACTTGGTTCTTCAGCTTATTTAACTAACTACTTCAAACTTCTGCTATTCGATCGAAAACATTTGCTAACATGTCATTCATAAATAAGCGAAATTAAAAAACACCTTAAAAGCTCCATAAGAAAATTGAAATAAAAATTTAAATCAAGATTTTGAGATTAAGGAAAACACCAATGCCTTTATACATATTTGTCTGTACAAACTAAGATTTGTATCAGGTGGCGAATGAAATTCATCCAGTAGACCAGTTTCATCCTCATTGGGAGCTCGTCAAGTATTTTTGACAATTTTTTACGTAAACAGGGCCCGAAACAGGGCATAGTTAAACGAATTCTGGGAGTATATCCATCGCACGACCCTGCCACAACCTTCACACAACTTTTAGTCATAAACTTAGGTATTAAGGTTATCCTTTTTTCCCAAGGCTTCAATATTGCTCATACTAACCACTGGGAATGAGGTGCGTTTCAATCTTCTTTGACTGGCCAAGATTGGATTGCACCTCATTTCCAGTGGAGCCAGTCAACGAAGATTAGCCAGTAGTTAGTATGAACGATGTTGAAGCCTTCGGAAGAAAGGGACGAATACGCATCCAGCCTGATCGAAGACAAAACAGATGCGTACTTGGAAATGGGGATCAATTGGATCTTTGCGAAACTGATAGTGCAAAGCGACAACCTGCGTACGCAAATCGCGGCCTTGCAACATTTGAATCGAGCAAGCCGCAAAATTTCAAAGGATATAAGGAAGATATTTGCTTCGGAAGCATGACACTTATTTACTATTCAACCAAAGACGAGCATTGCATGCAATTGTTGAAATTATACACAGGTAATTGCTTTTTCAGTTAGTCCTTTATCCTGGTAAAGCTGATAGGACACTGGAAATGAGATACGATCGAATTTTCATTGATTAGATCGTACCTCATTTCCAGTGCTTAGTATGAACAATGTTGTACCCTTCAGAAGAAAGGGACGAATCCGCACCCAATCAAAACAAAGCCATAATCAATGCGTACTTGTAAAGGCAGATCAATTGGATCTTTGCAAAGTTAGAACCCGCGAACGTAAATCACGGAGAGGCAACGTATTTAGATCAATGTCTGCTCAGGTCTGGCTAGCTGATCTTTAGACTAAAATAGATGCCAAAACGCAAGGATTGGACGAAACAGAAGTTAATAAATAATTTAAAAGCGGTGTAGTTTTTGGCAAGTTGGCGCGTTGGAGATTTTCATATTCCTCAGAAAATGTGCCCCAGTTCGCGGCAAAATGTTTTATTTATACTAGAAATTACAAATAATAGGATTGGTGTTTTTCTCAAACAAGCAATCTTTGTTTAAATAATTATCACAACTCCCGCCATCATAGACTTTTCCAATCAAAGTAATTGTTGCGAATTCTTTATAGTTTTAATTGTTCTTGGTAATAATATTCCAGGATAGCAATTGTAATAGATTCACTACAGCTATATTCGAAATGGACTACTTGTACAAATTGATCATGACACTTTTAACAAAGCAAATAAATCTACTTTGAAAGTTTTATAAATTTAGGCTTTAATTACGCCTAATATTATATTTCTCAATTGCTCAATTAATAAATGAATGAAATATAGAAATTCAAACATTTATCATTTATTAATGACAATCATATAAATATAGCTGTGCTACACATGGAATTTTTCTTATATTACTTTTCTATTCAAAATATTGTTACTTTGTGTATGCGATTTTCCATCTTATTAAGTTATCACTTCGGTAGAAAACTGTCAATACTTAGCGAATTTAACTTTGGTTGCGTTACTGAATTTGGTGTCAATACTTGCCTATCTTTGTTTGTACAATCATAACGCGAATGTCTTCGTAAATCTTAATATAATTTCTATCCAAAATGCATGACAAATAATAATAAATCCATTTTATTAAAATATTTTTTAGCATTTAATAATATTTATTTCAATTAATAGGAAGTGCTATTTGTTTATTTGTCTCTAATTAACTTACTATGGTTAATTCAATGGTATTTTCTTAAAATTAATTAAACATATATCACTTTATGTTGTTAACTAAACATTGCATGAGGCAGCAAACACAGTTTATCTAAAAGACCATAGGTCTGACCTTATTGCACAAACCTCATTATAATCTACATTTGTTCATATATATAAATATATATATATATATATATATATATATATATATATATATATATATATATATATATATATATATATATATATATATATATATATATATATATATATATATAAATAAATTAACTTTACTGCGCGGCAGCAGAAATGCATTATATGAATGAATGATTCCAAATAATATATGCCAGCATTTAAAACACTTTCGGTGCAATTCTAATTAGCCTTTGACACGTTTTTAACAAGGACGAAACAGGTTTACTTAATGAACCACCCTTGTAACTTATGCAATGTTAATTTTTCATCGATGACATATATTTATTCAAAATACTGCCGTAAAGTTTCAAGCCAATATCACTTCATCATATGCGATGTTATCCGTTACATAGTGACTGATCAGGAGTGGCTTTCTAGTACTTCAGCTTAAAGGTAATGCGAAATGAGCTTCTGATGATGGAAAGGCTATCCAGAACATAAGCTGGTGTGCGAATGAAAATTGCGTCTGGTATGCAGCAGGGATGGTGCAGGGCTATATGAAATGTTTCTCGATTTGAGCCCCAGTCGCGGCGAAATATTGGACGAGATCTCAAAAATGACGAAACTGGTCTATTTGATGAAGTTCAGTGATTAGCTTAAACTAAAAACCTATTTTAAATAAAAATCCAGTCATAACACGTCATATCAACATTACTTCTAAAGGTTTCATGTTGTCTATCCTATAATGGTAGATTTTGGGTGGTTGGTTATAAGTGTAGGCTGCGAAAGATACCGAATAGGCTGTACCTGATGGAAGGCCTAACTAAAACATTAGTGCGTATTTGACTAAAAATTGCATTTTGTGTACGTCAATGTTAGAGCAGATGAGTTTAAGTCTCAAAAGCAAATGTGCTTTTTTCGACACACTGTCACGAGAATTCTCGCAAGTACTTGACCAGCTCCCAATAATCACAAAACTGGTCTTTTTATTAATATATATTCATACCTTATGCCATGTTTAGGTTATACATACAAAATTTATATGAAATTTTGTCTACTGAACTTCAATTAAATTCACTTCCTCAGCAGACATGGTGTTAAATCGATAATGAGAGACAAGGGCTTGCTAGTTTAAACTTCATGGAAAAGGTAATGTGGAATAGGCAACAACTAAAGGATAAGCTAATCAAAATATGTGTTAGTGTATAATTTGAAATAGTGTGTGGCATCTGCCCGGGATGGCGAAATGACGGAGTGAAAAACACCAAGAAAATGTGGCGCGGTGGAAGTCCATGACGCGGAAATTCTGGCGATCGCTTGACATGCCCTAAATAAGAAAGAAACCGATCAACTTGAGTAATTTTCTTTGTACTTTAACGCAGTGTTATGTCTCATCTGATAACGCGAACAATAGCAAAATCCTGCCATAAAACAATTATTCAATACCACTTCTCAGAGTGGCATTGTTTCTTTTCTATATTCAAGATCGGAGGGTAATTATATAAAACATTCGGTCGAAAGTAAAATGAAATAAGCAACAACTGAAGTAAAGGCCATCCAAGTGGTTAGGTGATAAAACCTGAAAAGTGCGTTAGGTGCGAGTCAGGGGTGACTGAGTGGAAAACTGCAAGAGTAAAAAGCAATTATACTCCGGTTTGCGCTGCGTTGGCGGAAATTCTGGCTAGTAATAACGAGTTCCTAATAGGGACGAAACCGGTTTACTTTATTTAATGGAACAGCTAACTTGGCGAGATTTAGTTTATATTGACTAATATATATATATATATATATATATATATATATATATATGTTTTGTGTGTGTGTGTTCATATACATAAATATGGAATTTATGTTGAAAGTTTTATTCATAAAAATCGTCCTGAAGTAAAGTGGATCAAAGACATTAGTTGGTATTAAAAGGGAAATTGCACGTACTATTCTGATTCAGGGACGATGAATATGAGTTTAACGAACCTGAACAAACTTCTTTCACTTCAAATCCAGGCCCTGCTAAAGTTACTAAACGACAACGAAACCGGTCAAGTAGATGAATTGTATTTGCTATATCTGGCAATGTTTAAATAATAATAATAATGATAATAATAATATATACATATAGGTATTATTAAATGAATAAGTCTTTTAAAAGGTTTCTTTATTGTTTAAAAGTGGCCCAAAAAATTGTAAAGTTGAAATTTTATCTGTTTGTTTTATCTATTTCTTGTTTCATTTATCAAGGTATTATGATTCATGGTTTCAATCTTACTGCAAATTTCTTCTCTTTCTACTTTAAAAAAAAATTTCTGTTATGTATATATCTTCTGTCACGTGCTCGACTTTTATATCAATTATAATGCGTTCATATATTGATATTTAAACGGATTTACTTTCCTCTGTTCTGTTAATGAAGTATAGTTTTATATAAAAAAATGTTCTGCATAACCAGTAATTAAGCAGATTTAAAACAATATTATCGGCTATTAGCAATTTGCATAATTTTTTGACAGTACTCCTTTTCGAAAACACCATGCAAGCCATATGAATAATTACGCTCGTCAAAATTGTGTAAAGGAGAATAATGTGAGTTTTATTCATTTAGAAAGTATATAATTACAATAATAATGGGCAAACATAATATATAACAGATAACGCGCACTGGTTTAAAAAATACGAACATATTAAATTGTAGGTGCATGATTAAAAATGAATAAGCATACTATAAATTTATCGTACATAATGTGGGATCCAAACAAATATTTTTTCGTTCGACAATTCTTGAGGCGAAATATAAAAAGAGCTTTTCTATACGCTATTCACTTAATAAACGGTAATCAGCCTGATTCAAATTACGTACCGTACAAAAGATATAACCCGTTTGCTGTGGTTACAAATTTCATTTCCATAAATAAGGTCTTGGGTTATATTCAAATTTGATATTTACACAAAAATGAAAACGCGTCATGTCTATTTGCATTGCATTTTATAGTGCATCTAAACGAAAATTTGGCTACCATTTAAATTTATTATCATCTCCTGACTTTATGATAATGTGTGGTTCGAGCCAATTGGCACATTTAATTAGATTGTATATAATTTAATTTATCTTAAGCGTAAAAAATGTCATTTAAATCATTATTAAAAATATTTAACCTATGGATTAAAGCGTAATTGTTCATGTTTTGTTAATTGAATTAATAAGTAAAGTTAAAATTCGTTTTTAATTTTATTGACCAGTTGAATTTGCAGCTTGGTCCTTTTCTAAATATGACAAAAATAATAAACAGTAAAAGTTCAACATTCATGTTTGTATAATTTTAGTTTTTGTTCATTTTTATGGAAGGTACGACAAAATTCTGCAAATCTCTTTAGAAGAACAATCTAAATCACGCATCAATAAATCTTTCTTATTATCTTAATAATAAATTACGTCTAAAATTCAGCAGTAAAATTTAAATGTTCAGTATATTACTAGTGGGTAAAAAAATATGAGCTGTCTTCAAATACAATGAACATTTATACCTAGATGTTAATTTAAAACACACGTTTTATATTCTACAGAAGCGCTTTGATCCATTAGATTAACTGATTTACTGACGAAATAAAAGTCAAGAATAAATAATTTTCAGATAGTAAAAACGTCCCACATTAAAAAAACTCAGAGATAATGATATTGTAGCAGATTCAAATGAGAAACACCATTGAAAATGTTTTGATTTGAAAAAAATGCAAAAACCCGTTTTAATATATTAATTTAAGCTAGGTATGTATTTGTGCTCATCTATTTAGAGACGTTGGTAATAAATAGGCATTATCCAGAACTGTACAAAAAATTTGTTCACTTCGAATAACAAGCTGCTTTCAACACCCAATGAAAAGCTGTTTGATTACGTCTTTTATCTTCGAGTTTTCGGATCATATATATATTTTCCATGTTCCTTTTATTTGAAAGGTATGTTTTCTTTTTATCTAGTAAATCAGTTGACATGATCGTGTGAAAGCGATATTATGGCAAATTGAACGTGTTTTCAAAATTCATACCTGTGAATAAATGTATTCTTTTGTAATTGAAGAGTAACTTCCCTATAAGCACTATACTTAAATATAATCAAAGCTACTAATGAATTCCAAATTTATAAGGAAAATTCACATAAACACATTTAGATCAGAATTTATTTTTCCCAACTTTTTAAAAAGTTAAAATAAATTATATATTTTGTTGTTCTGGAAACTATCGAAACCGTAATTCTCTTTTTTTATTTGAGATTCAAATTGCATTAACTCTAAAATATATTGTTTTGTTATGTATTCTTTACAATAATAAAATATAAAAGTATCATTACCCCTTTAATAATTATCAGCTCGCTCCAATCAAACTGTTTAAAGCTATCTAAAGTTAACGCAACATTGGATGGTCTTCAGTTATTCTACAGTAGAATGAGCTTCAAATTGAGAAAAATCCCAGATGTTTATTTTTCAACCTTTTCATTTAGACTTTGCTATTCATGTAAATTTTTTATGGGCACGCATTTGAATACATGAAGTTCATTTACGAGCAACATTTTATTGACTGTAGCTATTTTAAATGTGGTTTGTAATTATTGTCGTCTTCACTGTATTGATTTAACTGAAGAACGTACAAATGAAACATTTTATTCTTGAACAATATTAATTGAAGTGAAAAACATTCAATTATTTTAAGTATTTTGTATTCACTTAAATAAATACATACAACAAATCTTTACTCTTGTTAATATAAACAATATAATCGGCACTTTTTTGCATTAGCATCATGTAAAAATAATTTTTATATTAACTTATATTTTAGTTTTCATTGATATAACACCATCTTAATATATAAAAGAAGATAGCATCCACGAAACCAACAATAAAATTAATTTAAAAAGTTATATTCTCATCCGAATATTTTTAACAATCGATTATTTAAAAGAGGCAAAATCTAAGAGGAATAAAACACAAGATTTTTATTTTTAAAAGCGCTTTTTACGATGTGCTCTTGTTCAATGCCTGAAACTTGTCTCATATCATCTTTGGAAAGCAAACGTTCCAGCTTTTTAGTGGGAGCACTGAATCTGTTTTTAACTACGTTGAGTATACCCCCATGTTGCTTACAGAAAACGAATCATTGTACGGTGGGTCAATTTGAATCCAAATAGAAATTATTTGAAACTTAAAACGAAAAACTTTAGTACTTTAATTGTTCTAATAAATATTTTCGAAACAACAATGTTAACTTATACTTATTTTAAATAAATATTTCAAACTGAATACGAAAACGTAGCAGGTCAATTGCATCGTTCCAGTTTTCCCAATATGGCAGGATAATGTAATGAATCGTGATCTTTATTGCAATTAACCGCTCAAATACTGTTCCTTACACGTTAAACAAATATCCCATTATCAAATAAAGTTCGCTTTTCAAATAGTTGCATTTATTTTCCTGATACTATGCTCAATTCATCGATTGTGTTTCTTGACCCTATGGATGACCTTTAAATAACTTTGCTTTCCCCTATAAATAGGCCTCGGTTGATTTATTTGTCAAATACACTTTCTGTACTTTAAACTATTACAATTAACCATTTGTTTTAAAAATTCCCTTTAATTTTTATGCATAATACAAGATAAAAGTATGGTTTTTAGGCAGATGTGCCTCCAATAGATTAAATATTAATGCTACTGAGACACAATATCTATGACATAAAATATAAAACACGGCTAAAAGTTAAAAATAATAACGTTTCTTGTTGTATAATATATTCTAAATTAATAAATTATCGAAATTATGCTTATCTAATAGCAATGCGATTTAGAAGAAAATAAACTGATAGGTATTTGCACAAGAAGTGACTAAGTTCGGTAAAATAGAATGTGAAAATTAAAGTAATGAATTTACAGAAAAGTTAAATATTTATTATGCAAAACAGTGCCAAACTAAGTAAAAATAAATTATTTAATTTAGGAGATGAATTAAAATATTGACACAGAAATGCAAACAACTGAGAACGCTATGATCTTTATTTCTTAAATTAAATTAATAATTTTATGCAGCTAAAATTCTAAAACGTTCCCAAAGGTGTAGTACACTGTAAATATAGAAAACATAAATAATTTCAATAAATAAAAATAAATAAACATGCTATTTATTATGATAGATAGTTGCATTTGCAAATTAGCAAACCATCCGAGTTATTGTAAAGTGTTTAACAATAATTGATTGCAAGGGTGGTGAATAACAGCTGAATTAGTGAGCTTGAGTAACACACCCCATTGGGAGAATCAGTCATCGAACAACATAGTGCGTTGCGGCTGGCGGTAGTTTTGTTATGTTGTTCGATGACTGGTTATATACAATGGGGTTGGTGTTTACTTCCAAGCTCGCAAACTTGATTTAAAGTATTGTAAAGTGTGTTTTAATATATTGAAAAATATTTTATCATTTATTACAATTGTAATTTTAATATGCTTGTGAAAATTAGCTGTCACCATAAGGACAATTTTGAGCAAAATGTTATATTGACAATGTGTAACACATTTATTTAATGCGCTTCATATACTTTACAAATTCATTTTGATCATCAAAGCTATAAAAAAACTAATAGTTAAGCATTATTTAATTTTTCAAAGATCTAACTACTTAAATCAGATAGAATTATTTTTATCTGCCTTACCATTTTTAGTATGAAGTCATTTTACTATGGTGACGCTAAATTAATGCAATAAAAGAAAGATAATACTGCTGCATAAAAGCTCTGTTTTAGATTTTCTTGCTCGTTTTGCATAATAATTGTACGCACAATATGGCACAGATCTTTTACATAAGTGTAGATGTCATCAGGTATTAGGCAATCCCTAATCACAATATTTGAGGCCAGCATGGCTTAACTAGCAGAGCAATAGTCAGACAAAGGATTGCGAACAATGCCACAATGTGATCACAACTAATTTTGCCAAGTAAAATCGGTACTGTTTGTAACGTAACTAATCCTTTTAAGGCACACGTTGGCGTCTTAACCTCACACGATTGTGAATTATCCTCGTTGCAAATTTTAGGAAATTGTAAAGCCTGAATACAATGCAGACAGTATGTGTTTTAGCTAAACAAATCCATTCAGACAGCACGTTTAACCATTATTATTCGTAGTATGTCACTGAAAACGTTCAATAAGCCTAGGTCATCATAAATATTTAAAAGGGGTTCATTCAGAAGCCAAAACGGCATTTTGAGAAGAAGCGTTTTCTCAATTAAGAAAATCAGCAAAGATTAATTTTTCTAACAGATATTTTCACGAAATACAGTAAGAATTGGGAACTCCTGTAAAGTAGTTCGTTTGCATATATACTCCAATAAGTTTATAAATATATATTTCACGAGTAAAATAATTGTTAAAAATTTCAAATTTAAATGAGTCTCAATTTTAATTATTTTTAATTTTAATGAAAATGATATTGGCCCGTATACCATAACCCTAGATTGTGCTAGATCGGACTATTTATCCCTTAGAGACTGATTGTCAAATAGAACTAAAATGTATGCTATTGTGTTTTTGGTTTTTCCGCACCTAGTAACAAATTAGTTAAAATATGACCAGAAGGAGAAACCGAAGATTGCATGAATTTAACGTCATATCTCATGTTCACATCCGTTTTGTGCTTCCAGGTAATCCATCAGTAGGAGCCGGTATTATGCCTTATACCCAATATATGTTTTGGTGAGGATTGTTGGAAAATTGTACGATGCAATCTCCTATACGAATATGTAAACCAACAGTAGTGAAGTTAACTTCATATAAAGACTTCGAAAATGCGTCTTTAAAGCCAACTCACTATATATAAAAGGTTCCTAGCCTTTAAAGTGTACTATCACTATGTCCCTCGTGTCAATACCTGATATCAACATTGTGCATGCCGAAAACGTATATGGTACTAACGCACTTGTTTCCGAGTCGCTACATGGTACCTTAGCAATGGAATTTCCGGTATGCTAAAAATCACCAAAATTGAAAATTTCTACTACTTATGAACACCTGTTACTCCATCTAATACATACACTCTGACCTTGATGGATTTAAATGACACAATTCAATTAAATATATAACAGTAAGATACTTTTTGTTGCGGAGAACTAATATATATATATATATGCAGTTGCGTAGTAGGTGTTGCGAACCTAGTAACAGATTGGTTCAAATATGACCAGAAGTTTACTTCACGATTGCAGGTTTACACATTCATATTGGAGATTGTCCCACATACCTCCCCCAAGTATTTAGTGAGTATAGAGCATAACTCCAGCTCCTACTGATGAGTCGCCAGTAAGCACGAAACGAATACGCACATGAGATAACACGTTCCGTTCATGCTGTCTTTAATATATCCTGCTGGCCTATTTATCTGTTAAATATATCGTCTTTTATCTAGCAAGTATTGCTTATCGAGTAATAAATCAGTTCAAATAGGACCACAAATATATGTCAAGTCATAAAGAACGGAAGGGTTATTTATATGTACACATGCATATCGTACTTCGTAAAATATGTCTGATTAATATATGCATATAGGGTAGATCTCTAAACCCAAGAATATATAAATATAATATGTTTATTTGAACAGAGTCAAGATTTTCACGACAACTTCCTAGTTCATATTGAACGAGGCCAGAGTACGTAGTTTTGTAAGAAAAGTACATATTTGAAATGATTGCTATATATTTTATTATGATAATCTTCGTCCTTGCTCTAAATTCCGGTGCTCGATGCCCTCTACAGGTTTGGCACACATTAAATATAATGAGTTTTAACATTTCTAAAGACCGTAAAACGTTGACACTTCCACCGCTTGAATGTACATACAAAATTCCCACGTTACTTGACCAAATATATTGAAGTTTTCGTGCTTAGTGTCGCATGAGTCGCCAGTCAGCACGAATCGCATGAGCACCTGAGATTAAGAATTTCTTTTAATTATGAATTCTTCATGTCAAAGTGGCTATTTTAAATCCAATTAATACTGAATAATCACTATCCAATACATATATGCATTTATGCCAGTTTTCCATATAAACAAATATGTAAGATGATACTTGGTATTAGTGAGAGTTATGGCAATACAGTAGTTTATTATGATTAGCGGAAACGTAAATGAATGCTTAATTACGGTTGTGGGTTTTCCCAATGTAAATAATAAACAAAAAAATTGGAGAATTAGAAGAAATTTCTTCGTCTCAGAAAGGTTTACTTTTATGATACCACATGATCAAATACGTCTTAGGTGAATTTTTATTGAGCGTGACATAATACCACATTAACTTAATTTTAAAATATTTTCCCGAAATGCGACCAGCCTAATTAAATATAAAGGAATAGCACTAAAATTGATAGTTTAACTTATAATGAAATATAATAAATCATTCTTTGTAGTGCTAAACATTTTCTTCCAAGTATTTTTCTTTTAATTTGAGCAAACGTTATGCTATGCAGAACTAAATAATGAATTTTTGAATTTTAAATACTTTGCATTTCGTTATGCCTTTAATTATATATATGCCCCGGTTAGGCGAAATAAAATCATGTTATTTGTAATTTGGATAAAATCAATATATCAAAGACTGCTTTTTGTGTGCATTCCAAATATTAAATTTAGAATAGAATAAATTAAACAATATCTGTTTACGCAGATGGTTAACAAATTCCTTAACTCTGTAAATAGTATAGGTGATTATTTTATGTCCGAAAAATTAATTTAAACAATGTTATCACAACTTGCGAAATCAATATCGACGAATATTTCAACATATATGGATAGAGAGAAAACTGATTAGCATTACGATTACAACTGCTTAGAAACGACGTGGGCAAATTTAAAGGCATGTACAATACATTGAAGACTACCAAGTTTGAGAGTCGCACTTTGAATTTTTCATAAACAGTAAATGTATGGCGAATCTCTTGTTCTTCGGTCAGTTTTCTGTCGTTCTTCCTATGATGATCGTGTTAGGTCGAAGGCCATCGGTACGAGGAACCCAAGGTAGTTTAGCAACGTTGTGCATTATGTTGAAAAAAGTTTGGAAAATTCCTTTTTGACAATAGCGAAATTTTGTTCTATTTTATTAAAAAGACTTAGCATAACAACTTTTAAAAAAGAAGGCATATTTTTAACGTAGTGCTGAGAGTAAAAAATTAAAAATTACGCGGGTCGTGATAGCAATTGGTTAAATTAAGTCGGGGAATTCGAAATAAATTCACATCTCATTATTTTCATATGTCGCATTACATACAAACTATCGTTCGTTAAACATACTGAGGCGTTTTAACGCTCGATATACATCACTAAAGCAAAGTAGCAAAGTGACCAATAACGTTAATTACGTGATTTAAATAAAGTATTTCCAATTTTGAAAATTCGGCTCATTTACACTGATGTAGATCATTCAGTTTTCTATATCATCTGCTCAATTTCAACGCTCTGACATACCTAGCTTCTATGCATTTTTCGCGGTATTCATATATTACTCAATTAGGAAATAATTGATTGCACGGATGGTGACAAAATTTATTAAATTCAAGTTTCCTCATGATATTGATGCTATTTCAAGGTCACGAGAGATATATTATCTTTACAACAGCTATGGCTCAGAAAGTTGCCAAATAACATTTCGATCTTGTAGAATTTTTGTGTGGCTAATACGGGTTTTTAGATTATAATATATGCAGTATTCTTTATCCTCATAACTCACTTTTCCCTCATAGTTGGATGAAGAAAACAGAAGTTAAAAATATACTTATCAGTATTACCGTAGGTAGATTTTCCATGTTGGTCAACATATTATCGGAATATTATTTGTGCTTATTTTCTGACAGCAAACTTTACTTACAACAATCCTGTTTTAATAAGTTTTAAATGAAAAAAATTCTCAAATAAAACTATATTTGTGGTAGGTTGTTAGATTTACGCATAGGACTCCATCTTTGCACCTTGTTTAACCGTATGGAGGGTAACGGCGATTGTCTAGTCTCTTTACGTCGATCTAATAAATCTATGTTCCCTTGCGCTGCAGAGACTACAATGAAAAGGTTTTAATTATCACAGATAAAACAACAATAAATTATAGTAGGCCAAAAAGCGTGCGCATTTTCTTCAATAGCTGGTTTATGGGGTTTGGGATTAACGAAAATGCAGTTTCGTAGGCTTTCTTCTCAAGCTACTACTCTACCGTAACTTTTTTCGTAGCTTAATCACGGTTTCTTCGTCAGATTCATGTGCTTGACGGCAACTACTAACTTAACCAAAAATCTAAAATATCTACCCTGCTGGCTACCAAATCGTTGACATTTTTAGTCCTAACGGTGGCCAGTTGTTAGTTCCAACTACGTTGTGTGCCTTTGGTGTGCCGCGCACACTGGCTGCGCATTTGTTGTATGGTTTTGGTTGTCTGAGACGACGCTTGTGGTTATCGATAATCCGCATTGCTGGTTCTTTGTTGAATTGCTTCACACACATTATTCATCACATGACATATTGAATCCTCGATTATTTCTAAACGGTACTTATTTTTGGCGTGGTCGGAATTTCTGTTATTAACCGCACTGCACATTCTAATAATATAATCATTAATAAACATAAGAAAAATACTTGAACTATTGTCTGGATCCACCGGTCTAACTTCGTTGCTGTAACTCAATTCTTTAATCCTTCTATATGCTCCATCTTTATTAATTTAAAACGATTGCGACTCACGTTAAAATGCACTTAATGAACATGTGGTTTAGCTTTAAGTAGGGAGCGCAACTTAACCTTTTTGCAAATTTTGTGATCTAACATCTTTATAAAGACTGTGGATTTCCTGGAGGAACAGGTGTTCAGAAATTGTTGTAATTCTCAATTTCGGTGAACTTTAGCATAAATTGATATCCATCAGGTTGGTATCATGTACCGACTCGGAAATCACAGTGTTAGTACCATGTACCTTATGTTACTTTGTACCACATGAAATAAGTATGACTCTGCTTTCGGTACAGGTAGAGACAGTTTTACGGGACTTGGTCACCATGACAACGGCCATTCACCACAGAACTACCATGAAACAGTTTTGAGAGTTATCGTCCATGCCTGTCACGCCCAACTATCACACCATACTACAGCTCTCAAAATACCACTGTCTAGTGAGATGTTTGTTGATATTTCTATCGTATGATTCTTCCTGCTTGGCATAATTCAGAGTTTCGGTGCAAGCCACGAGAATTAGTTTTGTTTATCTGATGGGGTAAAATACGTATAGTGGAAAATGGACGCGTAAGGGTTCTTTAGAAATGGATTGGAGGCTTGCTCATCATCTAATAAATCTTTTTTATCTTCTTATTTTCTCTGAATATGGCATTTATTACCTGACGAGTAGCAGCACTCTTGAACGTTTCAAAATCACATGTACCGCAGATAATAATACGAGCTTCCGACGCAGAGATCTAGTTGTACCTCGTGTCAAATCTTAGGTACGGATTTTCTAATGCATTCTATATTTGTCCTCTAAGCAATTATTTAGTTGCATGTGGGGTAGCTGAACGACATAGCTTATGAAATCTGCGAGGGAATTAGTCAATTTCGAGGAACTTTAATTGAAATCCGATTTTATCCGAAGCCTCGTAATATCTTAATTAAGTTTGAAATTGAGTGATTAATCTCTAGGTATGGCAAAAGCGCCCATCGGTACTCTGTGTCATGCATAAATTTTGGTCAGTCATTTTTCTATATGCTTAATTTGAATTTAGAAAAAAATGTTGTCATGAAGGATATATATATATATATAGAAAAGGCCGTTTTATTGTCGCTTCGTTAGGAATGCCATCGACAGACAGAAATAAGAAGTTAAACAAGGATTTATTTGACAATGAGTAAGTCTCCAACTTATTCACAGAAACTGTAACGCTTTTAATTCCAATTATACGAAATTGACCCTTTCGGGTAAAACATATCATTAACGCTTGGTCCAAACTTCTGCATGATGCCAAGCAATAAGAATCACACGACAAAGATAAAAGCAAACGCCTCACTTTACAGTCGCTATAACGATTTTACATCAGCAGTCTTACAAAAAGATCTATTTTGCCTTCTAATTAATTCCAAACAACTTGTTGCTTAGAGGAATTTAACCTGAGTCACACCCGATTCACATTTATAAAATTGGGGTACATAGAAATACTCAAATAATTAAGTTACAACAACGAAATAGGTGAATGGAGCCAGACGAAGGCTGAATAATTTTTCTTATGCTCATTAATGATTATATTAATCGAATGAGCATTGCTTTTACTTAATGAACAGAATTTCATACCATGTTAAAAATAAATACAGGTCCGATAATATAAAGGATCCCATATGGTGTGCGATTTGAAATTTGTGCGAATCATTATAAAATGGCACAAATGATACTAATTATAATTAAATCGATAAAATCATACTTCATCTCAGAAAAGCAAAACCAGTCATCGCACGCGAAGCCAGATATTACGGCATTCCGAAGTTACTGAAAGTAGTTTTAACTAGCAACTTGTCACCATTATGACCAATGATATGAATGATTGGACTGGCCGATTACCATCAAGCAAATTCAAAGGAATTTCAGACTAAAAAGAGCTCGCATGGGAGAAAAGGCATTCGCAATAACATCATAATCCAAGCAGATGGCTTTCGAGATCTTTTTCGAAACAAAATTAATATAAGTTATAAACATCTGAAGCTAAATACCCAATAAAAATTCGTACTTGATTTTAATATAAACTAAACAATTGTTTCTGTAACCAACGAAAGCTGTAAACAGTTAATGTCCATGACTGCATTAAAAATGTGCAGCCGACATTTCCAGTCAAGTTCAATGTATGCAAGACTACTAGAGGTGACAGCCGCATATCTAATTTTGCTTTCAATATATATGCAATGCGGTTTGATCCTCGCTAGTCAGTTTGCCGTCATACTCTGATGACGATCATGGAAGCTCGAAACGCGTCAGTGCGTGCGACTGGTGGTAGTTTTTATTATGTTGTTCGACGACTGGTTAAATACAGTGGGATTGGTGTTTACTTCAAGCTCGCAAACTTGATTTAAAATATTGTTGCCGCCACACCCACACTCAATTATTGTTTAATTGATCAAATGTATTTCACTTCGGGAGTTTGTGCGTTCCTCTGCATCTGCGTAACAAGCTTCATGCTTGATTTTGATAATCTATGTATATAAGCCAATGCATCACTATTGCATTCCAATAATTGACTATAAGAATATACATATATATATATATATATATATATATATATATATATATATATATATATATTACTCCGAGTTGAGCTCTGGCGAAAAAATGGTCATTTAAAACTGATTTGGTATATACTCGTTTTATTATAAACTTATGTTACAATACAAAATTTATTTCTTTGTTCAAATTTAAAATAAATAAAAACCGCAGAATTAGAATTTGTTTATTACATTTTTTAGAAGTTAATATTAGTAACCTGAGTAAATGCCGCAAAATGCAGGGTATATAGAATTTTATCAAGGCCATATTTGACCAATTTAAAATTTCCCGAATTTTCACTAGTCGAAATTTGAAATTAGTTTCATAATATAAACCCAAAAAATGTTTCAAATCTGATAAATGCGGTTCCAATTTGTTCTCTGGGTGAGACGAGAAATTAGTCGTGTATTTAGTCAAATGGTCGTTATTAGCGATGTGTATGCATGTCCTCAAAATGAGCACATCTCATCTGTTTAAAAGGCGCCATTACGTCCAAAGGTTTATGCTTCCTATTTTATATCATATGGTTCAATATTAGGAGTGAAATATAAATCATAATAAGTCACTTTCATATTTGCGAGTTAACAGCCCCTTATCTGATGTTTATGCCTTATTTTGATTTACGGTCTGATCCTCATTAATAAGTTTTCTTCGTACTTTAGTTTTTTACCGTGAAAGATCGAAACGCGTCATTGTGTTCAACTGGTAATTGTTTTGCTATGCTGCGTTAGTGGTTAAATAATAGGGATTGGTGTTTATCTATAAATCAAAAACTTGTTTTAATCTATTATTTTGACTACCCGCACAAACAGTCATTGTATAATTTGCTACAGAGTTTTCAACTAATTGCTGATTATTGACGATATTATTGCACAAGTGTTTGTCATAACAACGATTAATCTTTAAAAAATAACATTTCTCAGAGCAGTAGTTAATTTTTATCAATTTATTCGACAGTATAAAGATGTGCAAAACTATAATCATAATGCTGGGTATATGCATTTAATTTCAGCCTTAGACACGATCGGTGCAGTAAACCAGGATTTTTTTCCTTATTGAAATATTGTTGAGCTATATTTCGTTTTCAGGCATAAACAGATAACATATAAGAGATAAAAATTTTAGCATATTGTAAGGAAATGTTGTGATGATGAAACTGGTTGCAACTCGTTGTTTTACTGCTTTAAATCCTTAATGGAAATCGTGCATACTACCATGCCGCTTTCCTTAGTCGAGTGAAATTATTGTCTAATAATATTTTCCTTTCATGCAACATTAAAAAAAACTATTTGCAAATGTCAATTGAAGTACTCCATCGAACATAAAGTATTCAATAACACGCCACGATGCAATTAAAATATTATTTGAAGATATAAATGCATTGAATTTAGCTAATGTTGGTGATAAGAATGTTTAAAGTTTATAATAAACTGTTTGTTGATAAAATACCTTTCCTTAAACACGGGCTGACGTATATTCACTATTCAATTTAAAATACAAGTTAAAGTTTCAATGTTTTTTTCATTCAAATTGCTGACTGTTCAGTCGACTAACTTTTGAAAGTTGATCAAAAACTTTTGTAAGGTAATTGATAAATGTAATTAAAATCTGGTATGAAATTATTTACCAAACAACCAACCAAAATTTTAAGTGAACCCAACGCATGGAGCATAACACTGGTAAGTTTAAATTGTGACTTTAAATTACACATTCTTGTATTATCAACGCCTTGTAATCAAGTTTGTTTGACACTGCACAATATAAAAATCCTTATTTAAATTTAATCGATATTTGAAATCGAATATAACGCTATATGAATACTTCATAACTAGCTCAAAGATTTGCCTAAATTAATTGTAATCTATGCATATAAAAATCGTGTAATACCGACTTTCAATGTTATACTACACATTTGTATAGATGTCCCATCCATCCTGCCCGCCCTACCTATGTGACTTTAGCTAAATAAGCTTAAAGTTCATGGCTAATTAAATCTTGTCTTATTGTTCGCCATAGGAAAGATTAACTTGTCTTCGTAATTTACTCGGAAGGTAGATATAGAGAACAAAACTGTTCAAAGTTTATTTTGCCGAGAACAGAATAACAAGCGTGTCATGTGCGTTTATTTGAAGTTCATATCACAAAATATTAATTTAATTAGAAATTTAGACGATGATCCGCTGATGAAAAAGGTCGAAGATTTTATCCCTACTATAATAATTCAACAGCAGGAAGATGCGGAATAAATCTACGCGTTATTGCTGAAGTTTTGGTGAATTTTTTTGCCTCCGAGATGATCTATCTTGTTTAGTTAAAACTAAAATTATAAGTTGTTTAATAAACGATTCATTCTGCTAGAAGATGATGCAAAAATACTGCGTTTAAATATGAAATCTCTCATATAAGGCCAAGTTACCCTCTTATATCATGGACATAACAAATATTACCGTCTATATAAACTTCAGATATCATGGGTACGGTAACCAATGATTTAACTCATATAAATTAACTATTGAAAACATTAATTTAGTATCTGTATATGTTTCGTTGTTGAACTCCACCATACATACATTTAAAGTATAAGCCATGACACACTTTATCACAATTAATTTCCTATAGAGGCAGAAATGTCAGATTCCACGATAATAATTTAAAAAGACCAGTATAAAACGGTCCAAAAACCTTAATGGAGTAATCAAACTATGTTCTTTTCGAAAATTAATTTTTTTGGCTTTTTTAAGAGTCGAAATGCAGCTTATGGAAAATTGCTCCGAACAGGATTGGAAGACAGTTAAACATGGCTTTCGACTCGGTGTTTAATAGAGGTTATAGAGAATCTCTTCTCTTCCTCTTCGATATGCGATACGTTGACCACTTACAAAACATACAAAAACTATCTTCGGTTACACGCAATGATGCGTTTCGACCTTTCACCGTTATCATCAGATCAAAATGTTAAACTGACTAATGATGATCAAACCACAGTGAAAGTTGCAGGTAGGTAAAATCCGATGTACTACTCTTATCCAATGGGGTCGCGCATGCACTGTTTTTGACTTGTAATATCGGCTAAACAAATTATACGCAGTCACGAACATAATAATCTGGCAGATTATTTGCACGTGCGTAAGTTATACAATTAAACAATCACTGATTTTAAGGGTAGCGATAATAATTCTTTAAATCAAGATTTCAAGATTCAAATAAACACCAATCTTATTGTATTTAGTCAGTCTAAAAACATAGCAAAACTACCGTCAGTTGCAGGTACTGACTTGTTTCGATCTTTCGTGATTAACATTAGAGAACGATAGCAAACAGATTAGTGAGGATGAAACCGAAATGCATACACATAAAAAACAAAAGTAGTTATGTGGTTTTCACATTTAATAGTCTCGCGTATCTTGTACTTGAATGGAAACATCGTCTGCACAATTACTATGCAATCACGAACATTAAGTTTAACTTTACAATTAAACCATCACTGATTGAGGCTTGTTAACAAAAATTTTTATATCAAGTTTGCGAGCATCAGAAAAACGTCAATCAAAATGTATTTAACTAGTCGCCCAACAATTCTTAATTTCCTTCAGCCAACCCTATCGATACATTTCAAATTTTCAATAAGTGCACGTAAGCAAACTGATTAAGGATAATCAAATATAAATTCATGCTTAAGATAAGGAAGATCAGATATGCACCTTACACCTCTAAACGTCTCACATACAAAACACATGTCTAGAAATGTCATCTGCAAATTTCCTTTTCTGTCAGGAGCATTAGAATTGTACAGTTTTCGCCACATTTTACTAATTTCCAATTATCGTACCCTTTGCATGTGCGAAATAAAAAGAAATTTAATAACATACAAGAGCTATTTCATTCTCATATTCTTATCAAATCTCTAAAGGTGAATATATATTTTGCTTTGAGACACTTCTGTTAATTTTAAAGGTTTTAAAGTCTGGCGGTAGTTTTGTTATGTTACTCGACGACTAGTTAAATACAATGGGATTGGTGTTTACTTCAACCTCGCAAACTTGATTTAAAGAATTTTTACCACTACCCGCGCATTCAATTATTGCTAAATTGTATTGCATATATATGTATATATGACGAAAGCTGCAAACAGTTAATGTTCGTGACTGCATAGAAATTGTGCAACCGACATTTCCAGTCAAGTTCAATGTATGCGAGACTGCTAGATGTGAGAGCCGCATATCTAAATTAGATTTCCATTTATATTCAATGCGGTTTGATCCTCGATAGTCAGTTTGCCGTCGTACCCTGATGATGATCATGGAAGGTCGAAACGCGTCAGTGCCTTGCGGCAGGGGGTAGATTTTTTGTTTTTCGACGACTGGTTAATTCCAATGGGATTAGTGTTTGCTTCAAGCTCGAAAATTTGACTTAAAGAATTTTAAAGGTTAGTTCTTTTTGCTCCTTTCAGACCAATATTATCTATAGTCAACTCTCTCCAGCATGGGGCTATCAAATTGTTATGCCGGATTATAAAACCTGTAATGAAGGATAGATCGGATCACAAGCTACATAGTAGCTTTCAATTTGTAGAAAAAAATCGTGGTTTAGATTTAAAAGAGAGGAAAACGTTGTTCCTAGATATAAAATCTCTGTTTATGATTATTTTGCCAAATAAAACTATAAACTTTCTCTAGGAATATCAGTGATCAACTTTAGCGGGAACATTTATAGATGAGAACGAAATAAGGGAATTTCTTTTCTTATGCACATCTGACGTGCAATTTGTATTAAAAGGAATCTTACAAACAAATTGACGCATAAGAATTGACCAGTATAAGCAAACATATATGCATCATTTAAAAGCAACTAGATTTAAAGCATTCAAAATTAGAGCTCATTCATACGTGCACTACGTTGACGATACATTCATGGTAAATTGAGGAGAATGAATATATTGCTACATCACATTAACCAGGACGACCAAACGAACCAGTTTACACTAGAAGATGAAAAAGACGATGATCAAGCCCCAAGCATATAAAAGAAGTGAAAAATTATGCGATATTCTAGTCAAGTACCAAATATGCGAAGTTACAATAGTGAAAGTTGTAAAAATGGTTTTCAATGCCTTATTTGTGCATGACATATCAATTTTTGTTAGTCGGTATGACGTTTTCTCCTTGATACTGATCCCGTAAAATAGACGCTAAGGATAAACCAAAATCCAAATGAACGAAAGGTATAATCTCATGTGCAAATGCGTTTCGTGCTCACAGATACTTCATTATTAGGAGCCGGTACTACGCTCTATTCTCACTTTATTTTGGTCAAAACACGTGGGACTATTGGACAGTACAATTGTCACACATTTCTTGACCAAATATATAGTTAAATACTGTTTGTTTGAAGAACTAATATATATGCAAGTATGTATTAGGTGTTCCGAACCTAGTAACAAATTAGTTTATTTGTGACCAGAAGGATAAACCAAAGGCAGCATGAACAAAAAGTATAATCTCATGCACATTCGTTTCGTGCTAACTGGCGACTCATCACTAGGAGCCGGTATTACGCCCTTTAACCACAACTGAACTAATTTGTTACTAGTTTCGCAACACCTAATACATACTTGCATATATATTGGCTCTTCGCAACAAACAGTATTTAATTATAATATATTGAATTGAATGATGTCATACTTACCGCTAAATGTGATAACTGATATCGATGAAGGCCAGAGTGTATTGATTTACGGGAGAAATAGGTGTTCAGAAATTGTTGTAATTCTCAATTTCGGTGAACTTTAGCATAAATTGATATCCATCAGGTTGGTATCATGTACCATTTCGGAAACCAGTGTTAGTACCATGAACCTTTTCGGTACAATAATGTTGGTATCGGTTACTAACACAATAGCCATAGTGTTAGTATCCTTTACAGACTCGGTATATATATTATATAGTGGGAGTTAGCATTGAAGTCGCATTGTCGTAGACTATATGATGTTAGCTTCACTATTGCAGGCTTACACATTCGTCTAGGAGATTGTACCGTCCTATTATCCCACATTCTTGACCAAAATATATAGTGGTTAAAGGGCGTGATACCGGCTCCTACTGATGAGTCGCCAGTAAGCACGAAATGAATGTGCATGAGTATATACTTTCCGTTCATGCTGCCTTTGGTTTATCCTTCTGTTCACAACTGAACTAATTTGTTACTAGGTTTGCAACACCTAATACATACTTGCAAATATATAGTTGGTAAAGGACGTAGTACTGACTCCTATTAATGAGCCACCCGTCAGCACGAAACGCATGCACAAATAATTTACAATTGTGATACACTCTTTTTGTCAAGGAATTATATTTTTGCAATTGTGTATTAGGCGTTGCACAACAAATTTGTCACTAGATTAGAAACATCTAATACCCAACTCTTTCATAATTGGTTAAAA
This sequence comes from Eudiplozoon nipponicum, assembly GCA_029291075.1. NCBI lineage: Eukaryota > Metazoa > Platyhelminthes > Monogenea > Mazocraeidea > Diplozoidae > Eudiplozoon > Eudiplozoon nipponicum. The sequence goes on from JAQBSW010000273.1 coordinate 177,590, forward strand.
TAAGTTCTAATACTGTAAAAGATGAAAATCTTTAAGATCAATAGACATCAGGCGAAAAATCAATTTAAAAATTTTTAATTTTAATCTGATTGGTCATAAAAACTAGATAAAATTAAACTTCAAGATATTAACAGAAATCTAAATTTAAAGCAACGCAAAGCGACAATAAAAGTCTGATAGTTTTAATATCTGTTGTTGCGACATTCTTTACGCTGTAGTATAAATATATTATCCCAATATGAACGATAATGAATGCAGAATATATTTGACGCGATAACAAAAAATGACAGAGATGATTAGAAAGTTCATGGGCAACGAGCCTACGTGGCGTATCCACTCAGTGATTTATGACTCAGAACTAGACTTGTAGTTCTGGTTAAATTCGCCTCACTCAATAGGCAACGACATTTGCCTGCGACAAAGGTAAGGTTTCGTTATGCAATGATAATCTCCTCTGGCAACTTCTAGTTGATTTTTATGCTTTATTTGCTTAAGTTAAAATGGCTGTCTTGACATAGTATTGAACTCTATTCATTCTAATAGTCTGTCCATCTTCCAAGACAAAAATATCGAAATATTGTATAATTATAAAGTTACGATAGTTGTAAATTATGTACCTAAAAACAATTTTAATTCAAGTTAAAAAAAGATATTGAGTATCTATAAATTAAACAATAAAGCCGTTTATAGAATTGTATTTACCGGCCTGTTAACTATTTAATTTATGTTTGGTTTGCCGGATCTGCCAGTCAGCAAAAAATAGGTGTAATGCATAACATAAGTATGTTATTTTCTTCAGCCAAGAAATCTTATTTATTGTTAAGCCCTTTCTTCGATAAAAAATATCTAATTTTACAGCTATTTGGTAATTATAATATTCAAATTCAACCATTTTATATAAATAATGTCTAGCTAAAAAAATTTTTATGTTGGTGAATTTAATTAGATTAAGAAGACAATCAGATAAAGTCGAACATATATGGTAAACGTTATTAAAAAAACTACACCTCATGAAACTTCTCATTATAATTTCGAAAGACAGTGTTATTGGTAAACTAATTAACACACTTAAAATATAGCTTACTCATCTTAACTTGAGAAGATAGGTTTAAATTTATTGTTGAAATTTTAAGGAAAGCATGCAGGGAAATATGGTTATCTGCACCATCTGTTAAATGTAAAATAACCTTGAAATAATTAAAGGAGCATGCTAGTCATAAAAATTTTAAGTTAACAAATTATGAATGCCTCGCTTCAGGAAATTAAATCCAATTTAACGTAGTGAAAACTATGAAATTATAATCTGACCTTGTACAGAACAAAAAATGAACTGCTCAGCAGGAAAGATGAGAAAGGCCGAATTTTAATCTTTCGTGTTATTTCGAAAGGTTATACAGTAATTAAATCAATCGAAATAACCCCCTTTAATTGAAATTGTGTATATCTGTTATTACAAATTAATCAGGTCACGAGGAGTCTTCGTGTTTAACATAAAGCTAAATGACGGGCATATGATGCCGAGTCCGACAAAACAAATATTATGTCTTCAAAATGCATTAAGGTTAAGGGTCTGACGTATTTTTTAATATGTAAGTCCAATACAAACGAACGTTTTACCTAGACCTAACGTGTTACTCAATATGGGCAAAATGATACACTATCAGTGAGATTGAAATAACTTAACCTGTAGTAGGAATAAGCAAATATAGACGTTTTTGTATTACTTAATTTTGTGCGCAACAACATCGGCACCATTAAATGTGTTGACATGTCACCCATGAGAGTCCTAAAAGATACATGGACTAAATTTCAGACTAAATTCTTATTCCGATTGCCGATAATCCGAGAGCAAAATGCATATAAAACAGCGTTAGCGTATTTTGGCAAAGCAATTATCAAATATCCGAATCCTTGCATCAATTGGATTAAGGACTTCGTAGAAATGAAATGCGTCTGCTATTCACCACATTGGAGTTAACAAATAAAACTCATACGTTGCCTGTATAATTACCTGTAGGTTCTCAAAATACATGAATAATTAAAAAATTTCATTTTCTAAATAATGCCAAAAGGATCATCTTTTGAAACAACAATTTAAATGTCCAATATTTACTAGCTAAATCCATATATACATAGGTAGATATAAAACTGGTATGGTAGGATTTCATTATATATATATATATATTCTTTTAAAATGCGAGCTTTAATAAAATTCATTGTATCCTTCCTATGTGCAAAAAACAACTTTAATCAGATACAAGAAACGTTTCTTTCTCATTATCTCCTCCAGTACCTACTAATGAAAATATCTTTATATAAATTGGAAATCGAAGCAAGATAGAAATTTGTAAACAAAGAGAGAGTGAAAAAAACGGAAACCAATCGATTGCGTGCATCACCTCCAATTCAAACTCAATGCCTGAACAGGTTTCTTCTGCTTGAATAAATCCGTCTGCATTTTTTTTATCCAAGAAGCTTCGTATGCGGCTAGCTCCCTTTTGTTATTGCATTTAGTTATTATTTTGAATGATAAGTCTGAAGAATAAACGTGCGATGTTTCAAAGATGTGTTGCGCAAGTATAGACGTATATTCACCATTTGATTTAAAACAGGTTTTCAAGTTACAATGTTCTCTCATTCGAGTAATTAACCGTCAGGTCGATCGGCCTATGTAAGTTGATCGATAAATTGCGCATGTATATTGGTAAATAATATTTGATGTCGACATTAACGGCTGTTTCTTTTTGACTGCTGGTAAAGGCAAGTGTGTTACCCTAAATAACACTTTCGCACATAGGAAGGGTAAAATGAATTTTATTAAAGCTCGCATTTCAAAAGAATCTTTCAGAAAAATAGTCGAACTAATGACGTTAAAGTGTATAGTGCAAAAAATGTTATTGCGGAAAGAACATTATTATCAGTGTATTAAATAATTACGGTTCCCATGTGATTTGGTGCGCAGTTCACGAAAGTCTAAACTACGAGTCAGCCGATGAAATCTTACAAAGTTGGCGTATTCCAAAATTGAGCAGTTGAAGGAAGATGAAGCAGTGCTACAGGCAAGAATTGTGTGTGTATCTTGTGTATTAGATGAACTAAGTCTTTTTACAAGAGTGAAATTTCTGATGTTTTTTCCGGCAGTGATAACGAAAGATAAAGCAAGAATTTTGAATAAATTGGAAGAAGATATAAAACCTGGAGTTTTCTGCGATTTAATACCGACAGATTTTGATAATCGTGTGCTTAACTTATCAAAAGTGCCAATCGATCAGCTAACGATGGAGGCACTATCGATGGGCTGAAATTATTGAATATATCCTTCTAATAAATGCGATGTTGATTTTGAGGCAGAATTTGAAATGCTATTTGAACAAACATCTGACTTGGAACCTATCTGTATTGATTATAAAAATTGGTTCAAAGCAACATTATTTGATCAAGCTTCAAATTTGAAATCGTCTTAATGCGTAGAACAGCATGCATTGACAAAGCAGCATCTAAATGCGCTTAAAGGTGTCAGCAGAAATGCAAACATCAAAATACTACGCGCTGATAAAGGTAAGAGCGTAGTTATACTGGACAAATCTGACTACCTACAAAAGATGTAAAACGTGTTACAGGACAATACAAAATTCACGCGTCTAGACGATACATCAGATAAAATAGACAAAGTGCAGCGCAAAATAATAAATGAAATTAAGATCTTGACAGATGCCGGTTTAATTGACGAGGTTACCAGAAACTCAAGTCAGTTGGATGATCTACGCCAACAATGTATGGATTACCAAAAACACAAAAAAGTTTGTCCTATGAGGCCAATTTTATCAACGGTAAATTCTCCGTTTCATGCGCTAGCTAAATGGCTAGTTCGTTTACTTCAACCATTACGTAAACTATTAGGTAAATATTTGGTTGCCGATTCGTTTGAGTTGGAAACAAAATTCAAGATACAAATGTAAAAAACAAGATTATGGTATCTTTTGATGTTACATCTTTGTTTAAAAATGTTCCAATTGATGAAACCATTGACATTATAGTCAAAGCGGTAGAACATGACATATTACCATCGCCAGTGCCAAGTCACACTCTACGCAAGCTTATCTTATTATGCACGAAAAACGTACGGTTTCGTTTTAATGGAAGCATCTATAAACAGACTGATGGTGTGGCAATGGGGAGCCCCTTATCTCCAATTTTGGCTTAGATTTTTCTAGGGTACCTAGAGAACACATCATTAAAGAGTGACATAAGTAAATGTGCTCAATATATACGGTACGTGGATGATATATTTCTTGTCCTTAAGAACAGGTCGCAATCACGAACATTGCTTCAAAGTTTCAACAAAGCACATAAGAATATCGGCTTCACGTCAGAGCACGAGAAAGATGACTGTCTGCCTTTCCTAGATGTACTATTAAAGAAAGAAACTAATGGTAAATTAAACAGAACAATTTACCATAAACCAACATGGTCTGCAAAGTATTTGCATTACAGCAGTTTTTGGGCCATTTCAATATAAATTATCAACAGTTCGTGGCTGCTTTTCAAGAATTGACAGGCTTGCTAGTCAAGATTCAAAATAAATGGAATATAATAAAGCAATTAACGATTTAATGTCTAATGGCTATCCTAGACAATTAGTTGAATAAATTATTAAAAGGGGAATTAAACAGAAACAGACGTATTTCGGGCCAGAAAAGAAAAGTCTACCTGAACATCCCATTTAAGGCGGATTTAGTTTCCCCAATGGCACAAAAGAAAGTTGAAGCGGCATTAACACGCAAATTTAATATAGCTAAACTATGATTGTTATTTTGGATGACACACTTGCCTTTACCAGCAATCAAAGAGAAACAGCCGTTTATGTCGACATTAAATATTATTTACCAATATACATGCACAAGTTGGCGATCAACTTACATAGGCCGATCGACCAGACGGTTAATTACTCGAATGAGAGAACAATCTAACTTAAATGCCTGTTTTAAATTAAATGGTAAATACACGTCTGCAATTGCGCAACACATCTTTGAAACATCGCAAGTATGTTCTCCAGACGTAGCATTCAAAATAATAACTGAATGCAATAACAAAAGGGAGCTAGCAACATACGAAGCCTTATGGATAAACAAATTGCTGCCGGATTTATGCAAACAGAAGAACAATATACAGGCCTTGAGCTTGAACTGGATGTGACGCACGCAATTGATTGGTTTCCGTTTTTCACACTCTCTCTGTTATCACATATTTGTCTTTTTGCTTTCCAATTTATATATGGAGATATGTTCATCAGAAGATATTTGAGGAGATAATGAAAAGGAAACATTTCTTGTATCTGATAAAATTTCTTGTTTTTCCAACGTAGAAGTGTACAATGAATATCCATATATATATATATATATATATATATATATATATATATATATATATATATATATATTTACTGCTGGTATAAATTAAACATTGCACAAGATAGGAAATTAGACTTATTCATTGGACGTGTCTCCTCAATATTGTTCATCTCCCCATTGTGACCAGAATTTGTGTAGCTTAGGGTCGAAACTCAGAGCAATTTTAGAAGACTAGCTTGATTAAATCGAATGCTTGCAGTTTCGAGCCTTGGCCAGAAAAATTATATTTATGAGTAAGTATGTATTAGATTTTGCGAACCTAGTAACAAATTAGTTCAGTTGTGACCAGAAGGATAAACCAAAGGCAGCATAACGGAAAGTATAATCTCATGCACATTCGTTTCGTGCTTACTGGCGACTCATCAGTAGGAGCCGGTATTACGCCCTTTAACCACTATATATTTGGTAGAAGAATGTGGAATAATAGGAGAGTGTGCCGTCCTATTATTCCACATTCTTCTACCAAATATATAGTGGTTAAAGGGCGTAATACCGGCTCCTACTGATGAGTCGCCAGTAAGCACGAAACGAATGTGCATGAGATTATACTTTCCGTTCATGCTGCCTTTGGTTTATCCTTCTGGTCACAACTGAACTAATTTGTTACTAGGTTCGCAAAACCTAATACATACTTTCATATATATTAGTTCTTTGCAACAAACAGTATTTATCTATATTTATGAGTACCCACCAAAAACGAGAACAATTCTAGTATATTCTTGATGGTTGCTATCTTATGTTATATTAAGTAAACATGGAATATATATATATATATATATATATATATATATATATCATTTACAGCCATACTAATTTGAAAAGTGACTAATGTTTCACTGCCATATAACCATAAGGAGTGAAAAAAGGATACAAATGAAAACAGAAATAATCTTTTAGACAAATTATTAGTGTGATTTACCAGAGAGAGAGAGGCAGAGAGAGAAGGAATAATTAGATACTATGAATAATTTATCAGGATAACTCACAGAAATGAGGCAAACTAAACCTCTCCACACACCAATATAGCCAAGTTAGCATTCGGGCTAGGCAACATCAGCAATACAGCTTCCTTGCGGATTTCACCGTATCACGTCATAAACAAACCAAACCTCGCAGCTAACTTTTCCCTACTAAGAAAAGTATGTTACGATGATTATTCCACTAGACATCTGCAACAAGATCGCCACTGAGCTCGATTCGATGCCATATCGCTAAGGGTTTCTAACCATGAACTATGATGCGCACGAGGACTCCATCCTGGCAGACGAATGGGTCCTATACTATCCAATTTGATTGTAAGTGACTTCAACTGTTTCTGTCATGTCAAAATCTACCAAACTTGTTTCTTACGACACTTTTGTGCTGGATGAGAGAACAGAGCTCTGCTGGGCAATCGAAATGAGGGCATACGCAAAACGTGACCAAGCCAACTAAGTTGATGGAGCCCTATTTGTTTTTCTAACGAGGAGCACTTATTGGCAGATCCGAAAATATGTCTACGGACGTCAACGTTAGTTATTCGTTGTTGATAACAACCATGTGCTATACTTCTCAAGCAACAATGATCGAATGCCTGTAAGCGTCTCAAATCATCAACTTTAAGAGGCCAAGTTTCACTAGCGTACAGTAAGACTGCGCGTACAGATGAATTGTAAACACGACTTTTAAGGCAAAGTGAAATATTCGCGTTTCTCTATAAATGACAAGTTTTCGAGAAAGTTACTCTTGCTTTCGTGAATCGTATTCTCACCTCGTCGGACATATTACCTAAGTTATTGATATAGCTCCCAAGAAATGTAGACCTGTCGACTAAGTCTAGATCTTCATTCTGCAGTCACAACGTTGGAGTGAGTGGTGGGTGATCCTGTAACAGTATCTTACATTTAGAGGGTGCGAATTTCATACCGAAAGACGAAACAACGTCTGTTAATCTATTCAAGGTGGCCTGGGCAGCATCCCGATTGTCGAATAATAGTACGATATCACCCTCTTAGTCAAGATCGAATAGTTTACCGCCCAGGAGAGCTTCAACTCCTACATCCTGAACGTATGGAAGAAGGTTGTTCATAATAGCATTGATTAAAAATTAAAATAAAAATGAGGAAAGTGGACAACCTTAACGAACACCACTGCTGGTCGTAAAGTTATGCGCTAATTGGTTGTAGACCTTAACACGACCAGAAATATTTGTGTAAAGAGATTGCATAATATTAACAAATTTTGTGGGCACACCGCTTTTCGACAAAATATGGAATAAAAAATTGCGAACCACCTAATCAAATGCACTCTTCAAATCTAGAAAGACGGCTATTGTGGGACGGTGATTCACGTAAAGCGCTAAGACTAAGTAGGAAAATCGAAGCAAATAACCTAGATACGATTGGAATCAAGCTTATACCACGATGGTTACCGTACTAATTACGATTGCCTTTTTTGAAGATGGGAATGATGATCGACTTATTCCAATCAAGTGGTATGGTTTCCTCATTCAATATAGTATGGAAAAGTTTCGTCAAAGCTGCTGAAATGATATCGCCACCATCCTTAAACAATCCTGGAAGCAAATCATTGTGGCCTGTGGCTTTGTGGCGTTTAAGAGATAGGATTTCATCGCAAACATCTAAATCGGATGGTTCTTCGACACTAAACTTCCACATTATTAATGCAGACATGCTTTCGGGAATCGGAGCTGACGCGGGTGGCAAAGAAAATTGATCTTTGAAGTGTTCAGCCCACCTTTCGAGACGACTTAATTTATCGGTTATTAAATCGTTATTATTATCATTAATAGTTTCACTAACTTTTTATTTTCTCGGACCTGTTGCGCGAATAAGTTGGAACAAACAGCGAAAGCTACTTCCATTTCTTCAGCCTTTCTTGTCCAAAATCTTTAGATATCGACTTTTAGACTGCGCTTAAGTTTGCGTCTTATATTGCGACGAGTATTATTATGAGTCGAGCCAGGTGGAATTTGGTGCCTTATTTCGAGTATCTCCATAGATTTTACAGAGAGCCAATGATTATTTCTACGGGGGCCTGCATTGCTACATACAGTAGTACCTGCATTGTGCATAGTGGAACTTATCTTGAACCAAAGTATATTCGGATTTTCACCATCCAGACTAGTTACATTAGCCTTTAAAAAGAAAAAAAAATATATATGTATAACAGTAGATAATTTGAAGGAAAAATAGAATGAAATATTAAATCTTTGTATTTAGGAATTTTTTTGTGGAATTAATTATTCAAACAAAAATATTTCTTTACTTACAATGCTTAACAGTTTACAAATTTATAAGGTGATTAAACACGATACTGAAATTCCGCATTATATATTTATTTGCAGCAGCCTTACGAGTAGTATGTGTTATGACTGAAGAATATAAATTTAAAATATCCTTTAAAATTAAATGTTTGATATTTGCTATATTATGTCATGTCTAGTAAGCATAGAAAACTATATATATATATATATATATATATATATATATATATATATATATATATATATATAACGTTAGTTCACTTTTAGGACGAATTAAAATGAATTATTTAAAGAAGGTTTAATGATTCAAGTCTCTCGGGGAATTTATTATTAAAACAATAATTTTTCCTCATTGGAAATTTTAAACGGTTTCCAACTTTATGAAGTGATTAAACACGATATGGAATAGAACACTATATATAATAATTTGCAGCATCTGCACGAATATTATACGCCGTGACTGCAGCTTACAAATTTACAGGATACTTTAAAAATTGCATGTTTGATATTAGCTATATTATAATATGTTTAGTAAGCAAAGAAAATATATATTATATGATATTAGTTCAGTTTCGGAATAACTAAAATTAATTATTAAAAGTATGTTTACTGAAGCAAATTTCTTACGAAAACTATAATTAAAACAAAATTATTTCTTCAGCAACAATTGTAAACGGTATCAATGTTCATAAGGTGATTAAACACGAAACGGAAATTAGGCACTATTTATATATATTTATTTTCAGCAACCGTACAAATAGTATGTGTTACGACCGTAGCATATAAATATTAAAACTGCTTTAAAATTGCATTAACACTCTTACCAAATTGAAAGATTACTTTTGAAGAAAATAAATGAAAAATTGTCCTTTGTTGATAAAAGTATCCTTGTAATGAATTGGTGTTTTTTTTATAAAACAAGAGTAATTTAAATTATTAATTTTTGTTTCATCAAAAAAAATTCTTTTCTACAAAGTGTCGTTGGCTTTAACAAACACAAAAATGTATAATTGAATACATTGTTATATATAAATCATTGCTATAACCGAAACATGGCAAAAGATGGTAGACCCAAACTGTCTACTAGACCGTAAATTCATCAATGCTGAAGAGCGTAGTGTTAAAAGGAATAATGCAATTAACATTCGAAGCACAATATATAGTCAATATCATTCTGTTCATTACTTGCGCCTTCCTGAAATTTTAAGTTTTATATTACCTATGTTTTACATAATGTTGCAACTACTGGAGACAAATACACGGCATACGCTGTATTATTAGTTCTTCGTGTTAAAAAATATGGCTCTAGCCTTAAAAGCGTTGAACTATTTTGCTAAAATTTATGAAATGCATCTGATTTGTATAGTTGGGGACAAGTTGTGTGTCTCAGAACCAAACGATCTTTTAAATGAATTCTGGCACATACCGAAGAGCTCTTCAATAAATCTGATGCCATAGACTAGTAGATAGGTTACACGTGTTTGATTGAATCAATTTATGGTGAAAACATCGATATATATATATATATATATATATATATATATATATATATGTGTGTGTGTGCGTGTGTATTTATATTCATAATGCCATTATTTTATTCTCAATATGCTATTGGTATATACTAAGAAGTACTGAATATATAAAATGCAATTCATTAAGTAGACTAGTTTCATTTTTATCTGTGAATCATTAAGTAGGTGCCATAATTGCAGCGCCCGTAATCTTTGTAATATCCCATTTAGTTCAATTTCTTGCGCATTATTCTGTACGCTACCGAGTCCTTCCATTGTATACTTTTTTCAGTTTTATATGTTTTTTTGTTAAATTTTTCCCTTTTCGCAAGGCTAGTTGTAAATTTCGCCAAAAAAACGTTGAAAATTAGGATGCAAATACTGAAATGATAAACAATAATATATAAGTTTGTATTCGAGAAAAATTACATAAAAGGAAGGGCATTAGTTGCGTCATCGATGAGTTAAAAGACAGAAGCGGATGCACTTTGGTCTTTGTCCCGGTTGCGGTGATTCTAAAATAAATTTTAGGAATTTCGAATAAAGATGGAACTTGTCTTGTTGATGTATATAATTTGTTATCTTATGCAATGTTTATATTATATCTTAAGCTTATACATATTCTATTTCGATTCGATATCACTTTCCAATGCGACATAGTGTATGTCTTGCAATGAAAAATTTAAGATTGCAATTTAAACTTTAAGTCAAAAACGAAACCAAATACGATTCACATTATAAAGACTTTCCAGAAACTTGAGTTATTATATGTCAATTCAGTGACGTAGGTAATAATAAACAGGACTCTGAAACCAATGCCTCCAAATGCGAATTCTGGCCGCAGACATTCTAACGCATAATTGATGACTTCTATATAAGAGTGAAACCCGTCTGGTTGTTGCATTGAATTGGCTCTATTTGTGCTTCATATAAATCAGTTTCGTCCGTATTGAGCATTGTTTGTGTGTTTGCCAGAATAATCGGATCAGTGTCTATATCAAGCTCGTCACCTTGATTTATGTGATTATTATCAGCGCCCTCAGAATGAAATAATTTACGTAAAAGTTTAATTACTTACAACTGTCCCAGGCCACAAGTTTTCAATTCTATAATTAAAAATTCTGGGTGGCTAGTTAGAAATTTAGTCAGAAGAGATTCTCTATAGGTTAAACATGAAGAAAGGGCTAACCAGAATATATGAGTTAGCATATAACTAAAAATTCTGTATAGCGTGCGTAAGGTGACTGAGTGCTTACACTCGCAGACTCTGAAGCAGATGTGCCAAGGTTCGAGCCATGTCCGCAGCAAATTCTGGACTATACATGAAGTGTTCCCAATAAGGATGAAACCATTCAACTGGATGAATGGTCTTTTATATTTTATATGATGCTTAGTTTATACAGAAAAATTTATGTAAATATTGGGTCAGGTGTTTATATCAATTTTGCAACCTTGCTATAAATAGACAATACAATTAAACAATAATTGATTGCGACTGGCGGTAGTTTTGTTATGTTGTTCGACGACTGGTTAAACAAAATGGGATTGGTGTTTACTTCAAGCTCGCAAACTTGATTTAAATAATTGTTATAAATAGTTACAAACCAGATATGTTGAAATTTCTTACCAATAGGGTAGAGAAACTTTTGAAATTTATCAAAAAGAAATGTTTTTTTTGCAAATTCAACGACATCCAAAACTGTTAGCCGTATTAGTTTCCTTGAAAAAAATCTTAGCCTAGTACTTAATAAATTATCTTGAATGCGTAATGCTAACTATGCGACAAAGCAATGGAATTCCAATGTGATATCAAGAAAGAATACAAGAAAGATCATTTATCTTATTCGTATATACAATTTCGCCAGTTTGCAAGTTCTATCTTAGTCTGAAGTGATGGATGTGCATATATAACATTTCAGAAATTTGTTCTCTCATCGGTTTAAAATTGAATAAAATCAACATTCGAAAAATCGAATTATTATTCTAATATTAATCCTGCAAGAGTTTACAAATTTTATGAATAAAAAATTATTAAATAATTTAATTAAATCAAAAAATATATTGCTTCCGCAAAATATTTCTGACAAATAAGCACACGTCTTAGATTCAAGCGTTTTAATTCTAACTATTGAATTTACTGGAAAGTATATAATTATACTGACAGCCATTAGAGAAAATATATAATTAATTACAAACCTTGCTTCTGTGCCAGCAGCAATATCAGAAGATAGTTTAATGTTTATCGCAATTTTGAATAATCCGTGTATGGCTGACAAATATGGACAAGAAAATCTCTTTATTATGTGAAGAAATTTTAATAGCCTTAAATAATTTAATTATCTAAGATTTTTCTATTTTCGCGAATGTGCTGCATATGCCTGTTCAAAGCCTTATATCGAATGGCGTTCGCAATTATAAAAGGACACGTTGTCCGTTATCAAAAACAATATTTATTGATAAATATAATAATATCAGTATCTGAAGTCAAGATATATTGGATTGATTTGCATATGTTTTAATAATTGCAGAATTTGACTAAATACCCACACACATATATATTGTGGTTGCTTTTAATTTCACCATTTTTATCATATATATATATATATATATATATATATATATATATATATATATATATATCCTGCTTTAAAACTTTATTTCAGTATCACTTCTCTTGATAGTATGGTGTCTGTTTAATAATGACAGATCGACGTTGGCCATTTGAAGCCATTGATCGAAAGTTATATACAGGATCCTCGATCATTGCAATCTCGGCTGTTATTAATTAGAGTAGATGTGTCAACCTGTTCATTTTTTAATCATCGTAAGTATTATATAATAACTTTATTCATTGTCTTTGATGATGTTCAGTAGTTGATGTTCAAGTTGAAATAATCTTTTGTATAAAAGAAGTATGCTTATTTGTGGCTGGAAAAAAAATATTTCGAAAACACATCAACACAAAAACATCACTTCAGTTAGAGATTTTATGTCTTTTCTTCTAATAGAAGAAGTTAGTACGCGTTGCCAATCTAATTTGAATGCAACAATCGTATAAGTGACTTGTAGTCAGTTAAGCTGTAACTGGGTAGCAGTGGTAGGGTTTGAGTGATTTTCAAAATGCTAGCTGGCTACCAAACGATAGATTTTTTATTAGTCAGTCATTCAAAATTTTGGCCGTAGCATCTAAGACTACATTTCCGCGTATGCTGCCTGTTTATACAATGTATTCCTCTGTTTTTTTCTGATTTATCGATTGGGTATCAACGATGGATGTGCGGATTGTACTGATTGAATTACTTGTTAGAATTTCGACATTGATAATGAATGAAATGATTTATTTTGATTTACTGTGTCTACTTCAAATTAATGCCATTCTGGTTGACTAATTTACTACGCTGCTCTATTATGCAGTCTAGTACTGAAGTATGATGGCTAGTTGTAAAATTTCGTGGTTAGTCCAAACAAATATAGTGCCGATTAAACATTCAATCATTTGAATCATGTTTTTTTTCAAAATAGTTATGCACCGCGTGATGATGATCCATTGATTTAATGGTATTTCTTTTACAGCGATATATCTATCCAACGCTCACCCAAAATTCACCTTGCTGTTTCTTGGTCGATATTTCGATCGACACGCCAGGTGTCATTTTCAAAATCTGCACTCCTTATTTCACTAATCCATCTATTTCTATACAACAAACTAAAGGCAATCGGCGCGTTGATCAAAATATAAATTAAAAATATCAAAAAAGGCATTAGAGCATGTTCAATAATTTTTCGAACCGCTTAATTTAGAACAGAGAATTTTGGTAAGATGGTTGTGATCCCTGTTTTAAAATAAGTTCCAAAACAGCTGGTTATACGGATTGTGTTAGTTATTCCAAAGGATCCTTTTGATAAACTCTGTTCTTACATAGAGAAATTTCTGATATATCAATATGCTTATGCAAAACCATTCAAATAGAATAGTTCGCACCTGAATTGAGTGGACGAATGTTACCATAATATGTGTTCGTTTGGCCGCGAATCACCAAAACCAATAATAATCTTCTATTAAAAGCTTATTAATAAAATTCGCTTTAATGGCATCAGCAAATTTTTAACGAACTGTGGCAAAAATTGCATTACAAGCAGTTATGGAAGAACTTCTAAACGAATTAAACTAATGATTATACAAATGTTGGATTATATATATATATATATATATATATATATATATATATATATATATATATATATATATTGTTACCAGGTTGACACAAGCACAACTCAGGAAAGTTTTTTAAAAGTAAAACTGAACAAGCAAGATAACAAAACTCATACATGAAAAGCCAAAAACGTAAATGCCTTACTAAATTACAATTCGTTGATCAAAAATTAATCATATCTTAGGTATTACTTGGTTATACGTAATTAAAATACGATGCGTAGGATTGATAAATTTAAAATACGTGCAAGGAAAAGCAAGCTTAGTTCGTAATCACTGAATCGAAAAGAAACATATTAACTGAATAAATGTATTTCCGTTGCTGAATATTTACAAAAAATAAATTTACCTTTTCATCAGAAAAAAATCATTCTAAATTACTAATTTCAAATAACAATTATGCTATATTTGTAGCTTTTTTATATGTTATACAAGTAAAAAATCGTTGATTGTGTGGGTGGAGGCAGCAATTCCCAATTAATTTATTTAAAAAATACAAGGATTTTTTATTCAAGAAAAATGGTCAATATTTCACATATTCAAATTGAATGGCAACGAGAAGTTTGCTAGGGAGTCCACTAACAAAGGTTTATACGCTCTACTTGGAAATCACAAAACTACAAACTTTAAATAAAATATACTGCCACAAATATCTGAGTTATGTCGTTGGTCATCATAAAATATGACTTAAACATAAATGGCAGGCTTAAAGATTTTAATGATTTGAACAACTATGTGCAATTCACTAACAAGGATGAAAACTCCAAGACTAAATCATTTTTTGCTTGACTAATTTATATCAAAACAGAAAGATGGAGGTTAAATATTGAAGATATTCCACAAACAGAGATAAACTTAACTGCTCAATAACTAAAGATTCAAATACATGAGCACTTCACAATGAACATCGCTGCGAGAATGAATATTTTCGCAGAGCCCAAACAAACTTTTTGCAAAAATTAAATGTACAAACCAAGCATAGCTCCAGTTTTTCAAAGCAATAGTCAAAATAAGCGGTATATTGCGGAAAATGGCAGTTGTAACGTCGTTCCTAAGCGGTTTAAAAGAAAAAATAAATTGCAAATTAATTCACCTGTTTAAAATTGGAGATTTCTGTGTGTTAGTCTGTTTATTTGCACGCACCTGAACATGTGCGAGCGTCAATTCGCATTTTTTGTTTGATAATGTTATAACTCAATGTAATCACCGTCCGCGCAACCTAAGCTCATTTAATTATATAAATGTTTAACTCAATACCACTTCTTCACGTAGCATGGTGTCTGATCAATAATGACAGATTAGGGGTGGTTATTTGTAACTTTATGTCCGCAGAGATGCCTTATAGGCTTGACCTAAAGGAAACATTATCCAGAAAGCGTAAATAAAAGCGTGCGGCAGTGTGGCTCAGGAGTTCGAAAAACAGATTCCAAAGCAGACGTGCCCAGGTTCGAGCCCTGTCCGCGAAAAATTCTGGACAGTACGTAAAGAGTTCCCGAAAAGGACGCAACCGGTATACAGAATGGATTGTCATTTATACTGAAAAATGTATGGAAATAATGAGATTGATGTTTACATCAAGATCGCAACCTTGATTTAAATAGTTTTTATTACCGCCCACGCAAACAATGTTCGTTTGAATTAATATTTGTATGTTCATAAATTGCTAAATTTTGCCTGTGTAGAAACAGTGGAGAGCTACATTGAGGAATTCCCATCGAATTCACAAAAAGAATTTGAATAGAACGTAAATGCACACTGTCCAAACCAATTTAGCGTTTATTTTTACCTCCAAACAGCTTAAATACTAGTATCCACGAAATCTGAAACAAAAATTATTTGAGCAAAATTTGTTTAGTTTAATATGTTGTGTATCTGAAGGTTCCTACTCGTATTATATGGAAAACAGGTGTTTATGTTTTAAACAATGTTTGTTTATAACAGAAGCAAAATTTGTCAAAAATTTAAAATAATTGAAACGAAATTTTGTCACATTTCATAAATTATAACCAACTAATGAACAATTCATCTTTAAAGTTTATATAGATTTTTATAATGATTACTATAAAATCATATATATATATTATGGTAACTAGATCTAATTATACAGATTAATTATATATATAATTATATATTATATGACTTTTTAATATAATTTATACTGTAATTGGGGATATTATAAACATATATAGTCATATAGTTTTTTGTATATGAACTAAAAATGAAAGCTATTATACTACAAACATATATTTTTGTTAACCTTCTTAAGAATTCTATAGATGCCTGTGTCGAATCTGAATGGTATAAGGTGTAAAATCTTCATGGAAATAGGTTGTCCATATTTCAGCATCGGAACTTCATATCAGTATGCATAGTCTATGCGACCTTTAAATGTTCAAGAGTGCTATCAACCGCATAAAATTACGATTAAAATTCATCCACTAAGCATATGTTTCGTTTTTTATTTGGCAAATCCGCATAAGTAACTTGCCATGTACGTGGCAGGAATCACGCCTTTGACCTTTTGGTTTTTCGTCGCGCAGCACATTACTTACAAAGCGACATGAGCAAATCGCGCGTAATTTTTATTTATATAGCTACAATGTTTTACTGTTTCGATGCATTCTTAGACCATCTACGTTTGCTATAAACGAAATATCTTACCATGTTAGATCCATAACCACGGTAGGTGGAATTAACTTTGTAGATCTTAACGAAATGGTTGCGAATTGCGTAGGGGCTCACAACCAATCATGATATCAATAATGAAGAATATATAATCGAGTAGATGCATTGAAGTTGCTTTCTGAGGCTATGTTTAAATTTTGAAAAATCTACTTATTATTAAATCCTACCTTGTTATTTTTATTTCAATTATACATATCTAAGAATTGTTAATTTGTTTGTTTATTAAAGAACTGGAGGGCATCATTTTAAATAATTTATTCAGAATATGTAGACAAAGTAAATCTAATATTTGAAATTAAAAATATTTTCCGGACTTTTTAACACACACATTTTTATTTAACTCGAAATAAAAAGTTATAACAACTTCAAACCTTCGTCATGCCTATCTCTTCTACTTCCATGGGTACAAAAAATGGTAACTTGTACGAATAAATACAAACTTATTACCAGGAGAAATAAATATAATAGACATCTTGTACGACTACCTTTGAAACCATACAATTATAAACATGCAATTGATATTTAAGTCATAGTCGAAATATGTAAAAATATAAATTGGGTCTAATTAAGTTATCAAAAGTAATATACCTTATACAACATAAACTACGTATTTTCCAGTCTACAAAATTTTGCTTTCTTAAACATTAAATATAGTTATTATATCTATAGACATGAGTAAACAAGTAAATATTTGTTTTCGAATATTTATTTATTAGGAAAAACAATTTAACAATAATTGTTTGCGCGGGTGGTGCTAGCAATTCTTTAAATCAAGATTTCGAGCTAGAATTAAACACCAATCCTATTGTATTCATTTATTACTTAGTGAAATTCCAGTGCGAAACTGCAAATTCATTTTGGCAGATGTGAGAAATATGTACTTTATATCTTATCATTACATGCCTGAAGATGAATTTCTGTTTCTATTTTCAAAGGCAAAAAAATATTAAATTTAAATAGGAAGAGAGTTAAAAATAGTAGATTGTGCAATCATTTACTTGCATCACCTACAATCCAGAAATAAAAGAAAACACAACTGATTAATTTATTAATTAATACAATGAAAATTAATTCAGTAAATTATAAAAAAAGTAAACTCTAACGAAGCGGACGTTTATAAGACCAGAAACAAAACGGTTCAAACAAGTCGGATCGTTTTGTTCAATTCAAAAATAAATTTAAATCAGATTTAACAGAAACATTTGGCGTAGCTAGGCTACCTACTTTATTTAAAGTATCACACATAATTTTATTGCAATTAATAAATCTCAGTGATAGAACATATTACTAAAACCTAGCATTTACGTATAGCAGACGTTGCTTTTAGTACACCATCCAAATTCAATAATAGAAGTCAGGTGATAATCTATGAAACAATGGAGAATTTTATTAATTGCAGCCCGATTTCTTTAACAGAAATACATGTCAGTCATTAAGTCTGAACTTTAGATGATGCATGCAAATGATTGGACGGTCCCCTATTTCGCGCGCACTGATTGCCTCAGTTTTCTGCTTGTGTTGATTTTCTTGAATATGTCAATAAGTTTATTTGAAGAAAGTTTAGGCCAAAATGCGACAGAAATATTTCCTACAACTGACAAGATTTCTTTTTATTATCGAAAATGAGAAAATTACTAAATATTTTATAATAGGCGCATTCCGAACATATTATATTTTTAAGAGTAGCTGCTATTAAACATGAAATACTACATAAAATTTTAAATAAAATCCATTTTCTGCGCCACAGTTGCTTCCTTATTGGGAAAATTCTAAGTAAATTTCGAGACTTAAAGAATAGAAAAACCGACAACTGATTTAGAGCCTTAGAGCACATCTATATGTCCAGGGCCTCACGCGTGGCATTTAATTCTTAACTAACTATATTTCATTAGTTGTCTTGCTTTAGAAGTACAAAGACAAGTATTACCAAGGATGTAAAATTGTATTAGGTATTGCGTACCTAGTAAAAATTAGTTCAAATAGGACCAGAAAGTAAACAAAAGTGAGCATAAACAAAATGTATAATCTCATGTACACGTGCGTTTTGTGCTTACTGATGACTCATCAGTAGGAGCCGGTACTAAGCCTTATACTTACTATATATTTGGCCAAAAAATTCGAGACAGATGGATTTTACTATCTCATATAAATATGTGAATTCATGTAGTAATTAAGTTAACTTCATATAAAGTCATCGACTGTGCGACTTCATAGCCTACCCACTATGTATAATATATACCGAGCATGTAAAGGGTACCAATGCAATGGTATTCAAAATACGGAGCCTGTGGCGGTTACTAACATAATAGATTACTGGATAGGCAATATTTCACCAACAAACATTATGTAAATATTAAACATTTTATTGAATGATGTCATGACGAACATGATATGTGATAACTGACGTCGATCAAGGCCAGAGTGTATGGATTGTTTGAAGTAACATGTGTTCACAAGTATTAATTCTCAATTTTGGTACAATTAAGTAAATCCAGAAATACATTATATTGGTATCATTTACAGACTTATTACATATTTTATATAATTAGTGAGCTTTGAAGTCCCATTGTCGAAGACTTTATATGAAGTTAACTCCACTACTGCAGGTTCACACATTTGTAATGGAGATTGTACCATACAATTTTCCCACATTCCTTACCCAAATATATAGTTGGTATTGGACGTAGTACCGGCTGCTCCTTATGAGTCACCAGTAAGCACAAAAAGCACGTGAACATGAGATTATACCTTTTGTTCAAGCTGACTTTTGTTTATCCTTCTGGTCCTATTTGAATTAATTTGTTACTAGGTACGCAATACCTAATACAAATTTGCATATAATATTTTTCTCTGAAACAAATACTATATAACTATTAACAACGATATTGTTAGAATTAATCAGCCTAAACTTTTAGTTATAAAACATCTACTAGACCGCAATTTTGTCCTTAGTCAGCAACACTTCAGATGTAACCAGGACGTCGACGGACAGAGACCAAATTAACGAACATTTTAAAATTTTATCATTCATCGTTTCGACATAAATTTGACAATGTTTTGATGATTGAGGCATAGAGCCAGCACCTAATGATGAATATCCGCGTCTCGGAAGTTATAATTTTAGTTCTAACTTACTTTGGCATACACTTTGGATCATATCCGAAATACTGACCATTGGAAATGCGGTGCTATCAAATATTTGTTTACTTGCGACGTTTTGGTGCGTTATTTCCAGCACCATGATCAGGCCACTATACACAGCACAATACTCACAATATCAGATTTGCTTAAATCTGCTATTGTGAGTATTGTGCTGTTTGTAATAGCCTGATGATGGTGCTGGATGAAACGTACCGAAACGTTGCCGGTAAACAAAGATTGCCTAACACCGCATTTCCAATGGTTAGTACGAACGATGTTGAAGCCTTCGGAAGAAAGAGACGAATACGCACCGAGCCAGATCAAAGACAAAACAGATGCGTACTGGAAAATGGTGATCAATCGGATCTTTGTGAAACGGATAGTGCAAAGCAAAAACCCGCGAAAGCAACTCGCGGTAAGTCATCATATGGAGATCGCACTGTGCAGCAACCCTTCAATACATATCCGAAATAACATGTTTTTTTATTTACCGCGTTTTAAATTCAAAAATTTTATTCAACATTGTTATGCCTTTATTTTCTTCTTCCTCGTGCTAAAATCTAGCCATGTGAAAACCTAAAAAACGTTGTGTTGGTGTTTTAATTTTTTCTGTTGACAAGCTATATTTAATTATAGATGAGCGTACAACACAAATCTCATTCTGCTAACACCAAGTCAGTATGTGCTGTGACTAGCGCCAATTCAATCTGGTGCCGCATCCGACTTAATATGATAAAACTAACAAATCTGTCGGGGCATCTACGTACGTGATGTGTGCAAAACAAGATTGGATTGCACTTACATACTATCATGCAAAAAGGCAACACTTCAGCCCACACTTTCGAAATTTAATTAAAACGAGGTATGTAAATAGGCTCCCCAATTTGAAGGTAATTGTACTACTAAATGGAATTTTGTCAAGGGGCTTTATTTGCGCCATGCTAAATATATTTAATTACACAATTAACCAACTATTGCCTGCGCAGGAGATGATAGCACCTGATGAAATCAAGTTAACGGGCTTTAGATGAACACTTATCACATTGTGTAGAACCAATTGCACAACGAACACATTCTCCGTCGGTCAGAGGTCCAGATGTGTTTCCACTTTCCATGATAATCGTCAAAACACGACGTCAAATTGACTAGCGAGGACCAAATCTTAATGAATATACCACGTTTAAGAATTCAGATTTTTGCTATGCTTCTTCGTTTTGAATATTCTGGACGAAAATAAATTTGCACAATTTGTACGAACAGTTTTTCGTTTTATACCAAATAAATTAAGATATTTCATTTCTGCAAAATGAGAAACATAAAATAACAATGCAACTGCATGTTAAATAACAGTTATCGAAAACTATAGTTAAATAATAATATTGATTACTGAATATGATGGTTTCTGCGCCATAGCTACCATTCGTAACCTGAAGATAAATATCTCAAAAAATACCGAAAACACAATATCATATCCACGAGAGCATTACATTTTTCGTACGTTATTTGAATTAGACTTTTTTAGAATGGTGCATTAAACCACGAAATGCGTTTGGCTGTGAACATTAATTAGGCCAGGTAATTGGCAATGACAATCCAATGATTTAAACAAAGATGATGAATTTCCGCGAGTTGCTTTCGCGGGTTGTTGCTTTGCCCTATTAGTTTCACGAAGATCCGATTGATCATCATTTTCCAGTATGCATCTGTTAAGTCTTCGATCAGGCTGGGTGCATATTCGTCCATTTCGTGCGAAGGCTTCAACATCGTTCATACTAACCAATAGAAATGCGGTGTTAAACAGTCTTTGTTAACTGGCTACATTACGGTGCATTCTATCCAGCACCATCATTTCATTAAATCTGTTATTGTGAGTATTGTGCTGTGTGTAGTGACCTGATGATGGAGCTGGAAATAACGCACCGAAACGTCGCCAGTAAACAAAGATTGGATAGCACTGCATTTCCACTGGTTAGTATGAACAATGCTGAAGCCTTCGGAAGAAATGGACGAATGCGCATCCAGCCTGATCGAAGACAAAATAGATGCACACTGGAAAATGGTGATCAATCGGACCTTTGTGAAACGGATAGTGCAAAGCAACAACCCGCGAGAGCAAATCGCATAAATTCAACATATGAAGCTCCTATGTGCAACAACCCTTCAAAAAAAGAAACAAAGCTGATGTTGATAGGTTTTTTAATTAAAATAATTTCAGTCAATTAATTGGTTATTAAACTAATGGTTCCACTAGATAGTGTTTACGCGAATTCAACCGACTAAATCAATAAGCAATAGGCAGATTATCCTATCGTAATTTTATATTTTATACAAATTCGGTAAGACGACAAAGATTGGCATCAAGCCATCTATTAAATGGTTATTCAAAAATAGGCAAAAGTTGCGCCTATCTTAACTTCGAATTAGTTTCAAAATTGCTCAGACTACTTGAGCAATGCCGCCACTCAATAATGCGCCGCGAACTATAAAAGACTTTAACGTCGCTTCCACGTCGTTTCACATTTGTGGGTTAATTTACACTAACATTTACCGGAAATTTTCTAGCTGAATGCAAATTTAAACTATTTGCCGTCGACTGCATAACCATTTGTACGTTGACATTTCGTATTCACAACAATGTTGAACACGATATTAACGGCAACTTAGCTGCAGTGTGTGCAAGTCGTGATGCATCACGCAAGCTTTGTCGAATTCATCGGATTTCCCGCTCAACTTAAATATAAAAGGTGAAAAATGCCTTCTTATTCATCGTTAATACAACATTCCGTTATTCGTTATGACAAATATCATTTGAATTGTTGTGGGGGAAAGGCTTCATACTTTGCAATGCTGCGTTTGATATTTGCCGCAGTCAGGCTCACATTTGACGATTCATTGTAAATATAACGCTAGGGTGGTGTCTTCAATGTGAATTAATTAATTTTTGATAAATTGAACCATTTTGAATTCAGAAAAATTACAAATAATAAATTAGTTCTATACTTGCATTTTAGAGTAAAGCCTTGGATTAGTTTATTATTATAGTGTGTGTGTGTGTGTAGGTATTATTATTATTATTATTATTATTATTATTATTTGAGCTGTTTATTTTCAAATAAACGTTTTAAAATGATTTTCCCTAACGAAATATCAAGCCATGTTTTGAACAGTAAGTGGTTAATGTGTCTCATTTATATAAAGTGCAATTTAGAAGCAAAAAGGAGCAAAAGAAATTGCGAAAAGTTTAATTTTATCAAGCAAGATTGGAAAGTTGATGTTTAGCATGAGAATGGCCGGTTAGGTAAAAAGCATTCACTGTTAATTTCTATCCAAATACTCAATGGTCTCTTGATTACAAATATTTTACAACGGTTTTTGTTCATTACAGTCCTTAAATCTCTACGGCCAAATTTTACCAAAAGTAAAGAATAATGTATAATTCACATTGTTCAAAATGCGCAATTAAATTGACGTTTTCAGTAAACAATTCTGCTTTATTTTATCTCATCTAAAATAGTCGGTTCAGTTTATAAAAACGAGATGAATTTAACAATGTTTTCATTCCAATAATTAGTGGTACTATGCATACTATTAACCAGTACATAATATAATCAAATGTAAAGCAGGCAGGTACTTATATAAATTCGGAATAACAAAAAGAGTAATGAAAATAAACGAATATCCTTAACGAGAAAAAGGAATGGTTACGAGCTAACTTAACCTCACTTTAAAATTGAAGTTGAACGTATATCTATCAAGAAAGAAATTTCATTTATTATAGTTATGACGGTCAAATTAAGTAAACACAATTAATTGACGGAAAGGTAAAGATAAGTAAAATAGAAAATTGTGATTTGAAACGCGCTAAATGTTAATGCCGAACCGCTTTTCCTTTTATAAATGAAATTGCATACTGGCTTTGGAATATCCTTCTAGTCCGGTTAAAACAATTTGTTACTTAATACGATATACATAAAACGTAATTGCATGCATATTAGGTCACCGCAACAAGGAATAAATAACTACTATATTTTCCATAAAAACTAAAAATTTGATAACTTATGCCGATCGAGGCTAGAATATAGGACTTTCTAGAGTAGCAGGTGTCAAGAATAATTGCCATTCACAGTTTCTACTAAATTTTGCCAGCCGCTAAAGTCAAGGGCTTGGTAAATTTTATATATATTGAGCTGGTTTTTAAACCTCATAGCCGAAAACTTTATATGAAGATAACTGTATTACTGGTTCAATACACAAATGTATAGGTGTATGTGTAATCCAACTGCTCAATATTGCTTAACCAAATACATTGGCAGTTTTGTTCATAGTGCCAGCACTAACTGATGCGTCTCCAGTAAACAAGAAGTATAAGTTTACATTAGATTATATCCTTCGTTCATGCTCACTTCTGGTTTAGATTTATAAATGAATATAATAGACAATGTGCTTATAAATAACAAAATACATATGCTGATGTAGTTACTATATACAATATGGAGGACTTTTTATATATTTATATAATGTATGGAATATAAATTTAATAATACTAAACAAATAATTAGATTACATTAAATATTATATATACATTTATATCAAGTAACACTAAAATATAAATATCGTTGTTGATAGACAATATTTATTGTGATTCGAGACATTTGACTCATACTTTCTTGCCAATATTAAAGATATATATATATATATATATATATATATATATATATATGTGTGTGTGTGTGTGTGTGTGTGTAACTAAATATCCATAAGTTTATAAACGTAGATATTTTTCTGTTTCTGTATATTTTTATAAAAGGTGTGGTTATATATATATATATATATATATATATATATATATATATATCACACTGTTGTTATATTTCTATTTTTATGCATTATTATATGAGTTGTACATGAATATGCGTTTTATAAATTCAAATAGGATATGTTGAAAATATACATATATAATTGAAGAGTTGTATAGGTTGTGGACTCACACCTTGAATATATATATGGGAATATTTACACAATTAATTCTATAAGCGGGTTAACTTAGGAGCATGTACATTATTAGTTATTGTATATATTTTATGTAGGTTACCTATACTTTGCCATTACTATCTCTTCCTTGCTTTCTTTGTTTGTTCTCGACATAAGCGTCGCTGCAGCTTTCACTCTCTTTCCATCGAGGTAACTTTTATTACAGCCTGTTCACACCATTTATGCCAACAATCAAGTTTTTTGGATTTTTTCAGCTTTGAATTTTAAATTTAATTATCTTGACATCGCATCAGTATAGTTATTCCAGATATTTTCGACGCTATCTCTCTCCCCATCCATTTAAATTCTGCACACTTGATGAGCTTACGCATATCGAGAATTTAAGATTTCTGCAATTGTACTGTATATATATATACATATTGAGTGAGTATTTTTACCTGCTCCTTACTGCAGACCAATCGAAAACCAGGATCTCAGAGAGGATTTGCATGATTTACGGGAAGTTACATTATTATGGCGAGCTCATAATAGAGTAAATAAGAATGATACTACCTTAGAGAATTTAATTAGCGGTCGGCGTTTACCAAATAGCCACTCTGTTTCAACGGAAGAAGTAGTTGCTTGCACGAGTTCAAGAGGTAAGCGATAAGGTGGCTATCCGTGTGTCTAGTAAAGAGTTAAATAAAAACAGTGCGGTAGACAAATGATTGCCTTGCTCGCAACTAAACTTAATGCGATTTTCCACGTGAAAATCTTCAAACATGAAAGTAATGAACATGATGTCATCAACTTACCTCTGATACGTATGGCAGTATTTTTGAAGTTTCCGTATAATACATATAGACATCAACTAGTTAAGTACCTAACAGACTGTCCATCATCAATAGTTGAATTGAACATCTTTAGTGTACTCATTGAAGAGAATTTCTCCATGACTTATAGGTATGTTGAAAGATAAGGAAATCGATGGTTTTATTAAATATTAAAATTGGTAATGTCAAAAGATGTGTTCGCGTTGAAATCATACAACGTCAAAAGTAAACCATTAAACCATTCGATGTCAAAAAAACTATTTACAAACATTCTTATTGATAAAACTGTCGATTTTATTTGTACGTTCATCGATAGTAACCACGTATCATTCCCCATACCTAGAAGTCAACAAAAACTTTTCAATATGCGCACCAAAGATGTTGAATTCACTTGGAACCGACAAGATTTCAGGCAAGTCGAGGGTGTCGGCGAGCAGTCCGTTAGGGTATCCACTAACCGATGTCTACATATTCGATTTGTACTATATAGTGTAGAAAAGGCAATTTATCCAGTAGGCTGATTTAGTTCTTATTGGGAATTCATCATTTAGTTCCAGAAATTGCCGCGGAGAGTACGTGACGGGTTTACAAGAAGGAAAAAACCGGTCTACTGGATGAATTTCCTTTTCTACACTATGCATTGTCCTTCCTTGTCGCACTGCTAATGAGACTGGAAGATGGCAGTCTAAGAAAGTATAATATATCGAAACATGAAATGTACCTAAAGGAAAGGAAAAACCAAGTAACAGCCGTTTGTACATAACTGAATAGTGGGTAGAATGCGACAAGTTGGCTCAGTGGTTAGAGCAACAGATTCCGAAGCAGACGTGCTCATGTTCAAGCCCTATCCGCTGCAAATTATGGACAGTATGTGATGAGTTCCCAATAAGGACGAAACTGGTCTACTAGATGAGTCACCTTTCCTATACTATACAATTCTTAGTGTATACTGAGAAATGTATATTGAATTAATGGTGAACGAGTGTTGGAAAGCTGCGTGAAAAATAGGTTATGCTCAAGCAGGTTGTCGAAATTCTTTCTAGGTAACGTAGTCGTGTCCAGAACTGTCACTCTTTTTGGAACACGTATGTCGACTCGAGCATGCACTTATCCTTGCCGATCTGCACTAACATTTTCTGTGAATCCACATGAGAATAAACCTCATATGAATTAAGCAAACTCGAGCAGCCGTTTATCTCACAAAAATATGAAGATTTTCTACAATCGATGTTAACTGGTATTAATGGTGAAAATTCAACCTTGCTATAGACGGAGACCCACGAGGCACAATGTGGCATTCTAGACTCTCCTAGTTTCAGCTATTGGGTCTCTGTTTTGTCAGTAGAGATTCTCGTCAAATTAAACAGTCTAAAAGCCAATCTTAAATCAATTTAGACCAAAAAGGCTATAGGGGCGGAAGAGGCGTTCGCATCAAATAACAGCCTATGTTTGTTCGCGCAACAGTTCAAAGAAAATTGATAGCTAGCGAAGCAAATTATGATTGTAACAGGAATTTAAAAACTGATAAAACGTGTCATTTTGGTATGTGGGATTCATACTCTCTAGAACTATTTTCATAGTTGCTTGCATCAATTCTGACCTCCAAGCATATGCTGGTACCGACAATGTTGGATGCTTATCTCTAACAACAATAGGAGTTAAAAATACGGAATGCCATGTTCTCTTCCAAACATCACAATATTGCAGTCCATTAATTTCGACCATATTCAATTATTCTTTAGATTAAATTTGTGAGCTTGATATAAACACCAATTCCATTGTATCAAACCAGTCCGACGACATAGCAAAACTACCGTCAGTCACACATAATAACGCGTCTCGGTTTTCCATAATAACCTTCAATGCACGACGGAAAACTCAGTAACGGGGATCATACCGCAATTCATATATTTTATTAAAAATCAGACATACGGCTCTCACCTCTAGTAAACTCGCGCACACTGTACTTGATCGAAAAATGTCGGCAGTACATTTACTATGCGGTCGGAAACAGCTTTCGCGACACATTGAGAGTTATAAAATTACCAATCATTGATTGCGCAGTTGGTGAAAACTATTCTTTGCGAGCATGATTAAAAATGCCAATCCCATTGCATTGAACCAATCACGCAACAAAGCAGAATAACCGTCAGTCACACAAACTGACGAGTTTCTACCCACCATGATCATCACCAGAGCACGATCGAAAACCGACTAACGAGTATTAAACAGCAATTCATGTTATGAAAATTCAGATATCCAACCAAGACAAAGTTGTATAGAGTATATATTTATCTTCCGATAGGTACATGAACAGCGACATGTCGCCGACTGACAATAACAGCCTTTCTAGGCATCAAGAGTACCTTTGACTGAATAGGTTGCAATGACCTATTCGAGATTTTGTGGAGAAGTGGTCCGCAAACTAAATTTGTATATATTATACGCGCTCTTTACACAATCAATTGTGGTTCCGTTATGGCCTACAATGAATTATCGGCAAATTCTACTACTATTAGATGTGCCCATACAAGCTGCCACTTTTCGTTTAATTTTGTAATAGAAGCTGCTATGAACAATACGCTTCCAATCGACCAGGGTCCAGACGTCGCAATTCTCCTTGACGATAGATTAGTTGGTCTTGACTATATAGGCGACATTGTAGCATTAGTCTACTAAAAGACTGCTCACGCTACCTTGAATAGATTAGCAGGCATCGTTCAAACTTTTCGAGTGAAATTCGCTTTTCTCAAATGTAAGACACTTCAACAAGATCACCCGTCATTCACTCCAAGTCTGCGATTGTAGAGTGATAATCTGGACGTAGTCGGCAAGTTTACGTATCTCGGTAACTATATTTAATTAACTCAGTTAATATGAGCGAAGAGGGAAATATGAGAATAGCGAATAGAGTCGCTTTCAAAACCTTTGTCATGCATTGTAAAACACGACCATCGCATTTCGCCTCAAATTTTGGTGTATTATGCGTCTCTGCGTGCAGTATTACTAACTGCTAGTGAGATTATTATTTATATTCCAAAAACGTTTACAGTAATTTGAACACTGGTGTTTTAAAAGCCTATATAAAACAGATTACCAGCAATGCCCTAGCGAGGTTAAGTACGGTTCCTTGTCAGGCAAACTAGTAAGACTACATTAACTATGCTGGCTTGGTCACGTTTTATGTATGCCTTCAAATCGATTAAGTATTAAGAACATTATTCTCTAAGCCAGATCCATATTGGCGTAAAACCAGTGGATAGAATTTGGCGCGGCAGAAACAGCTAAAGTCAATTAAAATCTAATTGGGTAGTTTTGGACCTGCTCGTCTACTAGTGTGGGGACCATGTGCATATCACAGTTCTTGGTCGGAAACCCTGCCCCATATGATATCTAGGCGTGTTCAGATTTAGAGTTGAACAGAGTTATCTTCGAGGTTCAGTCGATTTTGTGAAGCTATACAGTAATGATAAAATGAAAACATATATTTCCGATGTTACCTTGCCATAAAGCTGACGGTCATAATGGTGTTAGTAGAAGTATAAGTTGTCTCATTTGGCGTGCTTTATTTACCTAGATAAATTCTTCCTCTTCAGAAATCACTCTTTAAACGTTTTTCTTTGTTAAATTAGTATGTTCATGTTTTATTTATTTAAGAAAAACATTTTAAAAAGTTTATTTCTTTTTCTCATGGATATATGAAAGTAAAGCATCAGTTATTAAAGGCTATATATATATATATATATATATATATATATATATATATATATATATATATATATATATATATATATATATATATGTAATCTGTTGGAGCAAAAAAAGGACCTTTGTTTCTAGTTCACATGCTTTGCTTGGAAAGAAACAAGAGCATTATAATTGACCAATGTAGAACAAAAATAAGAAAAGCGCCTACAAGAGAAACAAACGTGAAAATTTTTGTCAAGCACGAGATATACTGAATCTGGATAATTATTCCACACAAAACGAAAAGCGAAATGTGATATGACGAGAAAAAAAGAACAGCAGATATATATATATATATATGGCATGAATATGTAGAGTAATTTTATTCTTGTACGTACAGAACACTAATTTCAATTTGTATCAGTGCAAGTTTGTCAGACGGTTGATCTACTCGATGTACAGTAAGGACGCCAATTCACATGATAACACAGTCCATCAATTATGGAAAACATAATCCCTTTATAATCAGATAGCCTTTTAAGTGTTGATCACATTACACTATGATAAACAATCGTTAATAATTTAACAATAATTGTTTGCGCGGGTAGTGGTAACAATTCTTTAAATCAAGTTTGCGAGCTTGAAGTAAATACAATGGGATTGGTGTTTACTTCAAGCTCGCAAACTTGATTTAAAGAATCGTTAATAATGTTAGCAATAATTTAAAATAGCGAATAAGACCGTTCTAGAAAAATGACCTAATGTTCGAAAATGAGCAATATTGATAATCTAACATCAAGAACATCAATAAACTGAAAATATTAATCTGCTCATGTAAAAATAAAATTACTAAACATAAGTCGCGCTAAAAGCAAGAGTGGAAAACTAAAAATATTGTACCGTACATATAAGTATAAAATGACTCGTAAACTGAAAATAGTGTTCTGCACAGAAAAGAATAAAATTACTTTGAACATAGCCATGCTATATATATATATATACTACCACACCAAAATTAAAAACCCAGCACACATCACATATTCAATACAGTTTTTAAAACTTTATGAAAAGTATTGTAACTCAGTCTAATTTACATTTCTGCGTAGTTAAGCTTGCACTAGATATACAGTTTGATCATTGATAAATATTCACCAAAAAATTAACTTTTATCTAATTAGTCTGTGAGTTTTTACTGTAACGTAAAGTTTAATGATTACAATTTTTACATACTCTACGGAGCACTGTAAATTTGACTATTGCTTACCAAATACAATAGCAAAAAATCAGTGCCTGATGAAAGAACATGGAGAAGTATTACATATAAAACGGAAAATATTGGTAATATTAAAAGGATACGGTAAAAGTATCTGGGATGATTTGACCATTAAACAAAAGTAATGCATATTGCAATCTTTGCTTTTTTCGGTAAACATAGTAACGAGGAAAACTGAATGAGTGGATATACATATCACATAAATTTACATAAAAACCAATTATATAAATATAAAACATTATGCTCATTAGAGCGAGAAACTCGCGAAAATTCTTCGAGGAAATAGAGCTTAAATCGATGCAAATTACTTCGTAATAAGTAACCCGATCATTGAATACGATTACAACCTATTCCCATAATATATCGATAAACCTAGGCAAGGAAATAAAAGCAGAAAGATATACAGCACGTAAGAAAACAACTGTAGAATCAAAAATAACACCGATGGACTGAAACAATTTATGCCAAAAAAGCATCCATTTACTGCGAGCGTGGCAATAACAAGTATGCAAATAAAGTCCGCAGTAAACCAATTTTTTCACCAGTCACATGCAATCAATCCTACAGCATGCTCCAAGGGGAAATCTCCAGGCGTCCATTTACTTAGCTATCGGGAGTTCTGTTGTTCTACAACTGTTTAAAAATTACATTGTTGCTTATTCTAATTTCCTACACTCAATTTAAATCAAACAGACCAAAAGTGTGTCAACCAACTCCATCAGCGAAAACAGACACTGCAATAGGTGGAGTAATTCGCATAAGTGGTTAATATGAAGTATTCGGAACCAGTTCATACGGATGACGGCCGATTTAATCATGCCAAATTAAATAATAACACAAGAACATTTCGCTTGAAGAAAAATTGTTGAATTTTCTGCAAATGTATCTCTAGAATATAATTCAGAAGACACTGCAGGATGGCGTTATGCTTTATTTGATCAACCAGGAAACTATTCGAAATGTCGAATTACCCAGTTAGGATTCGTTTTCGATTCGGTAATAATCAATTTCTACCTTCTAAAGCAAAACGATGAACCACTCGCCATAGCGCAAAATCTAAAACAAACCTGGCATAAAACGCATTTTTACACTTTTAAAATGAAGCAATACCAGCACACGTCAATAAAAACGAGAACAATTCGAACGCATTTCCAAATAAGATTAGTCTTATTGTCTGCCATCAGAAACAAGTTCTTGTCCGTAGAGTTGACTAAATTTCGCTTAATGCATTACGAGGATTTGAAAAATTTTGAATGAAGATAATAAAGAAAGACAAGTAATGACATTAGAGTGGTAGATGCTGATATTTATAATAATGAAGAGATTATTAGGAATGCGATAAAAGTAGCCACAATACCATTAATAGAAAGATAAAATTAACCTCGAAAGAATAATATAATACGAGAAAAAACTACCTAATACGGCCAAAGTAAAAGTAATAACTAAAGTGATGACATAAATATGGAGAAAATATCCATGCAAATGAGGATGAGAATGAAGATACTAATAGTGAGTGCGATTATCACAATGATTATTTCAATTATACGGAATGAAGCTATTCAACAAACGCCTTTCCTGTTTTGTTTAAATTGCTCGATGCGCGCGTTTCCTGTTCATAATCCGTTTCTTTCTTAAAACGCTGCCGACGAACGCTCTTCCTCATCTATGATTGAGTTATATTTAACCTAACTTAGTAATAGATGATAAACTAGCCTTTAAGCAAAATGGCGTTGCCGTTAAAATGTCAATATAACACGCAATCTATGCCCTAGAAAGTAGGATGATTCAGTCCGTTTGTGTTAGGAGAAGCAGAGTTTAACAGAATAAACTAAATATCAATAAAACAAAATGGTTTTTGAAAAGATAATTAACGCGGCGCATGATATTAAGATTGTTACGGCGTAACGAGTGCCATAAAGATTACGATATCAGTATTGCGCATGGAGAACACACACAAGTAACCTGCTTTGGTTAGGAAAATGCAACTTAAAAAGATGAAATTTTCTAAAATTCACAACTATACTCTCTTCATATATCCAAGACGACTTTGCTTATACCCATCGTCAAGATCGCCAAACATCACAACAGAAAACAAAAGTAAAAGCAGGGAAACAATAATGCTGCAATGTTCAAGGTAATAAATAGGAACCAGGTGCAGGTACGCGGTGATATTGACCTCACAATAGGCATGCAAGCTGTCAAGAACAGTTATGCTTTTCTATTAGAGTAGCAAAACTAAAGAAGAAGAAAGACTCTTAAAGGTACCAACTTAATATCATGGTACAATTACTGCCGTCATGATCAAAATTGAATTTAAGAAACCCTCCCGCTTCTATAAGAGACAAACATAATTTAGTTTTATTACTGAACTCTCTCTCTCTCTCTCTCTCTCTCTCTATATATATATATATATATATAAATATATATATATATATTACTTTACTCTTACTGCGGCTGACTCTTTTGGAGGATAAGCCGGCTCCACATTTCATGGAGTTTTGGGAATTTGATACAAGTGGTGTCCCCTCACCACTATATATATATATATATATATATATATATATATATATATATCATAGTCAGAAACATTTCTCGTCTCTTCACAAATTATTACTTATAATTCTTTTGATTAGTTAAAAAAGGAAAAATACTTCATTTCTTACTGTGTTCAGATCAGTAAAGTTGAGCGGTGCAATTAATTGCAACATTTGGCGAGAAGATACACGGAAAAAGGTATAGACGGTAATATTATATTACAGATAAAAGGCGCAGATTCTATTACTGAACTGTGGAATATATTTTAATACAAAAAATCAATCCAAATAAACGATAATAATACAACAGGAAGCCTACACATTGCCATAGCTTCAAATAGGATAATCAAAATGCATGCCAGAATCGCTTGTCAAATTTATTTTGACAACCGACTGAATAGCAGATATGCAGATATGCAGATATATATAACAAGCAAAAATTACTATCGATTGTCCATAATTAAATTTCTGCACGACATAATCTTACAGAATTTTATGAATTCCATCAAGAAAAAATGAAGTTACGGACACAATCAATATTTCAAACAGTGTAAATCTACTGTTAAACAATTGCTGTGCATTAAAAGTCAATTGGGGCAGTTAAAAATGAATAAAACTCACTAGAAAGATGTGTGCATAAAAACGCTGGATTACACGACAACAAAAACAAATATTATGAAGAAGATAATCAAAATGCCGATAACTTTAAACATGAGCCAACGATTTGAGCTGATGCTATTTAAATACTTTAATAGTTCGGAATGACCCGCCTCCACTCGTGTGGCAGCAAGATCCAAGTTCGAGTCGAGACGAACAATTGCATGATCTTGTTCATGAACCTAAAAAATCGTTTCAAAAACAAAGTAGAGTAATCGGATATGTTAGCACAACTATCATCAATAGGCTAACTTCTAGATAAATTGCTTGTTTAAAAAAACATTTTCTTAAAACAGATAAATTAGGATACATTTATCGACCAAGCATATGGCGAGTTTTGAGTTCCTACTGATAAGCGATCTGCATGTGTAAATGAATATATAAATTCTGCAAAGCATGACAGGCAAATCGTTTTAATTCTTTATTCACTGATTTATGATCAGAAACGAAACTCCTTTACACATAATTGAATAAAAATTAGCTCTCGTCAACCATGGGTTAATTGGTATAAGATAAAAAATCATTCCAATTTAATACCGGTGTTTATTCATACGATCTGCAATAAATTAATCCACAAAAAAAATTTAAGTTTAGGTGACAATGGTGCCTCAATGGATTACTGCATAATTACTTGAACTTAGTCATGTAGGACAAGGCGTATTTAAGTCTTCTGACATATTTCTTATTATTATAATCAAGGTTGCGGTCTTGATATAAACACCTGACCCATTAATTACTTACATATGTCATTATAAACTAAGAATTGTATAGTGTAGAAAAGGCAATTCATCCAGTAGACCGGTTTCGTCCTTATTGGGAACTCATCAGGTACTGGCCAGAATTTGCCGCGGACAGGATACGAACCTGGGCACGTCTGCTTCGGAATCTGGTGCTCTAACCACTGAGCTATCCTGCCGCACACTACACTACACACAATTTTCAGTTATATACTAACTAATGTAACTTGGTTAGTCAATTTTTCCTTTAGGTGGAGCTCATATGGCATCCATTTAGACCCAAAGTTCCAACTAACCATGCCCAATCTGTCATTACTGAACAGACACCACATTACATGGGGAAGTGGTATTGAAATGAACATTTATATAATTAAACGAACATTGGTTGCGCGGGTGGTGATAACAATTATTATAATCAAGGTTGCGGTCTTGATATAAACACCTGACCCATTAATTACTTACATATGTCAGTATAAACTAAGTTGGAACTTTGGGTCTAAATGGATGCCATATGAGCTCCACCTAAAGGAAAAATTGACTAACCAAGTTACATTAGTTAGTATATAACTGAAAATTGTGTGTAGTGTAGTGTGCGGCAGGATAGCTCAGTGGTTAGAGCACCAGATTCCGAAGCAGACGTGCCCAGGTTCGTATCCTGTCCGCGGCAAATTCTGGCCAGTACTTGATGAGTTCCCAACAAGGACGAAACCGGTCTACTGGATGAATTGCCTTTTCTACACTATACAATTCTTAGTTTATACTGACATATGTAAGTAATTAATGGGTCAGGTGTTTATATCAAGACCGCAACCTTGATTATAATAATTGTTATCACCACCCGCGCAACCAATGTTCGTTTAATTATATAAATGTTCATTTCAATACCACTTCCCCATGTAATGTGGTGTCTGTTCAGTAATGACAGATTGGGCATGGTTAGTTGGAACTTTGGGTCTAAATGGATGCCATATGAGCTCCACCTAAAGGAAAAATTGACTAACCAAGTTACATTAGTTAGTATATAACTGAAAATTGTGTGTAGTGTAGTGTGCGGCAGGATAGCTCAGTGGTTAGAGCACCAGATTCCGAAGCAGACGTGCCCAGGTTCGTATCCTGTCCGCGGCAAATTCTGGCCAGTACTTGATGAGTTCCCAATAAGGACGAAACCGGTCTACTGGATGAATTGCCTTTTCTACACTATACAATTCTTAGTTTATACTGACATATGTAAGTAATTAATGGGTCAGGTGTTTATATCAAGACCGCAACCTTGATTTTAATAATCTATTTAAGTGTTTTAAGTGAACAGATTAATTTTAAATTTATACCAATAACTTAAATATTATTAAATCAGCTACCTTCCTTAAATTAAATACATGTACACAAGGTAGCCCGGTGTCTAGCATTTATTGAAGGTTTGCAGTTGATTTGGTGATACGTTAAACGTATCAAATATCCGATGAAATAATCGATCAAAAAGAAAGACATGACAAACACATTTGCTGATATAGTGTTAATTACTATATCAAATAGACCGAAATAATGGTAAATGTGACTCTGAATCAAAAACAAACAGCCTCGAATCCCAGGTGAGTCAAACCTTGTAAATACAGTTTTCTATCCGGCAAGGATGATGAATTTACACAATCGTATAAGATATTGTACAGTCAAATATTCCCACATTCCTTTCCCAAAGATATAGTTGGTGTTGACGTAATACCGACTCCTACTGTTGAGTCGCCATTAAACATAAAACGAATGTACACGTGTTTATACCTTCCGTTCATGCTGCCTTTGGTTTATCTTTCTGGTCATATTTAAATAAATTTATTACTAGGTGCGTAACACCTAAAACAAAATCGCATAGATATTAGTTCTCCGCCAAAAAACAGTATCTAACTGTTATTGAATGATGCCATGATTATCGTGAAATGTGATAACAGATATTGATCAAGGCCAGAGTGTGTGGATTTGCTGGAGTAACAGGAGTTCAGAAAAAATTGTAATTCAAAATTTCCTTGGCATACAGTGAGATCTGTTGTGTTAGTATCATGTACATTTTCGGTATCATAATGATGATGTCATTTACAGAATTTGTGTATATATTTTGTATATAAAGATTTGGCTTTCTAGCCACATTGTCGAAGACTATGTGAAGTTTAATTCAGTAAGTGCAGGTTTACAAATTGGTATAGGAGACTGTTTCGCCAAGTTTCCGCTCGTTCCTCATCCAAATACATTGAGGGTAAGGGGTGTAATAGCGGCACCTATCGATGAATCGCCAGTAATCACGACACGATTGTGCACGAGATTATACATTCCGTTCATGCTGCTATTGGTTTGTCCTTCTGGTCAGGATTGAACTAAGTTGTTACTAGGTTCGCATCACCAAATACACAATTGTATTAGGAAAAAAATGGAACTCCATCAGTATATCAGTGTAGTTCTTATTGTGAATTCGAAAATCATCTATCAGAACTTGTCACATTCGGGGCCCGCACCAGGGCACGTGTGCTACGAAATCTTAGACCCTATCAGGAGCGCCAGTCAAGCCACATACTACATGCAATTTAAAGTCATATACCAACATTTTTCTTGTTAGACTTTTTCACGTAAAGACTATTTTGAATCTCTTAATTCCTGAATTTTGGCCTACCCATCTGCAATGTGTCATTGTGCAACTTCGAGCCATTTTAGTAAGTCTTATTTATTTTTTCCATGAGCCTGGAGTTTTGCATAATAAACGTGATGCTAGTTTCGCATCTAAAAATGCGTATTTGCTATTTTAATTTACATTTTTTTAAATATTGTAAGAATATCTTCTGTCTTGTGTGCCAATATGTGTATTTTGAACTTGTAGTCGGCATATTCACAGAGTTTAATTTGTTGTAACTTTTCAAAATAATTAAAATCGTATTTATGGTCTCACTACATGTTTTCGCTTATTTTCATGTTCATTTCACAAAATCATTGCTCTTTTTTATCATTCGTTCGATTTTTATCAATTTCATTCCCCTCAACCATTAAATTTCGTGCGGAATTGTAATAAATGTGTGATAACTTCTAAACGATAAAATGCCTGGTCCATGTTTATTGCTAAATATCTAAGTTTGAAAATTTTTGTATTAATGCACATAACTTCCATGGTTATGTTCTGTTCAGGAAATATTTCTAAATGATATTTTTGGTCATTATATCAGCTATCATTAAGATTGAAAGCAACAGTTTTCACAACAAAAATATTATAATTTAGAAATTAAACTCGTGTACGTGTGATCATTAATTCCGTACCGCTTATTTGGATAATTTTGCCATAAATACCCGCTGTGCATATAATAACATGCCATTCGACATTACAAAAGTTTTCTCCAAATGTTTCTACATATGCTTCGTTGTTTTGCACTTTAAAATTTCAACCGTGTTCAGAGCTGTCCCGGTGTTAGACTCCATATTGATAAACGCGTAATTGTTTTCCACAATGACTGACCTTGTAGATTTTGTTCTCTTCCGTGGAGACTTGTTGGAAGGATTTTTTTCTGCTGCGCTTCTAATCTCTTTAAATTTTTATTATTAATCCCTAATCACTGTACGTCACTCAACGCTGAAATTTAGCATAAAAATGGGCGTTTTCATAATCAATTACAAAGCCTTTAATACCCTGCTGGTTATCCATTGCTGACACCTCAATGTTTGGATCAATTGACTTCTACGTTTGTTTGTTTTCATTCGAAAAAAAATTGACTATTTATCTCGCAATTTTAAGTTATCCTGCTGCTTATCTGAATGCCTTGTACTTATGGCAATAAGGCTATTTTAAATATTTGTGAAACGATAACACAACAGCTCTTCTACTCCGATATGCAAAATATAGTTCATGTAACTTCGAAGGGTTGAAAAAATTTCTGACGAGATAAGAAGCTTATTTTTCACATAGCTATCAACCCAATTGTATTCGTATTTTAGATGAATAGTAGCTCGTTAATAATAAAACGATCCGCGTTCAAATCTTTATGATAATTGGAACATCAAAAAAAATCAGCCGACGAATTGTTTTAGGTTATTTTTCTATTCATGAAACGTTCATGTAAAAGTCGGAATACTTAAATCACTGTTTATAAAAAAACAATTCGCAAAAATTTTGATATTATAAAGCTTTTCGAATTTATCTTGTTGATTAGTGTTGATAGATATATTTTAAAATCAGCTTATTCTTTCATTCCGCATGGAAGATTGCAGACGGTTGGTATTCTTTTATAGTCCAAATTGTTGCATATTTTGTCGTGAATTTGTGAAAGAAAATTGGATAAATTTCAGACGTTGCCGACCAAGCGATCTGTGTATGATGGCAGTTGATTCGTTAACAAGTTGACTCATTAATTTTCCAATTATTTTTTCGCAGAAAATGTATTGGCTTGTAAAATACTTGCCACTTTATTTTTCTGGGCTGTTAAATAATAAAACTTGAAAACGCGCCTAATCACGCATATACTTGCAATGGTGCTGGCCGACAGAAGTAGACAGAAATATTTTTTAAATCAAAATTTTAGCCGGAATATGCGTAGATGGATTAAATATGAAATAATATCCATTTTTTTTAAATTGTCTACTTACAAATAATTTTTTTGAAGTTGTCGCAGTGATCAGTGTACAACCACCACTCTCAATGGGAGTTTAAAAGTTGGTTCAAGTAAATTCTGTGAAAATCTATGGACATTGCCAGACTGAACCATCAGGTTAGGACAAAATAGTGCGTTTGCGCAAACTGAAATTGTAAGCTTACCATAAGGAGGATTCGGTGATTTAAGTGATATGATATATATATTCATGCACTGTGTATCCGGTAAAATGTGTTTAGTAAAATTTTTCAATCACAAACAAGCGACGCCCAACAACTATTTTAGAATACTATTATTTTTAAAAAGCAGCGTGTACTCGTCACCAGATAGCTAGCAGTCCGAAATCCCTATTTTATTTGTTTGACGAGACTAATTTAAATAGGAGTTAAAACATCATGTTAGGGAAGTCAGGTGAGGAATGTTGGAACATAGGATGGTAGTATCTTCTATACGAATGTGTAAACCTGCAGCAACAAAGCAAACTTCATATAAAGTCTTCCAAAATGCGACTTCAAAGCCAAATCACTATATATTTTATACATGTACCAATTCTTTAAAACTTATCAAAAATATGGCTATTGCGTCGGTACCCACTAAAAACACTATGGTTTCGAAATGCTACAAGGTACTAACTCGAAAAATGGTACCAACACGATGGATTTAAATGTATGCTATAGTTCAGCAAAATAGTAAATTACATCTATTTATAAACACCTGGTACTCCAGTAAATCCATATAGTCTGGCCTTGGTCGAAATCAGTCATCTCATAGCACGATAATCATGAAATCATCGTTACTCGCCAGTAACCACGAAACGAATGTGCACGAGATGGTACTTTACGTTCATGCTGCCTTTGGTTTAAACTTCTGGTTACAAATGAACTAATTTGTTACCAGGTGCGCAACACCTAATACATTATTGCTTTTATATTGGTTCTGCGCCACAAACAGTATCTTGTTAGGTAATTTTGGCCCAGTTTTACAATAGTAAACCATTTCTTTATTTTAGCAACATCCGTTCATACTGAATCACAGGAGGATTTTTACCTTAATCTAATCCTACTATCTAATCAATTTAATTGAAGTAATTCTGATTCCGGGGCGACAAATGTATGAACATTTTCAAATTTAAAAAGTTAAATATTAATAAATGAATTGACTAACTTAAATATTAATACTTCAGAATTAAATAATTCAATAAACACTGGAAAATAATTTATATATCTGATGTAATAAAATTTAAAATGACAGTTCGGAATAATTTCCGAACAATTTTTAAAAGTAGGCTTATATTTAAACATCCAAATCTCGTGCGTAAAATTTATTTAAAAGCTTTTTTAATGCCACAAACGTTATAATTCTTTAAATTCGTAACTAATGGGAATAACATTTTATAAAGAAGGCTTTGTTGAGTTTGTACAGACGCGAGTTTTCGAGGTGCAACTTAAATATCTTTTTTACATTGGCATTGCGGCCATAGAAATATGAATGAAACCTAAAGTGTTATTCATTACCTATATATTACTAAAGTAATAATTATACAAACTAGCTACCATAACAATTGCGAAAAGTAGAAGTCAATCTAATGGTATTGTACTGTTTCGTCAAAACAATTTTTATTATAATAAATGCATTGCTTAATATTCGCATACTTTGATGACATTTTTAGAATTTCAATGAAATTAAAATGTACCTGGACAAATTTATATGCTGTTCTGCAACCAATAAAATGATTTATTATATCTAAAGGGACTATTATCATACTTTTTTGTTTTCATTCCACGAATGTATTAGTCGTTTCTTTAAATCAGGTTTGCAAGCTTGAAGTAAACACCAATCTCATTGTATTTAACCACTCGTCGAACAACATAACAAAACTACCGCAATTAGCACGCGCTGACGCGTTTCGACCTTCCATCATCAACATCATCATCATCATCATCATCTTCATCATCATCATCATCAGAGTACGACGGCCAACTGATTTAAGAGGATCAAACTGCATTGCATAGATGTGGAAAGCTAAATTAGATATGCGGCTCTCACCTCTAGTAGTCTCGCGAACATTGCACTTGACTGGAAATGTCGGACTATTAATCTGTTTCCTACCGTATTTTATCTGAAAATTGCCAGCCCTGATGTGCATTCCCTATTCATAAGACTCAGCCGTTCATTGGCGTACAACCTATATCCAGACTAAATTTGGCTTTGACATTTTTTCTAATAAAAATGTCGTTTTATTTAGTCTCAGATATTTAAAACATAAATTCTGGCATGTATAAACATAATGTGTATTTTTATGATGACTACGTGTTCTTTACGTAATCTTGGTAACTGATTTCAACAGTAACCAGATGGCGAAGATTTTGACGAAGATACAGATGCTCGGGTTGGTAACTGATCCCTTATTATTACATTATTTTAAATCATAACAGGCAAAATATCAGTTTTTTCCGCCTCTATTAAGTCAAATATATACTGTCTATTCCTCCACTTCAACGTATATAGTGTGGTCACGTGTGTGGAATCACTAATTATTTAGCACTTCATAACATTAGTTAGTTCTATAATTTCATTTAGACGCATACATCTAAAGGATTGTGTGTGCCAATTCACAATAATTTATTTTAAATATAATTACACTATATTGATGCAATTATAAGCAACTTCACATTATCAAACACTAAATAATATATGCCAGTTTGTTCCCGCTAACAAAATGGATTTCTACTTTCTCCTGGTCCGTTATGAACCAAAACATATTTCTATCAAGATTTCG
Organism: Eudiplozoon nipponicum; assembly: GCA_029291075.1. NCBI lineage: Eukaryota > Metazoa > Platyhelminthes > Monogenea > Mazocraeidea > Diplozoidae > Eudiplozoon > Eudiplozoon nipponicum. The sequence goes on from JAQBSW010000273.1 coordinate 219,903, forward strand.
AATTTGGGATAAATACCTACCTCATTGCATAATGTAGCAAATGTAACATTATGCAATGCTTCGTTTACCTGGCATATTTGTTCTCAACAAGTTTTTTTGTGGGATTAGCTTTCTGTTAAAAAGGGCTTGCAACACAGAAAACCGAAATTTCAGGTGAGAAAATAAATAAATTGGATGGAAGAAGCTATTTTAACACAAAAATGGCCGGGTAATTAATCTATTTTCTGTCACGCAACATGTTTATTTTGTCGTTTGTTTCTTAGTTTATACTGATATATATATATATATGAGTATATATATATATGGTTATATATATATATATATATATACGTGGATTGATATTTATCTCGCATATTGATTTAAATAGGTTATGTTACTACCCGCGCAATCCATGGTTAAATAAACTAACCAAAACTTGGAAGGATACGCCATGCAGAATACATTTATGAGTTGCTTTATCATTCACTCTGTGCGAAGAGAATGTTGGAAAAAGAATTATTTCGATCACTCCATTGCAGATGCCGTTCGCATAGTGAAAGAAATGAGATTTTACGAAAAGCAATTTATGCAAATATAAGCTTCAATAAATATCAAAATAGTATAATCGCCAGAAAGGTTTTACCATCTGCACATAATTTTTTTTTAAATCTTGACCGTGAGGCTTTCGCCTGGTAAAGTTGAATATTAGAATACACAGTAAACAATAAAAAGCGAGATAAATAACGAATTAAAATCATTAGAATCCGCTATGAAACAAAAACTGAAGAGACAAAATATTAGCTGTTAAAATTGAAATATATTATAAAAATGCTTGTCAATTTCACGCTAACTGGTTTAGAATTTTATAATATTCAAATCAATCTTGTGATCATGAGATAAGCCCAACACTTATTTAATTCAAACTGTCTGAAAGGAAAGAAACCACATCCGCTCTCATGTAATAAAGCGTTTTTATTTACCTTGTTTATCAACAAAGCACGACTGCAAATGCTTGCATTATGAACATCAGAATAAATTTCATAATATTTTGCATTTTATAGTGCGTTGTAGTTAGGGTATCGTCATAAAAACTTTACCAAGATGTAGAGTAATAAAAATCTCTTATTATACAATATATAAAGTAGCGCTAATTTTGTTGCAAAATGTAAATTCTGAATATTTTTAAGTACGCAAAAATTAAACATATTTATCTGTGATAGTCATCGACATATGTTAAAATAGAAGGTATAAAAATGATATATAGGCCTGGAAAGGCTTTATAAATAAAATGATCAAATTATTTTTCAACAGGAAACAAACATATAAAGCTAATCGAATCAATGAAAATATTGAAACATTCCGATATCTTCTCGATAAATAATGTGTAAAAGATATTATCTAGACTAATTGTACTTTATAAACAAGTGCAGCGCTTTTATCCGACTACAATTCTGGTAAAGTCACTTTGACTCTGCAACATGTAATGCGTATTCGCACAAAACTTGCGAGTTAAAAAGCTTGTTGCACACTATTTCACTTCCGTTTGAATTATTTTATCTAAGTCAAAATATAGATACGAAAACATGTGAAAGATATTGCGTTGTATGTGTTAATGTGACAACAACAAAACCTATGCATGCATATTTTTTAATGCAACGATTGACAATCATGCAATCTCTTCATTCTTCCAGGAATGACAGTACATTTTGTAACAGAAAAAGTTAAAAGCCTGTGTAAATCTTAAATTTCACTTTAGAGATTTTACCGATATATTTATAACCTTTTCCAATTCCATTTAATAACGACTTATGCGTGTGTTTGCATAAGCAAGTGTACACCAAAAAATATTCGTGGGACGAGCCGAATTATAAATTCCAAACATTGTTAGCTGGAATTTTAAGAAAAACAATAGCAAAAATAAAAGCTCTTTTCGAGTAAATGGTATTTTTTAAATTTTAATTAGCTAAAAAATGACGACAAGATAGTTTGGAAAATACAGTACTTTAGTGAATTGATAATGTTCGTAAAAATTTACAGACACAATTTTGGTACCATAAATTTAGATTTGTACTTTATAATAGAATTTATTTTTTTTATTAATTACTTAATATTCTTAAAGTATGTCGTAATAGATAATGAATATTTTTACACATTTCTGGAAATTCACCAAACTTTGGAAATAAGTATATCTAATTATAAATAATGGAAATGTTTTCATGGACTCCGTTGTATAAAAAACATACTCACTGTCATAATCCCAATTTTCAAAATTAACGCGGTGTATTAATGGATTTCATCGGCTTTATGGAAGTGATCGACCACAAATAACTTTGACTGGTGCTTATAAAATTCTTTATAATATATTAATTAAATTAATTGTGCCGCAATGAGTTGTCGTTTGTCTATTCATATTTCTATTGCAAGGAAACCAAGGCGGAGACTTGACTTTTTTTCTTGATAGCAAAAAATATAGGCAGCGCAATACATTGACATGAAAAAACGTATGATTTGTAGTCTAGGCAAGATCTGCGTGTCTTCAAGCAAACGGTTAATGCGGAAATTAAAAAAAATATTTTGTTTAGCTGACAATAAGGTATTTTAGAAATGTTAGAAATCATCTCTTGTGCAAAAATTCAGTTATATCTATTCAATTTGTAATTTGACCAAAAATTTATTATGAATACTTATCATTGACTATGCGTATTTCGCATTTTTTTAAATAAAATAGTGGATACTTATGTTAAATTAACTTAATAAGCATGCATCCACCTCATATTAATACCTGAACACTTAAGATCACTCATTTAGAATCATATATGGTCATCATCCTGCATAAGTTAAACATTAAAGTTTGAACTTGGTCTACATTCTTACAATGAAGTACTGTTTACACGTTAAGAAGAGCGGTTTATAATTATCATGCTTACTTTGTTCAAATATTATTTGCACAACGTCCAAATTTATTCAACATCATCTGCAAGTTAACTAAGTTTTTTGTAAAAATTTTGTAACAATTTACGTGACTTGGCTGCTATTATCGGGACAAATGCTTTTTTAATAATTATATTTAGCTAAGGTACGTCATTTTATTCTGATTTTGCCACAACGCCTCGGATTTAACCTACAGCTTTTCTTTAAATTTGCCCCTGTGCTAACTTATTTACTGAAGTTTGTTTTGCAAGAGAGTGTAATGAAGAAAATAATTTGAGCGGCACTCGTATTACATAAAAGTGGATCTATGAATAACAGACAATATTTGCTAGTTTCTCCTTTCAAAGCAGAACTCTCGCAACCAATTTCCCGAGCTCCTCTTGCAGTCAACTGCTTATCTCAAAATATAAAAGGAAATTAATAAAGCAAGCACGAAATTTCACTTATACCAATTATGTTAGAATTACGACTTACAAAATAATTGATTACGTGGGTGGTGGTAACAATTCTTTAAATCAAGTTTGCGAGCTTGAAGTAAACACCAGTCTTCGAACAACATAACAAAACTACCGCCAGCCGCAACGCACTGACGCGTTTCGACCTTCCATGATCATCATCAGAGTACGACGACAAACTGACTATCGAGGATCAAACCGCATTGAATATATATGGAAATCAAATTTAGATAGCAGCTCTCACACTCTAGCAGTCTCGCATACATTGAACTTGACTGAAATGTCTGATGAATATCGTGAAAGGTCAAAACGTCCATTACAACTGTATAGTTGTTATGTTAATTCGACAACTAATTAGTAATGGGATTGGTGGTTACTTCAAGCTCGCAAGCTTGGTTTAAAGAATTACGACTTGGTAATCTATAAATAACTACTGCCTTTTTATTAGATAGTCGAGGGTTGCGTATGTATGTGTGTTTATAACCGATTCGCATTGTGTTAAATATAATTACATGTACATCCATATAAGTGAAGCTACAGTGATTGGATGCTGATTTCTGCTATTCACGCAGCCGACAAATTGCTTTATTCTAAACTCGTTTAATCATGTATAATTTTTCGCAAATTTACCATGGATTAGGATTTTAATCTAGCGGCTCAGCACTATCAGTTTTTCTTAAACTAAGCAAGCTAAAATTCTGTGGTTCTACTAACAAGTTAACGGCCCTCTAGGATTGCGCGAACCAATGATAATTTGTAGTCCACAATTATTAATGTATTTCATTGTCATGCAAAGCTGAAGCCTCTCTTGATTGTACCGTTTAAATTTTGCTCATTACTATAAGAGCGTAACACGTGGAATCGCTTTTACTAATTTACTAAATATTTTATACTTGACGTTTATTAACAAAAATGCCATACAATCTACTAATGTTATCACACAGAGCGTTGAATAATATTTATTTATTTATTTAATTAATTAATAAACAGGCTTGTGTGCGCACATACATTAACATTATGAAAGTTTTCTGATGTAGTGGGTTTCTTTACAGCCATTGTCTATGTGACAGAGTTTATATTTTCCAAAAATTGTATTTGTTTTGGTACCAGACCTTAATTATTTTTTACTAATATATTTACTCCTTCGCATTGGATGACAAAGTACGGCATAATCTTTTGACCGACATCGTGTAAAACGGTACCCACCTTCGAATTTGCAGATCGTCTTTTTCTGTAGCTATATCAAGCGCTTAGAATTGCCTCGATAATCAGGCGGGTACGCAGGCAACGTAAACCTTCTGGTTTAAGTTGATGCAATCGCCGTAGCAGCTTATCGCACGTTCGCCAAATAAAAATATCATTTATTATGCGTGTATATTCATATGATGATATTAATGAAATTCAGTTTTAGAATAAGGATAATTCTTAATTTTCCCATATATAATTGTTTTAAATAAAATAAATTTTTCAACAAAAATATTTAAAAAACGCGTATTATTTGTCACATTTCAACATTTTAGGAAGATCTGGTTCAATTTAGAACACATTCTGCAAACCGGAGATGAAGTAAGTTGGATTGGGTAACAGACAATCAACTAAAAAACTCACCAAAGTATATTTATTTCACAATCAAATTTCATTTTAGAAAGCACAGAGCAAATGGACCAGTTTGAATCTTAATATTTGTACGCGTTCTGGTTGGCTATTGCATAAGAATTTCTCCCAAGTAGTATAAACAAAAACTGAGTCCTCATTTCGAATGATCATCCAGCCAATTCTATATTGTTATCAGAGCAGATTATGCAATTTTGCAAAAAAATATATTTTCAATATTAGCTTACAGAATGTGGCATAAAATGTCACAGTATGTTTTGATAACCAATTAAACATTCTATTTTCAAAACTAATTTGAATAAACGCTGATATATAGCACTATTTATTTTAGATGATTCCTTCGATTTGGAGGTAACTAAACATATATAGTTTTTTGTTGAATGCGGATTGATTTTATTCCTATTAAATATAACTCATTTTTGCTAAAATATATCATTGAGCATAGACGTATTACAAGAACTCGATCTGAGCTATGATAGGTCTTTATATGAAAAATATTCTAACCAGCCGTTCATGATAAAAATTACTTTTTTTATTTTTGCTTATAGGAAATGAACTTTCAATAGTTATTCCCAGCCTTATTCTATTTTAAATCACTAGTTATTTATTAAAAAATTATGTATGAAAGCAAACATAGTAGTTAACACTGAAGTACGTCATTGAAAATCGAAGGTTTGTTTAAACCAATGTTGTGATCCTGATGAAAACACTAGGCTTATTAGACTCATCAATATTTCAGTATAAAATACGCATTGTATAATGTAGGTTACTTAAACGTTTAGGTCCAAAGAGATCCAATATAGGCTTCACTTGAAGGAAAGGCTAAATGAAACCACGATTTATTATAAAATTTAAAATAGTGTGTAGCGTACAACAAAGTGGCTCTATGGTTTAAATCACAGAATAAGAAGAAGACGTGCCCTGGTTAGAGCCCTGTCCGCGGCAATGCCTGTATCGTAAGAAATTGATCTACAGAAAAATTTACCTTGTGATTACTATACAATGCTTGGTTTATACTGACTGAGTCAATGGATTGTCAACTGATAGCTTTATTGATAATGCCTAAATCAACAGAAAATTATATTTTAAAAAGTACGGGTATTACGATTTCTATCCCGTGGCCCTTCATTCATAATTTCCAACAGGCGCAAAATTCGCCTGAATGTTTTCTCGAATTCAAAATTGAAATATAATAAAATTTTGCATAAAGTACATAGGCAGAAATTACGTTTGGTATATTTGTGTTTTTGCAATTGATTCAAACTCCGGCTGTTGTGCTTTAAACCGAATTAATCACCGTTTCTCTAGAAACTACCGATATGACATTAAATCTTTGGAGATGAAAAATGCTTTTGTATAACGTAGTGGTATAAGCTAGGAAGCGTATCTGCATTTCATATAAATAAAACATGAACAGAGTTAAGCTTAAAAATTGATTAGATTAATAATAAACAACTCAAAGAATTTCACAAGAGAAAAATTTACTCTCATACACATGGGCATATCAATTAATCATGTACAATAAAATGAAATTGCTATTTTTGCACATTAAAATATTCGAATAACTGATTTATATATAAACGGATAATATTTAAATGAATTACATGTAACAGTTATACGAAGAATTAATAATCATTTTTAATATGCTGCAACTCGGTGTTTATTATGCTTATATGGCTTCGTTTTATGAACTAATGTCTTATGACGTCATAAATCCTTGAAATTTGTTTTCAAATCGTTGCAGTGTTACGAACATCAATTTGCGTTTTTTATACTTCCTAGATTTTTTCGAAAAACGAAGCGAAATATACAAAATTTTATCAAGTGATGGTGCTATTTTCGTAATTAATTTAAAATAAGTTAATAATTATACGCAAGCCTTGTAATAGTCCATTGTGACTTCTTTCTTATGTCAAATTTTAATATGCGAAAGACAGTGTTTTAACCGAAAAATTCATTAAACAAATTCTGTGTAAACATTTCATTTTTAAAATGACCATAAATTTGAAAACCTCAATTTAACTGCCTGAAGGCAAGTAGCTGTGTTAATTAATAATATTGGAGTAATTTTGTGTCGTTTGAGATAAGCAAAATTTTTATTTTCCGATTGGCATTTGGATAAATTAAATAGATTTATTTTAATTTTATTGTTTGGTTTGTTTATTGAAATTCGATTTATGCTCAATTGAAGGAACTTGTTTAATATATGTAAAGCATGTTATTTGAAATCGAAAAATTGTTTCCTTAACAACAATTGAAACCCCTTCTATTTTTACACAGTTCAACTTTCCGTATTGATAACTGGATTTCTAAGGGGCTGTGATGCTCGTATTCAAACCGGTCGAATTGCCTTGTGCAATATAAATGAAATTTGCGTGAGAATTAAATATAATTTGGTGAATTTTTAATTGGAATGACTTTTGCCTAATCAAACTTCCTCCCACTCTGATTTGCGAAATGATTTCTAAATTAAACCACATTTTCCACAAATGATGAGATCTGACAAAGCATATAAGCTTTTTAAAATTTTATTTTGAAACGGATGTTTTTATTTAATAGAGTTAAATATTGATTAATCCATAATTTTCCTTATTCTTCAACTGAATGTGATTAATATCATCATTTGAGCATCAAGGCGTAATTGATTTTTTTTGTATTTAGCGGCTATTCCATAACGTACGATGGTGGCTCCACCATCTTACATTAGTAGGTTACGTTGGTTACGTACTCGCCTAGTGATTGAGGCAATTCTGAACGCTCACTATGGCTATAGTATAAATCGATTTGAAAATTCGTTGATGGTTGCTGCTTTACACGATGTCGGTCAAATGATTATGTCCTACTTCATCTTCACTTGCGAAGGAGTAAATAAATGAGTAAAAAATTGTTGAAAATGACGCTGACATTAACCGTACCAACAGCAGATATGTATTTATGCAAATATAATCAAATGAGATTATCAACGAACTGGTCCAAATAATTTTTGTTGGATTTCATCTGTTTGGGTATGATAAGTCAATAACGTTTTAGCGCATGCAATTTCTACTTGGAAGTTATTAATTAAAAGCTTTTATTTATTCAATTATTCCATCACCAATATGGACAAAAAGCTATTCTGTGCAAAAAGTTTGTGTTTTAATAGTATGTCAAATTCATTGAGTATTAAGTAACACTTTCTAAACAAATTTATATTGCTCTTGCAACTCGGTATATTATGAATTTAAGCCACACTAATGTCAATAGTTTCCACGCTTTGACATATCTTAATAATAAATCGTTTTAGAAAGCCTTTATTTTTTTATCACTATGATTTAATCTGATGCCGTTTTACGTTTCGGTATATAGCGACATCGAGAAAAAAGAAACGCGGTTGATATCCAAATATTAGTATATTTTTGTGTGCAATTCTAAAACTGGCAAGCAAATTGAAACGACACAAATCAATCGCCGACATATTGCGTAAATTAAATTCAAATTTATTTACGTTGCACCAATGAGAAAAAAGCAAAATTGCCGTTTAACCAATAGTATGCAAGTACACATATTGCATGCTATTTAAGCACGGTAATTTACCATGCAAGTCAGTTGTGGCATTTGCATTCTACCTGCTTCAGGCGTGTGCGTTCTGTTGGCTGTCAATACCTACGCTGGTGATTTGATAATTTCACCAACAACTAACTACATCCGTGACTCATCTTGTTGCGGGATACCGGAGAGACGAGCCAATTGAATGCAGGACCTGCAGGACACCATCCACAACGCGATCACAGCTCAACCACGGGAGCGACAACTCAACCAGAGTCCACCCAAGGCTCTAGGACATCTTCAACCTCTGAAGACTTCAAGCGAACGCATTACCAGGCCCTCTTAAGGGCCCCCATATCAGTAACTAATCTCTATTCAGAGCACCTTAACCGAGTTTGTAACGTCGTACGGCGTTTACAAAATCGATCATTAATTTAAAAAAAAAATTACTTGCAGTTTAAGTTGTTCGTCATCATTTTTTGCTGTGTTTCTGACTGACTCATTTCCAAGGCATTCACAAATGTTTAAGCATGACATCGTTCAACATTATAATCGTGAAAAACAATTAAAATGAATGTTTCTACATTGATCGTTCGCTGGTCGTAGATTAACTCTGCTAATTTGACTGATTTGCGTAAAAATGTTATGCACACTCTATTATCTACAGTAACATGTTCTATACAGATAAAATCTTCTACGAACTATGGCCATTTTCTCATTTACGAGATTTCTCTCTAAATTTGTTTAATGAACTTCTCGTTTAAAATTATGTAGCCCGCATCTAAAAAATTAGAGCAAGGAAGAAGACATTGCAATTTAGTACCATGTTGTTCTTCATTTTCTGAAAAACCGTACCGCATCCATAGATACTATTTTTAATCTTATGTTTGAATACTAATCATATATTTTGAAAATTGGAAGACAGGATAATATGATGGCTCAATGGTTAACGCAAAAGATTTGAAATCATAGGTGCCCAGATTCGAGTCTTGTCCTTATCAAACTCTAGATAGTATGTCAGAAGTACATGATCATGACGAAACTATTCTACTGGATGAATTGCCTTTTTTACATTTTACAATGTTTAGTTTACACTGACGAATGTGTGTGTGTATAATGTGACTTTTAGATAATAAGCCCAACAACAATTAAACACCAAAATGAATTTTAATGTCATATTTGCACGCAAACCAAACGTGTATTAATAACTTGTTCAGCATCACCAATGCAAAATAACAGAATATAAAGGATGTCTTCGATTTTATGGCAAAACTGTTAGAAGAAATTCAGAAAAATATTACACATTTTAAAACGATTTAGTTATATGAAAACTGGTGTAAATGAAAGATGAATCTGATGTTTTTATTTATTCATTCATTACTAAAATTCTTATAAAAGTAAATATATGTGAAATCGTTTGTCGCATTTAAAGCTCTATATGATATATATTACTATTATTATTCTACATGTGTTTTAGATTACCTATTTCTGTGTACTGCTAATGTGAAATTCAAATAAACTTGAAAAATCATATTCTAGTCCTTAACTAGGTATCTATTTATTTGTATAAGATTTAAAAATGTATCTAACGGCAACGAACTGAAGAATAAAAGCATGTAGACACTTTAAAGCACACAATTTAATTTTTTATTCTTTATGCGCAAAACTAATTTTATATGAATATATATATATATATATATATATATATAGTTGCAATTTAAGAAAAATTGCATCGGGATTCAGATATAATCATGTCCTCTATTTAAAAAATACATACGTCTGAACCATAGCGCTTTCATCAGTAAAAATTCAAATATAAAACCACATAATCTTAAGAGAACAGAGCACAGTTTTCTCTATTCTTCTCAGAATAGCGCAAATAAAACTGAAGAATTTAACAAAAAGAATTACATAGAGATTCTGCGCAATTAACTATGAGTCAGAATCTATCTAAACTAAACGCATTCTGTATGACACTAATTTCCGTTCGCGAATAAAAAATATGCCTTTTTGTCTTCAATTGTGCACCTTAATAATTGCATTGACCTTGCAATTTTTATTGAACACGCCATCATCGCTCAAATTATGTTAACATAAATAATTGATTTAAATTATCTAGTCTATTTAGATGGTTCATATATTTGGTGCATTTTTTTCCATAATTATGTAAAGAGAAACATATCATTAAATATTATACAACTTAAAACGTATATTATTTGGAATTGGGCCGAACGTGAAATATGCAACCGAAATATGGAATGAAATGAGAATAGTTCTGTCGAACCGGTAATAAAATGCTGAAAGAAAAGTTTTGAAATATATTTTTGTTTATCCTGCACCGCATAAGTTCCTGGACTAAGGGTTTGCATCACGTTTCGAATTAATCTATATTTTCAAGCATATTTCAGGTAAATCGTGAATTTAACAATCAATAGGGCAAACTTAATTTTAATGTAATCAACATTAAGTCAGAAAAAGTAAGATCAAAGCATAACCAGATCATAGTACATTAAAGGAGGCGGTAATTTTAAAAAGCTTAAATTTGTAGCAGATAGGATTAACACAAATTTTAAAGAATAGATTGATACTTTAGATAAGTTAGGTTATAATTTTGAAGAAATAGTCAACAAAGTTTCCAACTTACAAAGAACTATATTAGAAGCAAAATTTTGCCCAGTATGATTCGTAGGAAAATAGATAAAATTTTCCGTTATGTTAGGAATCGTAAGAGATAAGTTTAGGAAAAAGCCAATGAATATTATCATTAATTTAGGACTGCTGACAAAGCTATATGATGAAATCGGTCGTCTACTTGCCATAATTAGTTGCTTTTCTAGGAGAAATATATTGGTTATGCTATCCATAGTAAGGTTTTTGGCAATTTCGCACGTTTAGCAAATGTAGGCCAGTAGAAAAGCCGAAATTGAGGAATCATAATTTACTTTATCAAATATCCATGGATAGAATTTCAATACAATTCACATAGTAAAAACATATTTTTTATTCTATCGATATTATGAACTCGAAAAGCAATGGTGTGATAAAATAATGTCCTAAATTTAATTTCACAGACAAAATGGATCATTTATATATTCGTTTATATAGCGTGTTGCATTTGTTTCAATGTCCTCTAATACGTTTTTAATTAAAACTGGTAATATGTGAGTATTACACAAAGTTTTTTTATGGTCAGTGCATTTCCTCATCCGAAATTTCCTATTGAAAAAATGTGAAATTTCTACATTTCGATAAAAAAAACCCATTATTATTGAAAATGGAAGCAAAAATAATTATTCTGCACATTAATTTTTTGATAACTGATAATGGTGATGGAAATAATATTATTTGATAAGCATTTTGAAGGAATATTACATTATATATATATATATATATATATATATATATATATATATATATATATATTACTGACGACAACTTTTAATGATATAACGGTTACAATCGTTAAAGTTGTTCACTAACTAATCATTTTGTTTGCCATTTTTTTGATTTTAAATACGCTTCAATAAAATATTGTACAAGAGGATCATACAATTAAGAACCAGATAAAATTATTGACATGGAGAATATAATTTTTCTCATTCGTGTATAAGTTATTTATTAATTGACTATCAGCTCTTTTCTGTGAGAAAATCAGATTATTATACCAACTTACTATCAAAGCAAGCTACCGTAGAAAGCTTTACTTTGCCAACGATATTGCTATAATTGAAATGCATCAAAATGAAATATTACATGAAAAATTGTATTTCAATACAGAAGTATGTATTAGGTGTCGCGAACCTGGTAAGAAATTAGTTCATTTGTGACCAGAAGGATAGACCAAAGACAGAATAAACGGAAAGTATAATCTAGTGCCAATGGTTTCATGCCTACTGGCGACACATCAGTAGGAGCCGGTACTACGCCCTATATCCACTCTATATTCGTGTGGGGAATTTGGTATAATAGGACGGTACAATCTTCTAGACGAATGCGTAATCATGCAGTTGCGAAGCTAACATTATAGAAAGTCACTCCAATGCTACTTCAAAGCTGACTCACTCCAAATAATATATATGCCGAGTTTGTGAAGGATACCAACACTAAAATAATTGTGTCAGTACCCGATTCCAACATTATAATACCGAAAAGGTATATGGTATTAACACTATGGTTTCCGTGTCGGTACATGGAACCAACAAGATGGATATCAATGTATGCTATAGCTCACCGAAATTGAGAATTACAACTATTTCTGAACACCAGTTACTCCAGTAAATCCATACACTATGGCCTTGATCGATATCAGTTATCACATTTCGCGGTAAGCATGACATTATTGAATTCAATATCTAACAGTTAAATACTGTTATGGATTTGACCGCATTTTTCTTGTTCGGGGCAATTGATAGCACTCTTAGGTCGGTAAAGTCCTGAATTTTCATCATTTTCAGGTGATTTGATTTTTGGCCTCCACTGATGGGTTGTCACTTCTCCCTTCTTTTTTAAGATTTCCATCAGCCGATTGCGTTAAAATGACGTTGTAACAAGATTTTCCATTGTTCTTATGCCAAATTTTCGAGACCGAATTTCCAGTCTCATCTTCAGGGTTGACACAATACGCACTGGAATAAAACACATCTTGTGGCGATTGTGGAATCCTCAATCAAGACAGATATATTTATATTTATTTTAATTCCAAATGTATTTTTTAATTGTCTTTCTAATATCCGGTCTTCATATCTAGTCTCTAATACTCAAATGTATACAAAAACTTATCCTTGTCCCCCTCCGCGCACACAACCACCTATAAAAATGTGTATTTTACTAAAGTGACATTTTCATTGAATAAATATAAGCACACAATGGATTGACATACACGTCTTTCAAGGATGTCTATATTTTAATTTCTGTTCCGGAGGCATAGAACGATCAGCAAAATTTTGATTTCAATATTGAGGTAATCCCCACATGCCCCCAGTTTACCTAATCCCATCCAGCTTGCAATCGGTTATAGACCGAGATAGAGGTAAAAAAACTGTTGAAAGAATATATAGTATTATTCTATCTTTTTGACAAGACCAAATACGGAGTCTACACGAACGAAATCTTCTCTCAACCAAATACAC
>JAQBSW010000274.1:0-142500 GCA_029291075.1 Eudiplozoon nipponicum
ACTGTCCAGTCCATGCAAGTTGTGAATAGATTCTCCGGTTTAAACTGCTGCCTTCCTTTCTTAATAACAGCCGAAATTTACAGTCACGTGCAATGTAGGCAAGATTACTATCTAATTTTGCTTTCCATATATATGCAATACGGTTTGATCCTCGATAGTCAGTTTGCCGTCGTACTCTGATGATGACCATGGAAGGTTGAAACGCGTCAGTGCGTTGTGACTGGTGGTAGTTTTGTTATGTTGGTCGAGGACTGGTTAAATAAAATGGAAATGATGTTTACTTCAAGCACGCAAAGTTGATTTAAAGAGTTTTTACCACCACCTGCGCAATCAATTATTGTTTAATATTTGAGGTGATACGGTTACACTGCTATATTTTCATTATTAACACTTCATGTATACTTAATATATCATTTGAGGTACAAGCATTAAGAAACGTGTTTTGAGCACAGACAATTCTTGGCATTAGAATTTTTAAGAAAATATTCTTTTATTCTGTCGGAAAAATTGTGTAGCAAACATATTTCTTTATTTATAAAACGAGACAGCGACTTAGTAATGGATGTACTGTCCAGTCCATGCAAGTTGTGAATAGATTCTCCGTTTTAAACTTCTGCCTTCCTTTCTTAATATCACTAGGCAAATAAAGACAGTGCGTCTGATTGACGGTTTATTTCATTCGAAGGTAATATGTAAATACGGATCATATTATTGTAAGCATTGAGCCTGACATTTGTTTCTACATCTCTATTTGTTTTCATCAAAGTGTCCTCAACAGGTCTTATTATGTAGACACCAAGTTAGATTCAGTCTTAATGTGCCTATAGGAGTCTGATAAGATAGTTTTCTCTTCCATATCTATCAAGTTCACGCCTACAACTCCCAGTACTAAATTACCAGTGTCTTGAAATTTAAGATTAGCCTCCATGACAATCACACTTAAATATATAATGAATTAATCAAGTAATAGGTGAAGTATTCTTAAAATAAGTGATTTTACTTTTTATATTTCCAGACAGAACATGCATACATTAGCACGTAGACTACCGAACGGAATGCCATTTGCCAATGCATCAAATTGAGCGACATTATTCTCATTAAGATGGATTTAAACATCTTTATTGCACATATTGAGAATAATTTTTAGATGGCATTTCGCTATGGAGAGTGATGGGTGATTACTGTCAATGAACTTGTGAAGTAAATCGATGGTTTTTTCAGATCGGGTGATTGTACATTTTTTGCATATTTTGAACGAAAACATTACTTTATTTTTGACTGCACGATTATACTTATTTTATATAGTCAAAAGAGTTCAAACAAAACTGAATGGCATTTTACTTTGTTCTAGCTAACGAAGTGTAGTTAGATGTCAAGACATTTAGTGCTGTGGTGCGTTAATAATTAACATAAATGGTTTTAATAGCAGCAAGTTGGTTATTCCAAGACCTTTGCGTACCTTCGGTTAGCGTACACTCTGGTTACGTGCTTGTAATTTGATTTTGCTTGTTTGAGACAAAGAATTACGTTATCAATTTCATTAGATTTCGCATCCTCGGCTCATTGTTGAATTATCTCGAACACATTATTAAATGTACGCCAAATTGAATCCTCCGAAGCTTGTGACCTGTTCTTACTTAGTTGACACAGTAAGAATTTCTGTCCATCACACTAAACATCGCCTATTAGAATTGTTTATTTGATGGAATTTATAATAACAATGCTTGAGCTTTTGTCTGGCTTTATTAATCTAATTTTGTTGCTATGCCGCAATTCTTCGAGTCATTTGATGTGTTAGTTGTATTTAAAATTGAATTAATTTGTCTCACTTTAATATACTCATAGGAAGCGAGTAGTTCCGTTTTACGTAATGGAAAAATGTGAAAATGTTGTAAAATTTGCGTATGCAACATATTCATATAGACTATCCAGGGCTGGTTTTGTTATTGTTTCTGACTTCCGATTATTCCTATTTGGCAATGTAGATTATTTTCGACCAAGCAATAAGATTCCTTCTTGTTTTTAGGACAACTTCAATCTCGCATAGTTGGAAATAAACGCGTCAATGGGTTCGGAAAATATGTTGGAGACAGTTTGTTATTTTTATACTGTTCTGTACATACCTGTTTTATAATAAATATATGCCTCAATACAATATTTATTTCTCAATTCGAATTACAGATTCATAAAAATGGCTGAATACAAATTTATGCATGAACTTAAGCTACGCGGAACGACATCGCTATGTCGAGAGATCAAAAATTACATTTCAATAAATGCAGATATTGTGAGGCTTGTGAAAGCAGAGTTTTCAATGTTTTTTGCACCAACAGTTTACTAAATTCCTCGAGGATTTCACAAATTATGCCGTTCAGCTTCGACAAATGAAACTAAGAAAGCGTTGAGACAATTAACAAAGAAGGCAAACAGAAACCCAGATCTGTTGCTCGACAGTACGACGTGTAATTAAAAATGCATTTAAGGCAATTCAACAAGGATTCCACGATGCGAATTCAAATGAAATCGATTACATTATACGTTGTATCAAACAAGTAATAAGAAATCAAAAACCAATGATTGCGCGGGTGGTGGTAACAACCATTTAAATCAAGTTTGCGAGCTTTAAGAAAACACCAATCTCATTGTATTAAACCAGTCATCACACAACATAGCAAACCTACCTCCAGTTGCATGCACTGACGCATTTCGACCCTTCACGACCATCAACAGAGTACGATGACCAACTAACAAACAAATTTGATTTAAAGGACTGTTGCCACCATTAGCGCAATCATTGATTGATCAATTGTATTATCTATATAAATATGTGTATGGTGAAAGTTGCAAAAAGTTAATGTTCGTGACTGCATAGAAAATGTGCAGCCGACATTTCCAGTCAAGTACAATGTATGCGAAACTACTAGAGGTGAAACCGCATATCTAATTTCGCTCTCCATATACATGTATTGCGGTTTGATCCTCGCTAGTCAGTTTGCCGTCGTACTCTGTTGATGATCATGGAAGGTCGAAACGCGTCAGTGCGTTGCGACTGGCATTAATGTGTTGTATGTTGTTCGACGACTGGTTAAATACAAAATGGGATTGGTGTTTACTCCAAGCTCGCAAACTTGATTTAAAGAAAAGTTATAACAAATGACAGACACGTAGCCAGAATGTACAGAATGTCGAAAGTACACAAAAGAGTTGGATTAAGCAACCTGCAGCCACTATTATAAAAATTTATAAAAATGAACGAAGCTACGGAACAAAAAAATGTGGGAGAACTACACACAATTTCTAAGCTAGAAAAAAATGAACTCTCATGCAATTATGTTCGCGTAATTTTGAATTTATTGAAAAAGTAAAATCGTACAAAGTCAAAAATGAAGTAAATTTTTGATCAAAATAAGAAAAGTATGTACAAGTATCCCTGCAGTCAAAAGCATCGATCACTATAATCAAGTTTGCGAACTTGATATAAAAACCTGACCCATTAAGTACATACATTTTTTATTATAAATTACGAATTAAATAGTGTAGAAAAGGCAATTTATCCAGTAAAATACTGTTTTTTTGCGAACTGATATTTACGCCAGTATATATTAGGTTTTGCGAACCTATTAACAAATTAGCTCAGTTGTGACCAGAAGGATAAACCAAAGACAGAGTGAACGGAAAGTGTAATCTCATGCACCCTCGTTTCGTGTATACTGGAGACTCATCAGTAGGAGCCGGTATTACACCCTTTAACAACTATATATTTGGGTGAGGAAAGTGAGATAATAGGACGATACAATTACTTATCTCCCACATTGCTCACCAAAATATATATTCGTTAAAGGGCGTAATACCGACACCTACTGATGAAACGTCGTAAGCACGAAACAAATTTGCATGAGATTATACTTTCCGTTCATACTGTCTTCGGCTTATCTTTCTGGTCACAACTGAGCTTATTTGTTACTAGGTTCGCAATACATAATAAATACCTGAATTTATCCAGTAGACTGGTTTCGTCCTTTTGGGAACTCATCAGGTACTTGCCTGAATTTGCCACGGACTGGGCTCGAACCTCGGCACGTCTGCTTTGGAATCTAGTGCTCTAACCACTGAGCCACACTGTCGCACACTACACACAAATTTCAGTAATATACTAGCTAATGTAACTTGATTAGTCTTTTTTTACTTTTAGGTGGAGCTCAGATGGCATACATTTAAAACAAAAGTTCCAACTAACCATCCACTATCTGTCATTACTGAACAGACACCAAATTACACGGGAAAGTGTTATTGAAATGGACATTTATATAATTAAACTAACACTGATTGCGCGGGCGGTGATAACTATCATTACAATCACATTTGCGAACTTGTTGTAATCACCTGATCACTTAATGGGTCAGGTGTTTATATCAAGTTCGCAACTTTGGTTAAAGTAGCTTTTATCACCTTCTGCGCATCAAATGTTCGTTTAAATATATAAATGTTTATTTCATTACCACATCCGCATGTAGTTTGGTTTCTGTTCAATAATAACAGTTTTGGTATGGTTAATTGAAACGTTGGGTCTGAGCTTCACCTATTACAAAAAAGACTAATCGAGTTACGTTAGTTAGTATATAGCTGAAAATTGTGTGTAGTGTGCGATAGTGTGGCTCAGTGGTTAGAGCACCAGATTCCGTAGCAGACGTGTCCAGGTTCGAGCCCTGGTCGCGGAAAATTCTGGCCAGTACTTGATGAGTTCCCAATAAGGACGAAACCGATCTACTGGATGAATTGCCTTTTCTACACTATACAATTCTTAGTTTATACTGACATATGTAAGTAATTAATGGGTCAGGTGTTTATATCAAGACCGCAACCTTGATTATAATAATTGTTACCACCACCCGCGCAACCAATGTTCGTTTAATTATATAAATGTTCATTTCAATACCACTTCCCCATGTAATGTGGTGTCTGTTCAGTAATGACAGATTGGGCATGGTTAGTTGGAACTTTGGGTCTAAATGGATGCCATATGAGCTCCACCTAAAGGAAAATTGACTAACCAAGTTACATTAGTTAGTATATAACTGAAAATTGTGTGTAGTGTAGTGTGCGGCAGGATAGCTCAGTGGTTAGAGCACCAGATTCCGAAGCAGACGTGCCCAGGTTCGTATCCTGTCCGCGGCAAATTCTGGCCAGTACTTGATGAGTTCCCAATAAGGACGAAACCGGTCTACTGGATGAATTGCCTTTTCTACTCTATACAATTCTTAGTTTATACTGACATATGTAAGTAATTAATGGGTCAGGTGTTTATATCAAGACCGCAACCTTGATTATAATAATTGTTATCACCACCCGCGCAACCATGTTCGTTTAATTATATAAATGTTCTTCGGTAAACTGCGTACCAAATCACCTGGGAACCGTAATTGTTTAATATACTGATAATAATGTTCTTTCCACAATGACGTTCTTTGCGCTCTACACTTTAACGTCACTAGTTCATCTAGTTTTCTGAAAGATTCTTTTGAAATGCGAGCTTTAATAAAATTCATTGTTACCCTTCCTTGTGTGCAAAAACAAAAAGAAATTTTATCAGATATAAGAAAATTTTCTTTCTCATGGTCTTCTCAAATATCTACTCATGAACATATCTTTATATATAAATTGGAAAGCAAAACAAGATAGAAATATTTGAACATAGAGAGAGTGTGGAAAAATGAAACCAATCAAATTGCGTGCGTCACATCCAGTTCAAGCTCAATGCTTGTACGTGCTTCTTCTGCTTACATAAATCCGGCTGCAATTTGTTTATCCATAAGGCTTCGTATGTGGCTAGCTCTCTTTTGTTTTTGCATTTAGTAATTACTTTGAATGCTACGTCTGGAGAACATACGTGCGATGTTTCGATGATGTGTTGCCGATTCGTTTGAGTTTGTAAACAAAATTCAAGATATAAATGTTAAAAACAAGATTATGTTATCTTTTGATGTTACGTCTTTGTTTACAAATGTTCCAATTGATGAAACCATTGACATTATAGTCAAATCGGTAGAACACGATATATTACCATCGCCGGTGCCAGGTCAAACTCTACGCAAGCTTATCTTATTATGCACGAAAGACGTACGATTTCGTTTTAATGGAAACATCTACAAACAGACTGATGGTGTCGCAATGGGAAGCCCCTTATCTCCAGTGTTGGCTGAGATTTTTCTAGGGCACCTAGAAAATACATCATTAAAGAGTGACATAAGTAAATGTGCTCAATATATACGGTACGTGGATGATATATTTCTTGTACTTAAGAACAGGTCGCAATCACGAACATTGCTTCAAAGTTTCAACAAAGCACATAAGAATATCGGTTTCACGTCAGAGCACGAGAAAGATGACTGTCTGCCTTTCCTAGATGTAATATTAAAGAAAGAAACTAATGGTAAATTAAACAGAATAATTTACCATAAACCAACATGGTCTGCACAGTATTTGCATTACAGCAGTTCTGTGCCATTTCAATATAAATTATCAACAGTTCGTGGTTGCTTTTCAAGAATTGACAGGTTGGTTAGTCAAGATTCTAGAGAAAATGAATATAATAAAGCAATTAATGATTTAATGTCTAATGGCTATCCCAGACAATTAATTGAATCAATTATTAAAAGGGGAGTTAACCAGAAACAGACGTATTATGGGCCAGAAAAGAAAACAGTCTACCTAAACATCCCATTTAAGGGGGATGCAGTTTCCCGAATGGCACAAAAGAAAGTTGAAGCAGCATTGACACGCACATTTAATGCAGCCAAACTACGAGTGTTATTTAGGGTAACACATTTGCCTTTACCAGCAATCAAAGAGAAACAGCCGTTAATGTCGATATCAAATATTATTTACCAATATACATGCGCAAGTTGTCGATCAACTTACGTAGGCCGATCGACCAGACGGTTAATTACTCGAATGAGAGAACATTGCAACTTGAACGCCTGTTTTAAATCAAATGGTGAATACACGTCTGCTATTGCGCAACACATCATCGAAACATCGCACGTATGTTCTCCAGACGTAGCATTCAAAGTAATTACTAAATGCAAAAACAAAAGGGAGCTAGCCACATACGAAGCCTTATGGATAAACAAATTGCAGCCGGATTTATGTAAGCAGAAGAAGCACGTACAAGCATTGAGCTTGAACTGGATGTGACGCACGCAATTTGATTGGTTTCTATTTTTCACACTCTCTCTATGTTCACATATTTCTATCTTGTTTTGCTTTCCAATTTATATATAAAGATATATTCATGAGTAGATATTTGAGAAGACCATGAGAAAGAAAAATTTTCTTATATCTAATGTTTTTTTGTTCAAAATATGAAAACAATGTACAACCACCTCTCCATAACGACAAGCCATTTAAAAATTAATCTCAATAAGTGCAATAAAGATGTTAAAATCCATCTTAGTGAGGAAAATGTCACGCAAGCCGACGTATTGGCAATGGGCATTCCGATAGGTAGTCTACTAGACGATGCGTGCATGTTCTGTCTGGAAATATCAAAACTACAACCACTTATTTTAAAAATACTTCACCTATTACTTAACATCTTAAATTTGAAGCCAATGGTAATATAGTACTGGGAGTTGAAGGCGTGAAATTGATAGATTTTGAAGAGAAAACAATATTATCAAACTCCTAGAGGCACATTTAGACGTAATCTAACTTGGTGTCCATGGGGCTCTCATCAGATAATAGGACTGAAGCCTATACAAAATATAGCTTGTTGAGGACACTTTGATTATCACAAATGGAGATGTGAAAACAAGTGTCAGGCTCAACATTTTCAACAATGTGACCCTTATTTATATATTACCTTCGAACCTGGACATGTCTGCTTTAGAATTTGTTGCTCGCAATACTGAGCCACCCTGCCGCGTACTACACAGAATTTTCCTATATATATATATATATATATATATATATATATATATATATATATATATTTATATTTATATTTATATATTATATTACTAGCTAAGTATATCACAGAAAATCTTTTCTAGTATACAGCAGGGTGGCTCGGCATTTAGTTTAAGATATTGATATGAAGACGTGCTCAAGTTCGAGCCCAGTTCGTGGCAAATTCTGGACAGTATGTTATGAATTCCCATTAAAGACGAAACTGGTCTACTGAATGAATGGCCTTATCCACATTATACAATATTTATTTAATACTGATAAATGAATGTTTATAATAGGTCAGGTACTTATACTAAGATTGAATTCTTGATTAAAGTAATGTAAATTTCTTATTTGTTTCACATGCCTAGCACATAATAAAATTGACAATAATCCAAGTTGGAACTTAATATAATAACCTGACCCAAGAAGTACATTCATCTGTCAATATACACTAGTGTAGAAAAGGCAATTCATCCAGTAGACCGGTTTCATCCTGATAGGAAACTCGTTAGGTGCTGAACAGAATTTGCCGCTGACAGGTCTCAAAACTGCTCATGTCTGCAGCGGAATCTGGTGCTCTAAACACTGATCCAACCTACCGCACACTACACACAATTTTCAGTCATATATCAATTAATGTAACTCGGTTAGTCTCTCATCTTCTAGACGGAGCTCATATGGCATCCATTTAGACGAAAGTTCCAACTAACCAGTCCTAATCCGCCATTAATGTACAGACACCATACTACATGGGGAAGTGGTATTGAAATGAAAATTTATATAATTAAACGAACATTGGTTGCGCGGGTGGTGATAACAATTATTATAATCAAGGTTGTGAACTTGATAAAAACACCTGATCCATTAAGTACATACATCTGTCATAAATTAAGAATTGTACTTGGTAGAAAGTCGCAACATCTTATACATAACTGCATATATATTAGCTCTCCACCAAAAACTGTATCTAACTGTTATATATTTAATTGATTGAGGTCATGATTACCGCGAAATGTGATAACTGTTATCAATCAAGGAAAGAGTGCATGGATTTACTGGAATAACAGGTGTTCAGAAATAGTTGTAATTCCCAATTTTGGTAAACTATAGCACACATTGATATCCATCGTGTTTGGTGCCATGTACCAACTCGTCTGCTTCTGAATTTGATGCTCTAACCACAGTGACACCCAGCCACTCACGAAATTAAAATTTTCAGTCATACACCAATTAAGGTAACTCGGTTAGTTTTTCTCTGTGTGGTAAAGATCATATGGCAAACAACCATACTCAGTCTGTCATTACTGAACACACAACACATTACAAAGATGGAACAGTGTTTAGAGCACTGATTTCCGAAACAGACGTGCCCAAATTAGAGACCTGTCCGCGGCAAATTATGACCAGTACGTGATGAGATCGAAATAAGGACGAAACCGATTTATTGTATGAATTTCATTTTCATTACAATGCTATTCTTAATTTAAATTGACATATGTATGTGCTTAATGTGTCTGGTTTATATGAAGTTCGCAAACTTGATAATAGTAAATGTTATCACCGCCCGCGCAATAAATTTTCGTTTAATTATATAAATTTTTATTTAAATACCACATCCCCATGTAGTTTGGTGTCTTTTCAGGAATGACAGATTGAGGATGGTTAGGTGGAACTTTGGGTCTAAATAGGTGTCATATGAGCTCCTTCTAAAAGATAAAAGACTAACCGGGTTACATTAATTGGTATGTGACTGAAAATAGTGTATTGTGTGCGGTAGGATGGCTCATTGTTTAGAACACCAGATTTCGAAGTAGATGTGCCCAGGTTCGAGCCCTGTTCGCGGCAAATTTTGTCTAGTACTTGAAGAGTTCCAGATATAAAAGAAACCGGTCTACTGGATGAATTGCCTTTTCTACACTATACAAATCTTAGTTCAAACTGACATAGGTACTTAATGAGCAATATGTTTATATCTAGTTCGCAACTTTGTTTATAGTAAATGATATCACCGCTCGCGCAACCAAAGGTCGTTTAACATTAAAAAATTATTCTGTTAGGCTATACCTATTTAAGTTAAAATTACATGTTAAAAAATTACTCTACTGAAAGTAGTAGAGTCATTTGCAAATACATTTGCATATTTAATGCGTACAAAAATTACGTGGGTAGTGATAAAATTTCTCCATAAAATGGATTTTTTGAAATTTGATTGCGGAGTGCCAGCTTCATATTTTCCAATGCCCCGTTTTAGCTTTGCTAGCCTGAAATACGAGCCAATACATTTATATTTAGCCAGTCGAACAACATAGCAACAGTTTATACATATTAAAGCATAAATAAATTAGCAATATAGAGTCATAAGTGCATAAGGCAGCAATGAAAGTTCACCGATATGCCTGGTTTCGCCCTCATTGCTTATTTATAAAGTTCCCAACAGAGTTCGCTGGGAACTGTACTCGAACCAGAGCAAATTGTGTGGATGGTTGAACTCATTCGCTGCAATGCTTCTGTGCATATCGGATGAAATTTGCAGTTTTATATCTACCTATGCTTTGGCATATCTTACTTTAACTGGAGCCTAGTTGACATAAATTTAGACCAAAATTTACAAATCCGCCCGACGACAACCTTCAATTATTGGACAGAGAAAACTAAATCTTTGGAAGTGATATTAAATTAAAGCTAAATGACTAGATTTTATTTGTATATTTGTTGGTAGTAGAAACAGAACACTTCGTTAGTTAACAATAATTGATTGCGCGGGTGGTGGTAACAATTCTTTAAATCAAGTTTGCGAGCCAAGTTAGTTAGCCAAGGATATTCATCAAATAGCGGGTTCCGTCATTCCTGGGATTTTGTCAAGTATTTGCCAAAATTTGCCGTGTCCGCAGCTCAAACTGGAACAAGCATGCTTTGGAAATATGTATTCATTCATTGCGCCGTCATTGTTGCATATTACATGCCACTTTTAGTGTATATTAGCCTATATTTTGATTAGCCTCGTCTTCTTAGGGAAGCTTATGTTGCACATATAATGCAAGATTATGTGTGGCATTGTTTCAATTTGAACTCAAATGCGGCCTGTTCTAGCAAGTACTTGATGAGTGCCCGTTAAGTACTAAACCGGTCTACTTGATGAATTTCCTCTGCTGCTTTATTCAAAGATTAAAAAATACAGAAAAAAACATAGGTCTTCTAAATCGTGCAATAAAATTTCAATTTGATATCACTTCTCAGGGCGACAAAATGTATGCTCCATAATAACAGTTCTGGCGTGACTAGTTAGGACTTTGCGATGGAAGAGATGAAAGATATGCTCCAAGTGATATAAAGACTAATAAATACAAAGATTTGTGTATAAATAAAACTGCGTGGTGCGTCCAACACGAATGACGAATTTAGTGATTGCTAGACTTCGAAGAATACGTGCTTCGAATCTAGCTCTGTCGCGGAAAATTATAGCCACTACCAGACGAATTCCCACCAAAACCCCTATACTGGAGGAATTGTCTTTGCTACTTGGTGTAATGTCGAGTTTAAACTGACAGAAAACAATAAAAATCCTCCCGTTAGAATAAAAATCCATACAATTGCCACCAAGGCATTGTGCCTGTTCTATTATGAGAAATCGGATGTGGTTAGTTAGAACGTCAGGTTTTAAGAAATTATAAATTGGTTCTGCAGGACAGAAAGGCTACATAGTAAACATAAGTTGGTATATGAAATGCATTTCCAAGTTGAATGCAACACTCACGGGGCAGTGCATAGTATCACAGTCACTGAAGTAAATGAGGCCAAATTTGTGGCCCATCAGCTTCGAATTCTGGAGAGTACTTGACCAGTTCTCAGTAATGACGAAACCGGTCTACTTGATGAATGTTAAGTTTATTCAAACAATGCGTGTAATTAAACTCCTATCATGAACTTTAAATTCATAATATAAATAGACGCATATGGTTAGAAAATTTATCCAATAAACCATGATTTCTTCATCATTTGTTTACGACTTATTTACGTTTTTACCATATTGCAAAAGTCAAATACAATGAGAAACAGATTTTTCTGTAATTTTCCAATTTAACCAGCAAAATTTGACAAGAATTTGCATAATAAGGCCGTCAATATGGTTTCTTTCAAAGCAAGGTCAAAACCAATATATATCTAAACGTGCATTGGTTTCGTGGGCGGTGTTAACAATTACTATAATCAAGGTTGCGATCTTGACATAAACACTTGAACGATAAAGTACATAAATTTGTCAGTTTAAACTAAGTATTGTATGGTGTAGCGAAGCCAATTCTTCCAGTAGATCGGCTTCGTCCTTATAAATCATCTATGGATGTACACACTTATTATACAGCAGGTAAGTACAACACAGGTAAAAAAATCAATATTCTTTTCGCCAAAACTCAGTTTGACTTTAATACGTGGTAATTTATAAAGTCGATACTTTGGAAAGAAATCGGGATAAAGTTGGCTAAAACAAAATTTCTACAACAAAAATAACAGTTAACGGAAACGTAAATGCTGAAACAGACACAAATGCGCGTATAAAAACACACACTCACACAATCAAATATCAATTTATATAAAAAGCGTGTACGAACGTCTATTGTTCATTTAGCCGAGAATTCAGAATGTTACACAAAATTTATCGTTGCTAGCTTTGAAGTACACATATAAAGGCAACTGATTTGAAATTCATTTTTAATTTAAAAAAATTGTTTTCATCTATTTCCGAAATGTTTCTTGTCATACTAGTTGTGCGTAGTCTAGAACGTAATTGTGTTCGCTTCTTTACTTTAATCAAGGTTGCAGGCTTGTTATATACGCCAGACCCATTATGTGCATACACTTGTCCGTATAAACTAAGCATTGCATAGTATAAAAAAGGCAATTCGTCTAATAGACCAGTTCCGTCCTTATTGGGAAGTCATCACGTACTATCCAGAATTTTCGGCGGACAGGGCTCGAACCTGGGCTCGTCTGCTACGGAATCTGTCGCTATAAACACTGAGCCACGCTGCCACTCATGTTGTTTGACGACCGGTTAATTATAATGGGATTGGTGTTTACTTCACGCTCGCATACCTGATTTAAAGAAATGATATCTTGTTTCTTCGTTCAATTTATTCTACTCGTGCTCTACACCGACCTAAATATTTTGCATTTCCCGTTTACTAATCATGCAGAAATGGTGGTCACTTAGTCATATATTGCGCAAATAATTGTCTTCATAATAAAAAGATTTTTTTGAATATTTTTTGTTATAATTAGTTTATTTTAAATTTAATAGGCATTAGCTGATTCATTTTAGCTAAATACCTTTTTCATAGGCATTTATCATTCTGTTGTCTTGATTTTCGTAATTTTCATTTCGAGTTTACCCTGAGTACAAGAACATGTACTCCAAAATTTCTAGAAAGAGATTTGAAGTATCCACGGTTTTCTTACGTTGGCGGTCGATTTGCACTTTCAGTTCCGTTTCGATCCGATTGATCCTCATTTCCTTGCATGCGTTGAGCTCGTCTTCGTGGTGGCTATGGTGCCGATTCGTTCCCTCACTCCGAAGGCTTTCAAGATCTCAATCTTGATTTGAATTATATAAGTAAACTAAAAGTTCGCATGTAAAAACAAAACATATAGTATCTTTCTTTTTCTTTCTCTCTATCTCTCTTTCTTTCTTTCTTGATTTATTTTTCTTCCTTTGTTTGTTTGTTTCTTTCTTTCTTTCTTTTTTTTGTTTCTTCCTTTCTTTCTTTTCTTTCTTCCTCCCTTCCTTTCTTTCTTCTGTTCTTTCTTTCTTCCTTTCTTTCTTTCTTTTTTTCATTCATTCTTTCTTTCTACGACAATATTGGGCGACCAAATAATCGAGGAATTAATTAAATAAAAGTACAGACTATAGTCTTATAGTCAAAAGTTCATATATCCAAATTTAATTAAAATAATAATAGAACGCTTAAAACGTGGGCGGTCAAAATAATGCAAAATACTTACAATAAATCAGTAGATCAGAGAAACAATAAATAATTAGTTGCAATGGTGCGCAAATCAATAAGCGTATGATAAAAATATCTAGCGAAAAATAAATAGACAAATAATTAAACCATGGGAATCCAAAAGCCGATAGGATTTACAAGTCAATGATTATTTATCAATCACACAGTCAGCTAGGCACCTGAATAACTTTCACTCTGAGGTAGCCAGGCAATCAACTCATTGCAAATTCTCTACCATAACAAACTTTTCACGTTCTTGAATGCCTTATTTTGTTTAAATTTACATGGCTTCTTAGTTAAGCACCCGATATGCTTTATTATTAATTGTATCAAACCATTTTATAGTGTAACAATAACTGATTGAGCGAATGGTGGTAACAATTCTTTAAATCAAGTATGCGAGCTTGAAGTGAACACCGATCCCATTGTATTTAATCAGTCGTCGAACAAAATAAAGAAGCTACCGCCAACCGTAACGAACTGAAAAGTTTCGAACTTCCATCTAAATTTGATTTCCATACATATTCAATGCGGTTTGATACTCGATAGACAGTTTGCTTACGTACTCTGATGATGAACATAGAAGGTAGAATTTATGCTATAGTTCACCGAAATTGAGAATTAAAACAATTTCTGAACACCTGTTACTCCAGTAAATCCATACTCTGGCCTTGATCGATATCACTTAGCACATTTCGCGGTAAGCATGACATCATTAAATACAATATATAACAGTTAAATACTGTTTGTAGCGGAGAGCTAATATATATGCAAGTATTTATTAGGTGTTGCGAACCTAGTTACAAATTAGTTTAGTTGTGACACAATTGATAAAACAAAGGCAGCATGAACAGAAAGTATAATCTCATGCACATTTGTTTCGTGCTTACTGGCGACTCATCTGTAGGAGCCGGTATTACGCCCTTTAACCACTATATACTTGGTCCAGGAATGTGGGATAGTAGGATGTTACCATCTCCTAGACGAATGTGTAAACCTGCAATAGTGAAGCTAACATCATATAGTCTACGACAATGCGACTTCAACGCTAACTCACACTATATAATATATATACGTGTCTGAAAAGGATACTAACACTATGGCTATTGTGTTAGTAACCGATACTAACACTATTGTACTGAAAAGGTACATGGTACTAACACTATGGTTTCCGAGTCGGTACATGGTACCAACATGATGGATATCAATTTATACTGAAGTTCACCGAAATTAAGAATTACAACAATTTCTGAACACCTGCTACTCCAGTAAATCCAAACACTCTGGCCTTGATCGATATCAGTTAGCACATTTCGCGGTAAGCATGACATCATTAAATTCAATATATAAGAGTTAAATACTGTTGTTTGCGCAGAACTAATATATATGCAAGTATGTATTTGGTGTTGCGAACCTAGTAACAATTTAGTTCAGTTGTGACCAAAAGGATAAACCAAAGGCAACATGAAGAGAAAGTTTAATCTCATGCACATTCGTGTCGTGCTTACTGGCGACTAATTAGTAGGAGCGGGTATTACGTCCTCTAACCACTATAAACTTGGTCGAAGAATGTGGTATAGTAGGACGTTACAATCTCCTAGGCGAATGTGTAAACCTGCAATGGTGAAGCTATCATCATATTGTCTACGACAATGCGACTTCAACGCTAACTCACACTATAAAATATATATACCGAGTCTGTAAAGAATACTAACACTTTGGCTATTGTGTTAGTAACCGATACTAACATTATCGTACCGAAAAGGTTCATGGTACTAACACTATGGTTTCCGAGTCGGTACATGTTACCTACATGATGGATATTAATTTATGCTATAGTTCACCAAAATTATGATTTAAAACAATTTCTGAAAACCAGTTACTCTGGCCTTGATCGATATCAGTTAGCACATTTCGCGGTAAGCATGACATCATTCAATTCAATATATAACAGATAAATACTGTTTGTTGCGGAGAACTAATATATATGCAAGTATGTATTAGGTGTTGTGAACCTAGTAACAAATTAGTTTAATTGTGACCAGAAAGATTAACCAAAGGCAGCATGAACAGAAAGTATTATCTCCTTCTCATCAGTAGGAACCGGTATTACGCCCGTTAACCATTATATCTTTGGATGAGGAATGTGGCATAATAGCACGGTACAATCTCCTAGACGAATGTGTAAACCTGCAATAGTGAACCTAACATCATATAGTCTACGACAATGCGAAGAATGTGGGATATATGCTTCTTCGGCTTGTATAAATCCGGCGGCAGTTAGTTTATCCATGAGGCTAGCCACATTGGAAGACTTATGGATAAACATACTGTAGCCGGATTTATGCAATCCGAAGAAGCATGTTCAGGCATTGAGATTGAACTGGATGTGACACACGCAATTGATTGGTTTCTTTTTTTTCACACTCTCTCTATGTTCACATATTTCTATCTTGTTTTGCTTTCCAATTTATATATAAAGATATGTTCATTAGTAGATACTTGAGGAGATAATTAGAAAGAAGCGTTTCTTGTATCTCCAGTAAGCAGGCAACGCGTGTGCACTTGAGATTTTAACTTACGTTTATTCTGAATTTGGTATATTCTTCTGATCATATTTGAACAAATTTTTATTACGAAGGAATACACCTGCTGAGGGTATATAACCATTCTGGTTATACGCGTCGTGGATTTTAGTATTTTACTGGATATTGTTCACATTGTTGACAACAAAATTCAATGCGAAATGCCATTTCGTCTAGGACAATTATGTACAAGGTGCTTATTTGTTGCAAAGCTCTACTCACGTAAAAAAGCAGCCATCTATACATTATGCCCGTTAAATATGAGCAAATTCGTTCCGGTAGATAACGCCACGCGTTTCAAGAATAGAGCTTACACATCAAACTGCGTGGTATAATTTCTATTATTTTGATTGGCCGACAATTTACCTGGAAAGCGACATGTGCACAGTTGAATGCCCTACCTAGTTTATTGCTGACTTCGCCAAAGATTCCATAAAATGAGGAGTACGGAATAACATTGCACAATGCTGTACAAAATAGTGCGTGTGCCATTTAGACATTACAAACTATTATATTATATTAAATTAAACGGTATTCATAAGGTTGTTTTTTGGTTAGGATTGATGGTATTTATGCAATAAGTCACGGTTTAAAGTCCCATTCTGTTCTTAATCCTCTATCAAAATCATTCTATACGGAAAGTAGTACGATTTTGTAGATGGAAAATGGTTTTTTAAAATTCTTTGTCGCGGGCGCTAAAAAGTTAACATGCTTTGCCCGCTAACATCCGAATGCTTTGTTTTGTATTAAATATTTGATTACCATCGGGCTACTGGTTCAATAATAGCTGTCTGCTTGCCATATGTTTGTTGTCAGGGCAAGGTTGTGAACAGTTATTGATTAAGATAATGATAATGATAAGAATAAGGCTTAAGAACGAACAGGTGCGCTGAAGCCATGTTTGACTAATGGAAGCGATAATTGATTCCGTGCTTTGTTGGCTAAGAGTGGAAGTTTAGATTTTTTTTCTATATTGGTGATAATTTTTTTCGTAGAACAATGAAACAAGTCAAACTTGAGACAAACACAAACGCAACAATCCAACGATTCTACCAGCTTCGCTGGGGTGGCTGTGTTCGTGCATATCTCGAGACACTTACCTGTCGGCCCGACCCACCTGACTAAATTTAATGATTGTAAGTTTGAAGCAGACTAACAATATTTTGAATCCTTACTGCACTTCATCATAAGTGTTTAATCCGATTAGCAACAGATGTACAAAAAACAATAAAATTAACATAGTAGTTTTCCCTGATATAAAAACAGAAAATCCCATAAAACGTGCTAAAATAGCACAACCATCTTTACGTTTTTGCAAATTTTATTGGTAGCAAATACTAAAAATATTCTAATTTCTTTATATAATAAAGTAATGAACATTCATAATTATTTTAGTTGTGAATTTTATTATTGCGTCATATTAATATTTACAAAATTAGGAATAATAATAAACTTATATCAATGGTCATTATAAGAACTCATACTACTAATTTTCAGACAAAAATACTTCTACTAAAGCTATTCTTACTAAGCCAAAACCTACTAAAAATTGTCCAACTTACATTACTCATACTAAAACTACACAGTAAATATAAACAACATGACAATAGAAGATGAGTAACTACTAATTTTAAGTATATTACTAATTCTAAAAATTCTAAAGCTAATAAAAATCAAAATGCCAATGATAACATTATTACTCTAGACACTATTAATATTAATATTAATAATGTTAGAATAACTACGACTATTTTAACAACAAATAATACTACAAAGGTTAATAAATGTACAACGGTTAAAAAAAATTCCATCAATAAAGCTACTATTACTAATCCAATAATAAAACTATTAATGTCACTACAACGAACATTTCTTAAACTTGAACTAACGCTACATTTATTACGTAATCGATTATTATTACCTACATTATTTCTACTACTACTACTATTATCGTGAATACTACTGCTAATAAAACTACCGATAATACTTTTATATCTACAACTGCTACAAAAAACACTTACAATGCTACTGCCGCTGCTACTGCTACCGATAATAAAAGCAAATCTAATACTAATACTAATACTAATACTAATACTAATACTAATACTAATACTAATACTAATACTAATACTAATACTAATACTAATACTAATACTAATACTAATACTAATACTAATACTAATACTAATACTAATACTAATACTAATACTAATACTAATACTAATACTAATACTAATACTAATACTAATACTAATACTAATACTAATACTAATACTAAGACTAATAATAATACTAATACTAATACTAATACTAATACTAATACTAATACTAATACTAATACTAATACTAATACTAATACTAATACTAATACTAATACTAATACTAATACTAATACTAATACTAATACTAATACTAATACTAATACTAATACTAATACTAATACTAATACTAATACTAATACTAATACTAATACTAATACTAATACTAATACTAATACTAATACTAATACTAATACTAATACTAATACTAATACTAATACTAATACTAATACTAATACTAATACTAATACTAATACTAATACTAATACTAATACTAATACTAATACTAATACTAATACTAATACTAATACTAATACTAATACTAATACTAATACTAATACTAATACTAATACTAATACTAATACTAATACTAATACTAATACTAATACTAATACTAATACTAATACTAATACTAATACTAATACTAATACTAATACTAATACTAATACTAATACTAATACTAATACTAATACTAATACTAATACTAATACTAATACTAATACTAATACTAATACTAATACTAATACTAATACTAATACTAATACTAATACTAATACTAATACTAATACTAATACTAATACTAATACTAATACTAATACTAATACTAATACTAATACTAATACTAATACTAATACTAATACTAATACTAATACTAATACTAATACTAATACTAATACTAATACTAATACTAATACTAATACTAATACTAATACTACTAATACTAATACTAATACTAATACTAATACTAATACTAATACTAATACTAATACTAATACTAATACTAATACTAATACTAATACTAATACTAATACTAATACTAATACTAATACTAATACTAATACTAATACTAATACTAATACTAATACTAATACTAATACTAATACTAATACTAATACTAATACTAATACTAATACTAATACTAATACTAATACTAATACTAATACTAATACTAATATTAATACTTATACTAATACTAATACTAATACTAATACTAATATTAATACTTATACTAATACTAATACTAATACTAATACTAATATTAATACTAATACTAATACTAATACTAATTCTAATACTAATACTAATACTAATACTAATACTAATATTAATACTTATACTAATACTAATTCTAATACTAATACTAATATTAATACTTATACTAATACTAATACTAATACTACTATTAATTCTTATAATAAGATTAATACTATTACTAAAAGTTTCTTAAAATATAACATATTTTATTATGGATTGTTAAAATATTAATGTTATATGTAGTGATACAACTCTAATATTTACATCCAAGCCTTATTTTAAATTCCTGTGCATATTTATAACTACGACTTTATGTTATATAATGCCTAAATCAAAGGATTTATTTATTGTGTATATGCCCAAGTAAAATTTTCTTCCGTCGACAAATTTGAAATTTATTTTTCTTATTTAGTCTTCATTTATTAACAGATAAGAATAAATGCATTCTTTTATTTGTTGTCAGATTTCGCAGATAGTTTGCTGTAAAAGAATAATTTGTCTAAATTTTCAAACTCGATGTC
This sequence comes from Eudiplozoon nipponicum, assembly GCA_029291075.1. Taxonomy (NCBI): domain Eukaryota; kingdom Metazoa; phylum Platyhelminthes; class Monogenea; order Mazocraeidea; family Diplozoidae; genus Eudiplozoon; species Eudiplozoon nipponicum. The sequence goes on from JAQBSW010000274.1 coordinate 20,409, forward strand.
TGAATTCTTCTAATACACGTTCATAGGATAGGTTTCATATTACTTGCTTCTTAACAATTACCACTGATTTCTTGTTTCAAATTTGAAAAATTTATTTTATTACATTTGCGTTCAGAAATTACATGGTGCCCGTCCGAAAGGAAAGTAGACGCAGGCAACATTTAATTGTGTACTTGATTTAGATTTGTATTTGTTGAAGCTAAACATTTTCGTATATTTTACTTTCACGTGCACTAAAGTAAATTTTTCAATATTCGACAAGTAAATAAAATATTGATAGTAAAATAATCCACTTCAAATATCTTTGCATATTTTACGGAATTTGAATTACTTAAATTTGTTTTATTTTGTATAACATGTTCTTTTTAGGTAGTTAAAATGCTTATATTAATCAAACATTTTGGCTCATAAGAAACCCCGACGGTTTTGTAATTTGTATATGAAAATGACAATACATATATTCTATGATTGTCTAAACTGTTATGTTGAAGTTTAAAAAGAAGGAGTTTTAATAGATTTTATAAAAAATATGCGTTAAGGTCGGAAATTGCTAAGTAGCGATAACTTAAGAATGCTCACCTATAGAATTTCGAAATATTCAAACAGACGTCATGGGCATGGTCGGCAAAAAAAGGATAAATAAAATCTAAAACATATTGATACGAATGAAATCATAATCATCGGGGATACAAAAAACGATTATTACCGGTAAAATTAAATATTTTAATTGAAAAATGTTGTTTAATTTAAAATATTCATATATTTGTCCAGCTATAAGAATTAAAGTGACCGCGTTTCACTTATTATGTCTAAGTAAAGGTATGCTCTCAGAAAGAAATGATTGTGTTGGAAATAAGCCGTGAAAATTCAACAGTAGAAAGTCATCCACGCAGGGCAAAAAATTGCATGTAGCCATCAAATGCGGAAATAGGAAAATGTGTTATTTTAGTTTGAAATTCATCTTTTCAATAAGGTCAATTACACGGCCAATAACATGATTAGTATGCATATTTTATTTATGAACGAGAAGTTTCATTGAATGTGGACATTTCTTGTATGATACAAATTACCACATTAACGGATTTTTAATTAAGGTCACTATTAATATGTGAGGTGTAATCTTTATGCGGAAATCGATTTATTTGATTTAGCACAAAGAATAAATTTATTCAATACTAGAAACACAGTATATTTTCGAGAGCTGTAAAGCGCAAAATACACACCACGCCTTTGTGAATACGAGCATATTAGCCACTCAATCATTGTGCGGATGGAAGCAACATTTTTAAAAGTCAAGTTTGTGTGCTTGAAGTAATCACCAATCCCATTTAAATTTAACCAGTCGTCGAGCAACATAGCAAAACATTAGGTCCGTAGCAAATTACTTAAACATTTTAAACTTTAAGATTGATAATTTGATTTCAATTCAATTCTTATTGATATTCGAACCATTTTAGTGGGGTGACGCCCAACGATTTAACATGCACGATTTTCGAGGCATAACCGGAACAGGTGAATAAGAACATCAAAATGAATTTTAAGTTATGGGATAACATGCTGTAATTCTATCCAATACTGTATTCGTCAGGGTGGGAAAAGGCACTCAAATAATTGGGACAATATGTATTATATTTCTACGATAATTACGTGTGGTATAATTTCTAGAAGGATTGGGAGGATCAAAGCTTCATTAAATTTAATATTAATGAAAACAGTAGAAGTGGTATACGTCGCCAGTAGAGATGAGAACCGAATATATAATTTATTTATATATATATATGTATGTATATATATATATATATATATATATATATATATATATATATATATATAGCGCGGTTTGACCCTCGCTGCTCAGTTTTCCGCCGTATTTTGATGATGATCATGGAAAGTCAAAACGCCTCAGCATGTGTGAATGACGTTAGTTTTGTGACAACTATTTAAATAAAATGAAATTAATGCTCACTACATCCTCGTAAACTACATTTTAAAATTATGACCACGACACGAGTTATTATCGATTGTTAAATTGTACTACCTTTATATATATATATATATATATGAGGGATATATATATATATATATATATATATATATATATATATATTCTTTTGAAATGCGAGCTTTAATAAAATTTATTGTACCCTTCCTGTGTGCAAAAACAAAAAGAAATTTTATCAGATATAAGAAAATTTTCTTTCTCATGGTCTTTTCAAATATCTACTCATGAACATATCTTTATATATAAATTGGAAAGCCAAACAAGATAGAAATATGTGAACAAAGAGAGTGTGAAAAATAGAAACCAATCAAATTGCGTGCATCGCATCCAGTTCAAGCTCAATGCTTGTACGTGCTTCTTCTGCTTACATAAATCCGGCTGAAATTTGTTTATCCATAAGGCTTTGTATGTGGCTAGCTCCCTTTGTTTTTGCATTTAGTAATTACTTTGAATGCTACGTCTGGAGAACATAAGTGCGTTGTTTCGATGATGTGTTGCGCAATAGCAGACGTGTATTCACCATTTGGTTTAAAACAGGCGTTCAAGTTGCAATGTTCTCTCATTCGAGTAATTAACCGTCTGGTCGATCGGTCTACGTAAGTTGATCGACAACTTGCGCATGTATATTGGTAAATAATATTTGATATCGACGTAGTATTCAAAGTAATTACTAAATGCAAAAACAAAAGGGAGCTAGCCACATACGAAGCCTTATGGATAAACAAATTGCAGCCGGATTTATGTTAGCAGAAGAAGCACGTACAAGCATTGAGTTTGAACTGGATGTGACGCACGCAATTTGATTGGTTTCTATTTTTCACACTCGCTTTGTTCACGTATTTCTATCTTGTTTTGCTTTCCAATTTATATATAAAGATATGTTCATGAGTTGATATTTGAGAAGACCATGAGAAAGAAAATTTTCTTATATCTGATAAAATTTCTTTTTGTTTTTGCACATAAAAAGGGTACAATGAATATATATATATATATATATATATATATATATATATATATATATATATATATATATATATATATTTATCGTTACTAGTTTGACCATTCCTTAAAATATGAGAACAATACAACGTACTCCATTGAATAACATTTATTAATAAGTCTTATTTCTGCCAGTATTTACAGCCATTATTCCGATTTGTTAGTATATTTCTATCAACACCTCCCCTGCTACAAAATACTTTGCTAGTCAGCTACCCTATTCACCTCCACATATCCCATCCTTGATATGTTATTTCAATGCCTGACCAGTTGTCCTTTGATGCCAAATAAATGTTTACATTATATACTATTATTTCTGTTAAATATATTCCGAGTAATCACACAATCCTAACTGTACATTTGTCGTAACCAATCCCCTCTTGGCTATTTTAGCCTCTGTTTTGCGCAATTTAGACCACTATTTTTGCGTAACGTCATGTGGTGTGTTATCGCTCTTATTGTAATTGCGTCCGTAATTAATGGGTGTGTCATATTTTGCGGAACGTAGGCTATTTTTTAAGACCTGTCAGTTATGTCTCTGTTGCAGTCCAATTTACTTTCTTTTTCAATAACTTTCTGCACCTTTAAGCAGGTGTTCAGCTTATAAATTGCAATAGCTTCAAAAGCCAGAAGCATTTTTTTGTTGGTGCTTTGTGGTTGTTGTTGCTTTGTTGCGAGTGGTCTAAATTGCGCACAATAAAGACTGACAGAGCGAAAAGGGGATTGGTTACGACAAAAGTACAGTTGGGATTGGATTAACGAATATATTAACGAATCGAGAATAAGCGCTGTAGATACTTCCAGAAATAAGATTTATTAATAAATGTTATTCCATGGAGTAAACGTTGTGTTCCCATATATATATATATATATATATATATATATATATATATATATATATATATATATATATATATATATATATATAATGATGACACAATTAGTTTGTTTTCTAAAATATAGTTAATGACCTTTGTCTATGGAATAAGATGATAATAGTCTTATTTTTGGAAGTATCTACAGTGCTTATTCTCGATTCGTTAGTATATTCGTTCATTTAAACCCAACTGTATAGTTGTAGTAACCAATCCCTCTCTTCCCTAAGTCAGTCTTGGTTTTGGTCAATATTGCGCAAAACAAAGACTGACATAGCGAAGAGGGGATTGGTTACGACAAATGTACAGTTGGGATTGGATGAACGAATATATTAACGAATCCAGAATAAGCGCTTTAGATACTTCTAGAAATAAGATTTATTAATAAATGTTATTCCATAGAGTAAAGGTTGTGTTCATATTTAGAAAAATAGTGAAGTTCGGTAACGATATATATATATATATATATACATATATATATATATATATCACCAAAAAATATAAAATCTACAAATAGCTCTTGACTGCATAGAAATTGTGCAGCCGAAATTTCCAGTCAAGTACAATATATGTGCGGCCGATACAGGTGCGAACTGCCTATTTAGTTTTGCTTTCCATTTATATACATACAACACGGTTTGCCCTCGCGCGTGTCTGTTTGCCCCCAAACTCTGGTTATGATTATGAAAAGTGAGAACGAGTCATACGTGTGACTGATGTTAGTGCTGCTATTTTGATGGACCAATTTTTAAATATTATGTCAAAGGTATTTGCTTCAAGCTCGCATACGTGATTTTAATAATTGTTCCCACTACCTGCGTAATCGTTGACTATTTAATTTTATTAATGACATGTATATTTGACAAAAACTGCAAGCAGTTAATGTTAGTGAATGCATAGAAATTGTGCAAGCGACATTTCCAGTCACGTACAATTTATGCAAGACTACTAGATGTGAAAGCCGCATATTTAATATTGCTTTCCATATAAATGCAATTCGGATTGACCAGTGCTAGGCAGTTCACCGTCGTACTCTGTTGATCAACATGGAAGGTCAAAACGCGTCAGTACGTAGGACTGTTGGTAGGTTCGCCATGTTGTTGGACAACTGGTCAAATTCATGCTCGTAAACTAGTTTTGAACAATATTAGACCAATGCCATTTTGTTACTTTTGTATAACTTTCGGGTATACAACAATACGGTTTACATTTTTCAGACTATTTCTTAAAATTAAACGAACATTGATTCCATGGGTGGTGATAAAAATTATTATAATCAAGGTTGCGGTCTTGATATAAGCACCTGATCCATTAATTACTTACATATGCCAGTATAAACTAAGAATTGTATAATGTAGAAAAGACAATTTCTGTCCAGTACATGATGAGTTCCCAATAAGGATGAAACCGGTTCACTCATTGAATTGCCTTTACTACACTATACAATTCTCGGTTTATACTGACATATGTAAGTAATTATTGGGTCACGTGCTTATATCAAGATCGCAACCTTGATTAAAATAATTATTGAAAATGTTTGAGTGAATCAGATAATAAGCATTTACAGTGATTCCTAAAAATTCAAATGAAAGAATAATTGTGCTTTTGCATAAAACAAAAACCATCAATGATTGCGCTTCTGGTTGTAACAATGTTTTGAATTAAGTTGGCGAGCTTGAAGTAAAAACCAATCCTATTGTATTTATCCAGGAGTTGAACAAAATAGCAAAAGTACCGTCAGTACGTAATGAGTTCACTATAAGTATGAAACTGGCCTTCTCGATGAATTACTTTTTTCAAAGTATACAATAGTTAGATTATACTGAAAAATGTGCGTGCATAACGGGTCAGGCGTTTATATCAAGATCGCAACATTGATTAAAAGTGTTGAGGCCCCTAACCTATTCGAGTATGAAAGCCCCATAAATGCCAGATCGCTTGAAGTTCTAAAATTCACAGTTGAGTCTGATAGGCTTATATTACTATTTGTGTCTCCTAATTTCTAGTCCGCAATGTCCTGCACTAACCTACTTGTGTCCTCAAATTTAAGATCTGTCTCCATATCTATATGGTAAAACAATTAAATCGATACTTAATGTTAGGCAATCGGAATGCGAAAGTTGGAAAGCGGTATCCCCCAAACAAATAATCTGGAAAGAAATATACGTGAACAACAGAAGAAATTAAATATACCTGTTCCAAGGCGTCACCTTCTCTATTATATTATATCAGAACAAAGGCAATTGATGGAGTGATATATTTGATGATGATGTAATCGTTTACTAGAGAAAATGTTAAACTGCAGCAGACCAAAATTACAATACAAGTCAAGGAGCGAGATAGTCAAAAACTGAAAATAGCGCACCTTTCAAAATCAAGTATTTAAACAAAGAATGTTCTGGAAAATAAAAAGAAAAAAATCTTTTTAAATAAAATTCGTTACAATCAGCCATGGTGGTTTAAATTTATCAGTTAATGTTATTTTACATAAAGCAGAGGATTTAACTTCTTCCACAAAAGTAAACAATTTATGCATTATATATGTAAATGATATTTATGGAGGAAAAATCGCGTTTAGTTCATTAGTACGTTTTCGTAATCTTGTGATAATGGGTGAACTGACGAAGGTGGCAGCCACAGGTCGTCGAAATATCTTGACGAAACAAAGCACCTGGGAATCAGCCTGCTTTGAATCTCCGCGATTTGCGTTTACGGGTTGTCGCTTTACACTATCAGTTTCTCAAAGATCCGATTGATCCCTATTGTTATGTACGCATCGAGTTTGTCTTCTTATTGGCTGGATGCGGATTCGTCCCTTTCTTCCGGAGTCATCAACATCGTTCATCCTAACCAATGGAAATGTGGTACGATCTAATCTTCGTTGACTGACGACGCTTGGACTATATCGTTCCTCATTTCCAGTGGTTAGTATGAACGATGTCGAAGTCTTCGGAAGAAAGGGACGAATCCGCACACAACCAATAAGAAGACAAAATCGGTGCATACTTGGAAGTGGGTGATCAATCGGATCTATGCGATACTGATAGCGCGAAGCGACAACCCGTGGAAGCAAGTCGCGGAGATTCAAAACAGGCTGAATTCCAGGTGTTTTGTTTTGTCAAGATATTTTGACAACCGCTAGCGGCCACCTTCGTCAGTTCAGCCATCATCACAAGATTGCGAAAACAAACTAATGAACTAAGCGCGATATTTCCTCTATAAATGTCATTTACATATAAAATGCATAAATTGTTTACTTTTAATCAAGATTGCGATGCTGATAGATTGCGGAAGACCGAGACGAATCCGCACCCAGCAAAAAGGTAAATAAAATCGATGCCTACTTGGAAGTGGGTGATCAGTTGGATCTGTGCGATACGGATAGCGCGAAGCGAGAACCCGTGAAAGCAAGTCGCGGAGATTCAACATTTGAAGCTCGCATTTGGCAAACAATTAAAAGATATATTCAGTCTGTCTTATTCAAAACGCAGATCGGGTAATTCATGACTTAGCTGCTTATCACGCGTTTGCGTGATATTCAGATTCCTGCGTAGTTTTCGTGTGTGCATTCGCGTGAATTCCAGGCCTGTTCTTATTCAAATCATCCTGCATTTAATTTTATTCAATTTTCTTTTGTATTGCATCCCATTAACGTCGTTGTCTAAACAGCATTTACATGGTGTTCTGTCAAAAAAAACTCGCTGTCAACGTATGTCTTGTACGACTTCCACGTGAAAGGAGTTTATGGACACGCGTAGATTTGGGACTAATGACATTTCATAAAGTGATGCAAAATATGCACAGCATTTGTTCAGTACAAGGCCAAATTAACAGTTCCCTTATTGTCTAGAAAAATAATTTCAAGTTGGAAAAAGCGTATCTATAGATAAAATTTTAAAATTCCTATTTTTTCTTCTATAGTTTTAAAAAGTTATCCAAAAATTCTATAGCTTACATTTGTATATTGTTGGAAGAACACATATATTACATGTTATTCCACGGGTTGCGCGGTTGTGTTCTTGTTCAATGTCCAATTTTGCAGAAATTCCAAATTTGGAAATTGTTGTGAAAAGTTGCTATTGTATTTCTAACAAAAAACATTAGCCTGTAGCATTTGCTAAATACTATTACTAAAAGTATACTATCCTTCCGAAACTCCGTATAGATATGTAGCCTTAGAGTCATTGTTTTAAATTTAACAGGAAGGCAGGAATATAAGGAAAATCAATGAAAATATTGAGCTCGGAAATACTTGAATTCCGAAGTATGCTAATCGACGGAATTTATTCAAATTCACTGGAATTTTATTTTCTATAAGTTCGTCATAACTTCTAAATAATCAAAAAATGTAATCCAGGTGAGAAAAATTCTGACAAAAAAAGGATTTCAAATATAAACGTCATCAAATTGAATGATAAATTTGAAGTTTATGGTACATTTTAATAAACCAATCTTCTCCAATAGCTCCAGCAACTAATTTTTTTGATACTTGGGCAGGATCAATTGAATTTGTCGAAACATCTTAGCTATTGATATTAAAATTTTTATTTTATCCAATGTTAATTTGTACATAAATAAATGATTTAAGGCATTTTAGCTTTCATTTAAATTCATTATGCGACAGCCTTAAAATAATATCCAACGAAATATTTATTTTGATCCTTTGTAAAAATTAATCAACTATTCACCCACGACCTAATCTCTAATAATTCTCAAATTACATCTTTGTATTAGTAAGCAAATACAACATAAATAATAATAAATATTTGAAAATTCGAGAAGGTATACAATATTGATTTAAAAAATGCAATATATCTTAATGCTTTTCAGTACCTGGATATCATAAAAATTGAAAGCATGTTCGAATTGAGTTTTCTTAACCACGGAAAACGAACTCAATATTTAACAACCTGGTAACTTATAACAAATGCAGAATCAAAATTTGTCGATGACAAAAATTAATAAAATAGTAACATGATGAAAATAAAGCGAAAGTAATTTGTGACAAAATGACACAAGTTACTTTTTAATGTTCCCTTCGTTACATTTTATCGACGTCTAAACCTGCATTCAAGAAAGAGCCTTAAAAAAATAATGAAACTTAGTGAAGTTGTGCCAGTCATGTTTTTCGATGACTGGGTAAATAAAATAAGATTGGTGTTTATTTCAAGCTCTCAAATTTGAGTTAAATAAATGATTGATAATCTACGTTTCCATATCAGGTGAATTATTTTACAACATTTGACATTATATTCAAAGGTGATAATTATTATGATATGTGAAAAATCAGACCCTCGGCTGTTAAAATTGATATATAAATGGTTATTACTTAGGTATTTATGATTAAGAAACTTCATACTATAGGACTAAATACATTTTACCTAAGATGATAGTAGAGGTTTGAATAGGTTGATGACAAACAAATTGTATTCGCTTAGTTTTAATCTATTAATAAATTATTGGATCTCATTGAACAGAATAAACAATTACGTTTTTTTGAAGAATTTAATCGCATTTTAATCAATGCCTTTTACATATTTATTGAAATGTAATTTTCAAAGCTTTCTTAATTATTTTATGTGCTATATTTTTTGTGAAACGTTTTGCAACAATATGATAACCTACAGATCGTTTGCATTATTATGTAAGAATGTAGGTAAACGGTGGCTAGAAATACCCAAATTATAAAATAGAAGAAACATAGGAGAATTCTTAAATAACTCTTTTTCGAAATAAAAAATAAACTGAGTAAATTACGCTAACTAAAAAAGCAATTAGTATTTAAACAAAGCCTGCAAACTCGAAACAAGCACCAATTATATTTTATCTAAAAAGTCACACAACAGTAAAACTACCGTTAATCACTCTTACTGACGCGCAACGTCCATCTATTATCTGTACAATTTTAGAGCTCGGTAACTTGATCTTCAGAGATTTTATCAGCAACCACACATTGAAAATTGTGCGCAGGACAGCCAAAATAATCTTATAAAATGGTTCCATACTTGACGATACTGATGTTTGATTCTGCACTACAATGACGGATAGTATATTTAAAATTAAAACATTGTAAAAGAGAAATTCATAAAGCAATCCATCAAGGATTTAATAAAGAATCTTTTACCCTTTCCGAAGTTGTGCGAATATAATTTTATTGTTCGAAAACGATATTAAGGTTAATCTTAAATCTGTGATATAACATTTACCAATATTTCTCCAGATATACAATCAGATTCCGGAATAAACTAAACAATGCAGCGATGTTTAAAGTTGTTAAACGAATAAGTTTAGTTAACTTATAAATTCTTATTATATACAGCTTTAATACAAATATCGTTGTTTCACAACCGGTAAATCTATATCGAAAAATGATTAATTTATATATTTTACTTTGATAAGAAATTTAAAAATTTTATTTTGATTATTTTGGCCACCCTAGAAGCATGCTGTATGATTGAATTTGAGGTACTTCGGTTGCTAATATTTTATTAAACATTTTATTTGTTTTTATTTATGGAACATTCGTACTCTTAGAGAAATCGCAAATTTTACATAGTATTAGTTATGAACATTCACACAAAATCATAATAAAATGTGAGTCATACAACGGTTCAAAATTAGGGTGATTGACTTATGCATAAATTTTTGCTCTCTATTTAAATTCATGTACTCATCTTTAATTGTGCAATTTGGCTAATATTAACAAAATAGATATATGATTTTGTTTTACGGACGTGTAATTTATGCTTAAAATTAATAATTTTGATTTTTACTGCTATTTGCGGCACATAACGCTTTTAATTAGGCATATGCAAATAAGGTTCGCCATAATAAAGAAATATTATACGTGTAAAACCAACATATTCACGATAATAGACTTCAGAAAAAAATGAATCTGAGAGTTTCATTATTTTTAGAGAAAATTATTTTTTTCACCTTTTTTATATATAAGAGAAAATAATGTTAACTAAGGAAATATTTTTATATAAAGAAATTCATTTAGAATATATTTTATTATGATCGGTCCAGATTTGATATATGTCACAGCGGTGTATGGAAAGATGTATAAAATATTTCGTAGAATATTGAATCATTCAATAGAAATGTATTAAAACAAGTAAGTACTCAAAACAACTAAGTAAAGTGGTTTCCATTTAAATTTTTGACTCTCAGTTGAATATGCGCACAAAAGATTAAACCATGTCAACAAATTAAAATGAAAATTGAGCAGTATTTGCGGAATTAAATCCCTCTTGTCACGAAATTTTACAATCAAAGTCATTTAATTTATCGAATAAATAAATAATATAGATTCCCGCGAACTAGCAAATTTATTACCTACTTTATCATATTAGTTTCACGTTATGAAAAATATTTGTTTAAAAATTTGAATAACAAGAATTTGAAGGAAAATATGAAAATCATTAAAGTTAGCTGATTTTTACTCCATGACTTCTGGTGAGTTATCGTTCAAAAAAATTAATATAAGTCGTTTTTATATTATGCGAAATAAAGAAAACGAATTGTGGCATTATTATAAAGTTTATTTAAAACAACATAATTTTCGTCAATTTTGATGAATATAATTTCATAAAATTTAATTTAACTTTATGATATTTGTGCTCGATATGTACATCTTCCACAAGTAACATGTTATGTGTTGAAGTCTATTACGTTGCTTTGGAATCTACATAGAATTAAATGGCATACAAACGGACTTCTTTATTTCTATACCTAAATAATGAACAATAATTGTTTTCGGGATTTAAAAACATTTCTAGATAACGATATATATTTATTTATCTCGATGATACATAAACAAAGTAAGATAGCTCAAAACTTATTAATTTAAATTGAGTTAGCTTTCCTGATGTAATAAAGATCCCATATATATATATATATATATATATATATATATATATATATATATATATATATATATGTATATATATATATGGAAAACATTTAAACTGAAAATGTCCTAAGGCGAAGCATTCCAAATGTAGACTAGATTACTGATTCATGAGTGTTTTAAATAACCACAGACCAAACGTCTGAATTGGATCAATTTAGTGTATTTCATTATTCTGCAACGTTAATTATGTCAAGCTTCTAATATACAGCTTCGTTATAAAATGAATTAAAAAGGAATTACCTTTTCGCTAGAACTCAACTCGGCCAAAGTTTCTCTTACTTCTAAGATTAAAATACGTAAAGTATAAATTATTCAATTCGACTAATTTCACAGATTAATCAACAACGAACAAAAAACGGAACGCAGGCACAAGGGTTCACGCGCGTAAGTAGGTCACCAGTTTATATGCACTTAGTGTACAATTTTCGGTTATCTATTTCCCTGTGAAGAAAGTAATTAACATTTGCATAGTCCCTCAATATTTTCATTTACTGATTCTTGTCAACAATCGGGCTGGCTATTAAGGGCAAGATTTACCTATTTAGACTTAACACAGCTGTCAATGAGGGCTAGGCTCTTACGCAGTAACTGATTACCTTGCTCATAACAATTAAACTACAAAAAGGCAGATTTCCAGGTATCGCTTTGGTGGGAAATGAGAAAGATTGAACCAGTGCAAAACCAGGTAATTTTTAAGCTCAATTTCAAATATTAAATAATCGAATGCAATTTGTTCAGCAATTGCCTACAAATTGAAGCGTTGTATGTGTGCGTATGGAGAGGGTGTTCATGTGCGTTTCACGCTTCGTTTTTGTTGTTTTATGATGCACGAATTTTATCCTACTTAATTATCCATGCTCTGAAAACGAAGATTGGTTGCAATATTGACATAAAAACCGGTTTCCTCGTTTACGTACATTATTCAGTATAAACTAAGCACTTGGTAATGTGGAAAAGAAAATTAATCTAGTGGACTGGTTTCGTCCTTTTGGGAACTGTTGGCATACTGTCTACAATTTACAACCGTCAGGCTTGAACATGGACACGTCTGCTATATTGACATAATTTGAGGTAGTTAGTTCGAATATTGAGTCTAAAAGGTGCAACATAGGCTCCAACTAAGAGAAAGGCTAACTAAGAAACATTAGTTAGTATATAACTGAAAAGTGTGTGTAGCCTGCGGCAGGGTGGCTCAGTGGTTGGATCAACAAATGCCGAATTAGAATTACCCAAATTCGAAGAAAGTCCGCGAGAAATTCTGGCCAGTACGTGAATTTTTCACAATAAGGACGAAACCAACCTTCTGGATGAGTTGCCTTTTCTACATTTTAATATACTTCGTTTATTTTGATTAATATAGGCATAAACATGGACTAATTTTTATATGAAGATCGCAGCCCTGATAAGAATGCTAAAACAGATAATAAGCTTTTATTTACATCAAGTTTGCGAGCTAGAAGTAAACACCAATCCCAATGTTTTTAACCAATCGTCAAACAACATAACAAAACTACCGCCAGTCACAACGCACTGACGCGTTTGGACCTTCCTTGATCATCGTCAGAGTACGGCGGCAAATTGACTAGCGAAGAAAAAAACCGCATTACATATATATGAAAAATAAAATTAGATATGCGGCTCTCACCTCTAGTAGTCTTGCATAGATTGTACGTGACTGGAACTGTCGGCTGCACAATTTCTATGCAGTCACGAACATTTAAAAAAATGTTTTTTATGTTTTTAGTTTTTGCCACACACATATATGTAGACAATAAAATTAAACGTTAATTGATTGCACGAGTGGTGGTATTTTTGTTATGTTGTTCGACGACTGGTTAAATATAATGGGATTGGTGTTTACTTCAAGCTCGCAAACTTGATTAAAAAAATTTTTACCCCACCCTCGCAATCAATTATTGTTGAATCAGGTAATAAGCTATTGCAATTGAGTTAATTTCTAAGGAAAATAATATAATCTTTTATAACTTTGTTTTATTAACGAGATTCATAATAAGATTTATCTCAAAGTATTAATGTAATACTTAATGAGCTATATTATAACTTTTAATTCTAAGTATAAATTTAAAAAATATTTTTAATAAAATAGATATTTAAATGCATCTTATTAAGCGTTTTTAATGATAAAAATGTCTAATCTAATATTTTTGAATGGTTGCGCAGTGCGAACTTCAACTGTTGAATCTCCGCGATTTCCGTTCTCGGGTTTCCTTTTTGCACTATCACGCAAGCACTTGCACATCTGCACTAAAAATTCCTTAGTTTATATTTGAATAATGAAATAAATTCGTTTATATATTTATTTGAGGATAAAAGATAATTATAATCAAGGTAGCAAATTTAATATTATCACCTATCCAATTATATATTACCACAGGTCAGAACAGACTAAAAAATGTATAATTTAGAAAAGGGAATTTGTTTATTAAATCGGTTTTGTCCATGTTGAGAACTCTTAAAGTACTCTCCAGAATATTGCTTCGGGCAGAGCTCGAACCTTGGTTCTTTTCCGTCGGAGTGCGTGACTATATCTACTGATTCACCCTGCTGTACACCACACACAATTTTCATTAATATACGAAATAAATGTTTATTTTGTGGTTACCAAATTTGGCTGGAGTTTTAATGTACTTGCGTAAAACAGCCTGCGCTTTGTATATTTCGTTTTAGTTATTAAACTGTATGTAATAAACGTTCTAATGGAATATCATTGCTACTCACATTAAGGAACAATTATGGCGTGTTTAAACCTATCAAATTCAAATTATAAATTACCCATTGACTGCCCATATATGCTTTTGTTCTGACTTTACGAGAAATTAACATCACTCAGTGCTTACCTGAGGTAAATTTGTCGAAATTATTTGTTAAACTTATATTTACGAAAAATATTATAAAAAGCAATAAAGAAAGGTTCATTTGGAAGGAAAAAATATTAAATTTTTATCATTAAAATTTTATCCGAATTAAATTTTATTTTTGTTTTAAGAATTCATTAAACCATTTTTATTCTTTGGATTTTCAAATTCACTTGGAAATATAATTTATAGTAAAATTATTTTACAATTGCCTATATATCCATCCCCATTTTATTATACAAAAATAATATGACCGTTATTGCGTTTTATTTTTAAATTCTTTAAATGTGGGATTATTTTTTATACGTAGTAGATTAAAATTCAAAATATGATTATTTATTTAGGCTAAAGGAGCAAACGTGAATAATCGTCGATGAATTATTTGCACTATTTTATTTGTGGTAGTTTTTGTAGACTATCATTTCAGAGAGCTTATTGTTGTACATCGTTCCAAAAATGCTGGAATATTCTATAGCTTTCCGCCTATTGGTCAACGTGGGGTTTATATTTCATTGGATCATTTATCCTTAGGCTAACAGAAGAAATATTACATATATGTGGAGTTTGTGTAAGCAGTTGTTTTAGGATTTCGGAGACACATTAACTGAATGGAATTAAGAACTCAATGGTTAGTGGATTTACTTAAGTAAAAAGGTTTTAATTGCCTAGATGTGATACTTTTTTCAAGATCTTGAAAACGAAATTAAAATTAATCTTTCATCCATTGTTTTAATATAATGAATTGTGATAGAGTCGGAATAACGATTTTCAAAATAAAAGTAATGCGTGCATAGGAGGGCGATATTGGTATGCTTGCATTTTTTAAACCAATTTTTCATTTAATATTTAAAAAAGTTACATGATAATAATGGAATTTATAAAATATTATATAACAACTGATTTAATTTCTTACATTCATGTTTTCCTTTTCCCTTAGAGAATATTCGACTTTGTAATATGAATTATAAAACACATAATTTTGACAAAAAAACGGAGAATTTATTAGTAAATATATTGAAACGAAATGTTTAGAGAGTTAAAAATCACTTTGATTATAATACCATTAATTTTATTGAGTTCGAGCATTTCGAAGAATTATTTCAATGAAAAAAATAAAAAATATAACAAAAGTTTATATGCACATCAATACGTCGGTCAGTTTGTCGCCAGTTTTTAAAAAATATTCTTTAGAAATCACTAACATTATGCAAATTGTGTTTATTAATAATAAATAGTCTGCCATGCTTACAAAAGAAGAAAACAAAGACCTAAAATAATCCTTTGCATAAAGCATAATTCCAGAGTCAAGTAAATTAATGAAATATATTGAAAAAAAATACTCCTTATATAATTAATCGCTATATTAATAATTCTAGTAACCCACAGTTGACAATATATTACATTTTCATTAAAAGCTAAATGATATAAATGCATTATACATATTATATATATATATATATATATATATAATATATATATATATATATATATATATATATATATATATAGAGAGAGAGAGAGAGAGAGAGTTTAGATAAATGCTTGACCAAACTGGATCCATCGATGGATATAATACGTCTAGAAAACTCAACGCAAGCATTCTAAAAGGCTAGATTTAGAATAGGAATCGAAAGCGCACTTGATCAATGATTGTTCATCTTAATCATACTTTTATCAGATCATTATAATTCTGTGCAGGTTTGTTATCAGTTACTTAATATTGGAGTAAAGAAATATGCTAATATGGGAAAGTTGACTTTAACAAAATATTTCATTTGGCAACACTACTGCTTAAGCATGCATATAATACGCATCATTTCACCCATCCATTATAAAAAATTTCTGTTAAATATTTTCATTTGAATATTTGGCGAAATTGGAAACGGTCAGCCTCCAAACAGTCTTATCTATATGATTATTTACAATACCAATTTCACGTGCAAAGATAAAACGTAATTGTAGCACATGCAATAACACGCTTTCCTCATTTTCTCTTTAAGAATCAACAATTGATAAATAAATGCATATAAGAAGGGAAAATAAAATAAAAAATTAGAAATGTAGTTGGTGTGAAATAAGAGAATGCACACTCAATTGCGTCCAACACATCCATTTAAAGTGCAAAGTACGGGTATGCTTTCCTGCTTGAATTAATCAGGATGCAGTATGTTTATCCTCGCACTTCATATTTGGCTACCTAATTTCTGTTATTGAATTTAGTTATTGCCTTAAAGACCACGTATGACGAACATACAAATGAGGCTTTAATGATATTTTGCGAAATTGTGGATGTATATTCACCTTTTTATTTGAGACCTAAGTTTAATTAGCAATATTCTTTCATTCCGACAAATAATCGTATGGTTGATAGGCCTACTTAAAGGGATTGAAGACTTACGTTCCTCTATTGCTAAATAGCATATCTAGCTGCATAAAATGCGCATATTAATGGCGTTTCAAGTTTTTTATTCGTTGTGCGGGAAACAGCGTCTCCTTCAAATGGGATTTTTGGGTAGATTTTGTCTTTGCTTGTCTTAACTAGGATCGTATATTCTTCTGGGAGATAATAAGTAAGAACCAATTCTTATGTATATAATCGAGAAAAAAATATCTGCACATACAAAACGGTGCTACGAACTGGATTAAAGCTCGCATTCCAAACAAATCTTTCTAAAACTTGATAGATTAGTAACGTTAAAATACACAGGGCAAGAATCGTGATTTGGATAGAACATATTATTCGAAGTTTTTAGTAATTAATTTTTCTAGGAGATTTATTGCTTAATATGCACAATTTTGTACTACGGGACCATTGAAGAAAACTGACAAGGGTTTGCCTATTCCAGAACCAAACATTTAAATTATATGTAACTGTATTGTAGGCAAGAATGAAATGTGTACCCCGTGTCTAGAATGAGGATAAAACCAATCCCATTCTATTTAACCAATCGTCGAACAAAATAAGAAAACTACCGCCAGCCGCAACGCAATGACGCGTTTCGACCTTCCATGATCATCATCAGAGCTCGATGGCAAACTGACTATCAAGTATCAAACCGTATTGAGTATATATATGGAAATCAAATTTAGATATGCGGCTCTCACCTCTAGCAGTCGTGCATACATTGAACTTGACTGGAAATGTCGGCTGCACAATTTCTATGCAGTCACGAACATTAACTGTTTGCAGCTATCGCCACATATACATATATAGACAATACAATTTAACAATAATTGATTGCGCGGGTGTTGGTAACAATTTAATAAAATCAAGTGTGCAAGCTTTAAGTAAACACCAATTCCCATTACATTTAACCAGTCGTCGAACAACATAACAAAAACTACCGCCAGCCGCAACGCACTTATGTTGTTCGACGACTGGTTAAATACAATAGGATTAGTGTTTACTTCAAGCTCGCAAACTTGATTTAAAGAATTTTCACCACCAACCGCGCAATCAATTATTTTTTAAATTTTACTGCCTATATATGTATATGTGGCGAAAGCTGTAAACAATTAATGTTTGTGACTGTATAGAAATTGTGCAGCCGACATTTCCAGTCAAGTTCAATGTATTTGAGACTACTAGATGTGAGAGCCGCATATCTAACTTTGATTTCCATATATATTCAATGCGGTTTGATCTTCGATAGTCAGTTTGCCGTCGGTCTCTGATCATAATCATGGTAGGTCAAAACGCCTCAGTGCGTTGCGATGGCGGTAGTTTTGTTATGTTGTTCGACGACTGGTTAAATACGATGGGATTGGTGTTTACTTCAAGCTGGCAAACTTGATTTAAATATTTGTTACCAACACCCGCGCAATGAATTATTGATAAAATGTAGGATGAGGTTATTTTTTACAAGATTTCGTTATATGGTGTTTTTGTCAGTTACACCGAGTAAAGTCAAATCAACAATAGCAAGGATATTAAAACATGAAAACAAACTAAACGATCTAGGTGATTTAATATTAAATACTTTTGATAAATTGTGCTCAATCATTTATTTAAATCAACTTAGCGAGTTTGAAATAAATACAAATCCCACTGTGTAAAAATTGGTTAGTTTTAATCAAACAATGTTTAAAGTACCAAGGGCAATTCCTTCAGTAGACCGATCTTGGCATTACTTGGAATTCTTCAACTACTTCCTAATTTTGTCGCGTACAGGTATCAAAAATGGTGACGTTTGATTCAGAGTCTGTGATTCTATCCTCTGCGCCATCCCGCCGCAAACTACACAAACCTATAATTATATACTAGCTTATGTCCCTTTGGTTAGCCTTTTCAACAGGTGGTGATTACGTGACATGTGTTGACGCCTAATTTTCCTACCACAAAATGGTTCAAGGCTAATTAAGTTGATAAGTCTTCACGTCTGGACACTTTTAAATAAACAGAGCAGTGTATAACAACAAAGAAACATTTAATTGCGATTATAGAAATAAAAAATGCAGGTGTCACACTATTACGCTCTAATAAATGCAAAAAATGGCTATTATTGACCTATCAGATCATATGCAAAAATGTAAAATGTGTTGCGTTATAATATAACATATCAAATGAAAATCACATAGTTTAACGTAAGGTAAAAATATAAATTTAATTACTATCCTATGTCAGTTTAATTCATAAAGGCATTCCACGTTACCTCAGAGCAATTGGATTACCTAAAGAAAAAAATTGCAGAACAGTCAAATCTTTCAAAAATGGTGTCTAATGAAAACAATGTTATCGAAGGTCAATATTCCTTTTCATGCATTGGCTAAATGGTTAGTCCGTATATATATATATATATATATATATATATATATATATATATATATATATATATATATATATATATATATATATATATATATATATATATATATATATACGAGATTACAAGAGGTGAGAGACGCAATGCGACTTTGACTTCCATATATATGCATTGCGGTTAGATTCTCGCTAGTCAGTTTGTCGTCGTAATCTGATGATGATCATGGAAGTTCACAACGCGTCGGTACGTATGACTGACGATAGTTTTTCAATGTTTTTCAACAACTAGTTAAGTACAATGGGATTGACGTTTACATCATGATCGCAAACTTGATTTAAATAATTGATTTTTTTATTCGCGAAATATGTACTGTTTGTGTTTAATGGAAGTATCAGTTAACGGGTTAATGTTGTGACAAAGTGAAGTCCCTCTTTTAAATGTTTGCTGAGCTTTCTGTAGATTATTTAGAGAAAACATGAATAAATAGAGAGAAGAAAAGACCACAATACATCTTTGAATTGATGATATTTTCATAGTTCTTAAAAAACCGGTTGCTTTTACGAGCGCTCCTTCAAAGTTTCAATTAAGCGCCAAAATTATCAGTTTCACGTCAAAATTTGAGAATGTCGTTAACGTAAATGAACCCGGCTTTTATAGTATTTAAATTATATTTTTTGGCATTTCAATATAAATTAACAACAAAGCGCCGCTATTTTGCAAGACCTTTTAGTCGGTTTAATTCAAATTATATCAGCGATAAAAATACTAGGGCAAAAAGCGGTATAGTTTCAATTTTTCGTCCTAGACAATGGATTGAGTCAATTGCTAAAAGAGAGAATCAGCCGCTTTTACGATCACTAATGAAAAAAATTACCTTAGAATCTCGTTTAATCCGGAGGCTTCTTCTTGCACAACGCAGAATAATTTTAATCGGCATTAATACGCTATTTAAATGCATTTAAATTAAGTCTTATTTAAGTTATCACATTTTCTTTTACCAGCAAGTAAAGAGAAACTGCAATTTATGTCGACCTCGAGTATTTTTAATGAAAATGCAAAAAAGAAATATCGATCAACTTACGTGGGTCGAAGGATCAGCTGTTTAATTACTAGAATGAAAGACCATTACAAATTAAACGTCTATTTAAAATAAAATAGTGAATACACATTTGCAATAGCGCAGCATAAATTTAAAATCTCTCAGGGATGTTTATGTTAACTGCCAAATTCAATGAAATAGCAACAAACGGAGCTCTTTGGATAAACAAACTGCGGCCAAATTTATGTTAGCAGAAAAACCGTGTTCTGACATTGAGACTGTACTGAATCTGATGCACGAAATTGATTGATCATTCTAAAATTTCAAACTCTCTCACTTTCTCACAAACTGTTTGATGCGTTCAACGTAAGATTCATAAAATATAACCGCATGATTGTGAAGGAGAAATTACCAAAACGTTTGAATGTGAGGACATTATGCTAAAAAATTAATATTTTGCAATATTGATATCTATTTAAATGTAATTAATGGAAATGTTTTAATAGGAAAATATCTGAGCCACAACAGGTAGAAATTTAGAAATGGGAAATAATATTACATGTATATATATATATATATATATATATATATATATATATATATATGTTTTGAAAAAAGAGGTCAACAACTTATCGGTATGAAGATATTGGAAATGTTTACAAGTCATAACTAAGCATTTGTAAAATTTTATGCACATATGAAAGTTTAAAAACACTATTTTTCTTGAAAATATTATTTGGTTAAAAATTCAAGTGCAAAAACTTCAACAAGATGATATATTATAGTAAGCGAACTGATAAATCACTTTGTACACAACGAATAAAAAAAACTATGATATTTCCGCATGGCCTTGGAGCTGCAAAGATCGACAAAATGGTATTTATGAAGACAGTAGTCTGGTGCATTTTCCGTTTTGCTGCAATGTAAGCTGTTAATGCAGCGGTGGTTTAGTTATTTGACATGCGGCTATTTAGGTGGCTGTCAAATTTTCCATCAGAATACTTCCCGAGGTAAGGTTCAAAGTAGTAAATCTAAGCTGGATGCTTTGACCAAGATTAAATGCATCGTAGTAAATTGCAAAATTAATTATACAACAAATCTGAGCACTTACGATGAGACGATGTTTGAAAAGCACTTACCGTGCAATGTGCTAGTTTTGCATAGAACGGTAATGCGTTGGAGCCAGCAAACTGAGAAACATAAGTGTATACATTTAAACGAAAATTGGTTGCACGAGCGGTGATAACTACTACCATAATCAAGATTGCAATCTTGATGTAACCATCTGATTCATTTTGTCGATATAATCTAAGCATTGTATAGTGTAAAAGGGAAATTCATTCAGTAGACTTTTTTTAAAACGTACATTATTATAATCAAGGTTGCGGTCTTGATATAAACACCTGACCCATTAATTACTTACATATGTCAGTTTAAACTAAGAATTGTATAGTGTAGAAAGGCAATTATCCAGTAGACCGGCTGTCCTGAGAACTCATCATGTAATACTACAGATTTGCCAGGGACATGACCTCCGAACCGAAGCAGACGTGCCCAGGTTCGAGTCCTGTCCGAGGTACCCTGGCCAGTTCATGATGAGTTCCCCAATATAGGCGAAACCGTTCTATTGGATGAATTTCCTTTTCTACACTATACAATTCGTAGTTTATACTTATGTAAGCAATTAATGGGTCAGGTATTTATATCAAGACTTCTTTTTTATTTGGAACTGGCATAGGGCACGAAACTTGGCATGTCTGCTTCGGAAACTGTTGCAATAAACGCCGACCAGTAAATCAGGTAACAGTCAAATGCTTCCGATTATTCTGGCAAACAGGATATATAGGCTTTCAGTGCTTAGGAGTAACGATTTCAAAGAAATTTCTGCAAGGAATCAATCAAACTCAAAATCAAATTTGGATGGAAGTAATTTTAAATTCAGAATTGAGCTTGATAATATATTGCTATTTTGTTTAACTAATAATGGAAACCATTGGAATTAATTTTTCTACTACTGTAAATTAGTGGAAGATGAGAATGGTTTTAAAATGACTGACCTCGACAATAATCAAACGTTTTGCTACGAACTCCTGGATAATTCTTTAAATCAAATTTTGCGAGCCTGATATAAAAACCCATCCCATTACATTAAGCCACTCGCACAACATGGCTGAACTACCGTCAGTCAAACGTATCGACGCGTTTCGAACTTCTATCATCATCGTCATTATCAGAGCATGACGCCACTTGACTTGCGAGGATCAAACCGCAATGAATATACATCGATAGAAAATTAGACCTGCAAATCTCACATCTAATGGACTTGCATACGTTGTACTTGACAGGAAGTGTCGGCTGCACAATTTCTATGCAGACAAGAACATTAACAGGTTGTAACTTGCGCTACATGCATATGAGTTATAGAAATAAACCATTCTACATATGTTTATATATATATATATATATATATATATATATATATATATAATTTTTGGTAATAAAATAGGAAGATAAAATTATTATCTGGATAGATACAACGGGCAGTGGATATATCAAGGACTTGGAAGAATTGTTCAGCTAATTATTTTGTAATGCTCAAAATGTTAGTCGTGTGACAAATAGTCTTTGATCAGAGAATTTTTGAAGATAATAATACAGAAATTATCTTTATAAAGCACAAATATAATATTTGAATATCGATTGGTTGTTTGATTCATTTGTAAAATGACTTTTTGAAGGCAATTCCGCAGATTTTTAGTAGAATGTTATGGAAGGGCATAATAAATATATTGGAAGGCAATTCTTAATGCTAGCCGAAATATAAATGCGAATGATTTTAGTTTCATGTCAATAATCCTTTCATTATTGAAGTTAATTGAGCTATTAATAATAAATAGCAAGGAATCTGTTTTAACTTTGCACTTTGATACAAGTCAGCTGGATTTAGTAAAGGACGTCCAATCAACACGAATATACTAGGCATACCATATGTCTGTCTCTAATTGTCTCCTTAATACCTTAAAGACATTTCATACGATAATTTCAAATCTTCTAAGCATGACATTAGTATATTAAAATGCTAATATGGATAATTTTAGGCCAATTATTCATATTAGCAACACACATTCTAGATTATTATGAGTTAAATTTGGTATTGAATAAGGGTTTCATTTACCTTGGATACTATTTAAATTCCTATTTGTGAATTAGCAGATAAAAGACATATAAGATAAAGTACTCAGATGATTTAAAAATATTGTGTCCAATTGATTCACAAAATTGATTTGCTTGGAAAATTTTAATTTTAGATTTAAAAGACTTGAGTAAGATTTCAATAAACTTTATTTTAAAAATTATTTATTTTAAAATCATGGCGATAGAATTTGTTAGCGGGTCGGAATTTATCGAAATTTTTGTCAAGTTTTAAATATCAATAATCTTGGCACGAATATCCAGTGTAAATGTCCTGCTGAGAGACTTATAGATAGAATTTTTGGCTGTTTTAAACAATGTTTGGAGTTAAGTGAGAGAAACGCAATACCAAATGATATAAAACTACTATTTTCCTATTTTTTGATTACGCCAATCTTGTAATACACAACAGCGACTTGTAATCCAATAAGAATGTTGATGAAACATGATTGAGGAAATTCAGACAAGAGTTGCAAAATGTTTTAGTCCTGTATCTTCAGGCAGATGGGATCTTTTGAATTATTCATTTAATTAATAGTTTACTTTTGCTTTTACGCACTGTAAAAATCACTGAAATCCTAAGGTCTTATTGTAGATATTTATAATAATTATTAGTATTTTGTAATTTTCATCTAAAGCAATATACTTAATAGCTCATATTTGTTCAGACTCCAAAGAAATGAAGTCTAAATGAAAATTTAATTTTATATAGCTGAATCACATTATGCCATAAAAGGTAGTAATATAAAATAAAGTAAAAATTGATGATATCTATGCATCTTTTTAATTTTTATGTTGAGAAACGTAGCAAATCGATTTTGTCAACTGAACGGTCTTCATCCTTAATGAACTGTCGTCTCTATTTACCAAATTTTGCGCGGCCATTTTTAAAAATCCTCAATTATTCGAATCATAATACTAAAACTAATTCCCATTGCCATGGAACCGAACTTTGAATTTATTTTTAATTAAATACTAAATTGTTTGACGAGTAATCCCATATATTGGATCATATTCAGTCTCTATCTTGATCAAAACGTTTCAACTTGCTACCACAGCTCTGTTCTTGTAGATCATCCTTCATGCAACTTAGGGAAGGGATGTGATATTAAATTATAAAATGAAGATCAGAGTAAATATCTCCTTGATCGATATGAAATATACATGTGATAATATATATAATCCGTTGCATTAACTAGTTCCAAGTCTTTATTAGGTACACATAAAGGGTTGTAAAAAAGTTTCATTTTTCAAATAACAAACACCGCAATGGAAGTTGTTATTCCTGAGTGGCAAAACGCAAAGAAATTGTTTTGGAGCTATCTTCCTCAGTAGTCAGTTTATAATTACTCTACACATATAATGAAACCCCACAAGGGTGCCGTAAGTCCATTTAAATTTTTTGGATAACTGGGCGTTAATATTAATATGAAATGTGGATGATGATCAGTTTCAAATTTAGACAGAAAGCGGTGCTAAATATTAATAGCCTGTTTTAAAGTTTTACCAAAATGTACAATCTGGAATACAGATAAAAGTTGCATGCATTATGGGGCCTCGGAGGCAAAAAAGTTTGCTTTGCAAGACTGATTTAATTGCTATCAAATACATCAAACATCTAATTAGGATTGAAAAATACGAACACACTCTGACCAGTTGTTCAGTTACATAAGATATCTTATGCATTATTTGTTTTATACCGATATCATATATATATATATATATATATATATATATATATATATATATATATATATATATATATATATATAACGAAAATTATTCCGTAAAGTTTAAAGAGATTTTCACGTAGAAATTTAATTCCGTTGGAGTACTAGCTATAAGTAATCCGCATAAGCTTACATAACCATACTTAACGTCCTAAAATAAATTAGCTAATTTCTCATACGTAATGTTCAGACTCTTTTTAAAGAAATCCCAATAAATTGTATTATCTTTTTGATACATTTACCTGCAAATGATAAGTTATAAATTGATATAAATTGTTCGTATTTCTCTCTGAAATCTAGTTTACCTGTTGAATCAAATATGCCTTTTTCTTCAAAGTTTAAAAAATTGTAAGTTAGCAAAACTGTTTTTACAGATAAGCAGGCTAAGAAATTTCGCTAAATTGCAAAAATCATTTGTCAACTTGCCAAAAGTGTTTAACGTAATTTTGCCCTTTACTTAATCTGCACAGGCTTCATAAGGTTACATTGAAACAAGTTACAAAAGATAAGGAAATGGACTTTGTAGAAAACACTTTACAGGCAGTTACTTGGTGGAGAAGTGAAATAGGTCAAAACCAGTCAACATTTTTTAAAAGTATTTAAAAAATGAACAACGTTTAATTTCAAGATACCCAAGAGGCGAATATGTATCTAAATGCAACTTATTCCTAATGGAATTTAATTATGAATCAGTTCATATTTATTGATGTATTACGAAATTTAAATAAAGTGATTAAACAATTCCTCCATATTTGTATCAAAGTATCATTTGCGCAAAACGAAAATACATTTACTTGTGCGTATGTGCTACATAGGGCTCTTATTGTGTGTCTCAGACATACTTGTCTATTATATTTTGAATTATTTTCAAAAAGTACTAGCTTCCTTATTTCCTACATATATATATATATACACATGTTTTTTTAAAGGGGGTTAACGAACCGTGGAATGTTTAAAATTTAGTCCGCTTTACCCTTCAATTTTGTGTACAATTAAGCAATGCAAAAATTAAAATATCTTAATGCTCTTTAAAAAAATTATTTAGAATTGTCTAGGTAACACTTTTACGTTAATTGTTCTAAATTATTTTAAAATTGAAGAAAAAAATTTGTCTTCATTATGTAAATAGTTATAAAAAGAAGCACTAATTAAGGAATTATTGAAATAAATAAAGTTGAGAAATTAATGCGAGAAACGAATTCTATCATCATGTTGCCTTTTATACAGATGTCTGTTTGAAAACCAGTGAAAATGCACTGTCAAAATATTAATTAACGCGTATGTCAAAAACGAATTTAGCTTTTCATTGGTTTCTAAAATTATTCTTATATGGTATAAGTGGTGAATTGTTAATTTTCTAGGTTGATCACTTTGCGTACTCAGCCTTCTATTGATAAAATAATTGAAAAACACATTTTTGAATGCTCTGAAAATTTGAAGTTCTTTCTATTAAAGAAATATTAGGACCGAAATACAGATATTAATTAATTTTTATGACTAGATCTAAGAGCAGCACATTAGAAATTGCAAATTTTAAAATATAAATAAGCTGTCTTTTGAACTTTTACTTGGTATATAATAATATGGAACGTTGTCGTAAACTTTTTAATTTAAATACATTTTTTATTTAAATTAATGCAATAGCCAATTATGTAACCATTAAAATTGTTTTTAATTGCCCCGTTTTCAACCTTAACATTTGTTTAACTAATGTTCCAAATAGAATGTCGAATATTCGTTTTAAAAATGATTTGTAATGACGGATGTTAGTCATGTGGTTATTATAGTAATTATAAAGAATATTGCTTATTCACTTACTGGTAAATGTTAATTGTCTAATAGAGATATCAATGTTAAAGAAATTCTGCACCATATATTTTATTTTTATGCTCATTATCATATTCAATCAATTTCCAATAAATCATAATTTAAATAGTCTTTAACTAATGGGCAATTTTTAGACAGACACGATACACAGAATTCAATTGAGTATTGTCTTTTACACCTGGTAATTATATTAGTTCTAATAGGATCGTCCGATTTTCTCACATTCCTGACCCTAATATATAGTGGGGAAAGTGTGTAATATCGACTCCTACTGATGAGTCTAAATTAAACACGAAAAGTATGTGCACGAATTTTTGCGTTCCGGTTGTGCTATCTTTGGTTTATACTTCAGAGCATATATGAACTAATTTCTTACTAGATGTGCAACACCTAATACAAAATTGCTTATAATTTTTTATTAGTTCTCTGTCCGAAACAATATATAACGATTCACATAACCTACACATTTTTGACTGTAAACTAAATTTTTATTCGTTCATTGCTTGGTAATCAAGATAACCATTTTATACCAAATTTTATTACAGATTAAAGTGTTTAAGTTTTTGAGCTCTCTTTGCTACTAATTATATTTAATGGTTATTTCGTTATTGATTGAAAAGATAAAAGCTTTTGTTATGTTAGATTTAAAAAGTATTAATATCAACATCTTTTCGCGCTAAATAAGAGATTGAATAGGCAGGTTTTGCTCAGAAGCGTGCAGTATTTTCTCTTCGTTTTTAATTGTAAATGATGGCGACTGATGAAAGTTTTATCCCGCTTATAATGGTTAATCATTGTGCTAAACAGATATCGCATCACTGTTAATTCTTGAAAATAGATTATCCTGAAAACGATACACAGTATTTAATATTCTTTAATTTTATTTGTTTCATAATCTCCTGAGTAAAATATTTAATTATCATTTATTTTAAAGCATTAATCATTAAGAAATAAAGATAGTCAATTATATCTCACATTCGATTCGAAATTAATTTTGCCATTTCGTCCAGATTAACATTATTTAAGAGAGTTCATGAATCCAACATTCATAAATAAACTGAATTTTAAAACAAAATTTATAATAATAAGAAAGCAAACGAGAAGTAATTAGAAGATTATATGGTTGCTATGGAAATTCATCTAACACATCAGTTTTATAATCTTTTTAAAAGCAAATTTAATTCAACTTAAATTAAACGTTTTTCTGTATAAATGAAGACTAAAATAATTTTTATTAGGGATATGCAAAAATGTACAGCTTGTCTAACATTCATCTGCACAAATTATCCCCCAAAATATATTTAGCAAAACTGAACAATCATCAATTATGAGTATATAGATAAAAATTGCATAAATTTAGTTTTCTAAACAGCAATAAAAATAAATCTCGATCTATCTAGCAAGTCATAATCCATTGCACAGTTACAGTCATACAAAAATCTGCCCCGCTTTAGGCTTACTTGCTCAACATAAGAGCACGATAGAAAATAGACTAACACGAATCAAACAAAAATGCATAAATGAGGTAAAAAATGTAGATAAAATATTGCTTTGCCAATATGCACTACATATTTTTTATTTATTTTTTTCTTTATTCAGCATGCAAAATATTTTACTTCATTATTCGTAAACACGTTAGCGGGAAATTCCAACGGATTTATTAAATTAATTATCATACCCTCAATAAAATAGGCTGCAATTAGGTAGTAATAATTTTGTTCTGACAAATAGTTAGACGGTTCATGTAGACTGTTCTGGAGAATAGTGTACACAAAAGGCCAGTCGACTTTAACTTTTTAATTGAAGATGAAAATAGAGGCGCTTCTGGTCTGCTGCATTTAAAACGTTTTGACAAAAGTCAAAATATGACAAAACTCGAGTTCGAATAGCTATTCATTTTAGGGCATCGACATTTTAAAATATCCGCTATTATTGCAAATTTTACTCGATCAATTTTATTTGCTTTATCATGGCCGAATCCGGTTCTATCCTTAACGTAAATGCAGTGCCCTTTTTTACGAGGGCCAGATTTTTAAAGGTAAAAAACTAGTTTTGTATATAGACAACCTTCTGAACACTATGTAACTGTTTTTACGATCTCTATTGATTTTATTTTACTGGTAAGCTAATAAGTTATTTATCTAATCACGTAAATTAGTTCATATGAAATAGAAAGTAAATAATGTAAACAAATACCAGATTTAATAATTTTTACTCCAGATTACAGAATGAAATATTAATTTTTAATAATGGAAAGCAAATAATTTCATATTTAGCTCACACAAACCAACTGTTTGTAGGTAAACCAAAGGCAGCATGAACGGAAAGTATAATCTCATGCACATTCGTTTCGTGCTTACTGGCGACTCATCAGTAGGAGCCGGTATTACGCCCTTTAACCACTATATATTTTGGTCAAGAATGTGGGATAATAGGACGGTACAATCTCCTAGACGAATGTGTAAACCTGCAATAGTGAAGCTAACATCATATAGTCTACGACAATGCGACTTCAACGCTAACTCACACTATATAATATATATACCGAGTCTGTAAAGGATACTAACACTATGGCTATTGTGTTAGTAACCGATACCAACATTATTGTACCGAAAAGGTACATGGTACTAACACTATGTTTTCCATGTCAGTACATGGTACAAACATGATGGATATCAATCTATGCTATAGTTCACCGACATTGAGAATTACAACTATTTCTGAACACCTGTTACTCCAGTAAATCCATACACTCTGGCCTTGATCGATATCAGTTATCACATTTCGCGGTAAGCATGACATCATTCAATTCAATATTTAACAGTTAAATACTGTTTGTTGCGGAGACCTAATATATATGCAAGTATGTATTAGGTGTTGCGGACCTAGTAACAAATTAGTTCAGTTGTGACCAGAAGGATAAACCAAAGGCAGCATGAACGGAATGTATACTCTTATGCACATTCGTTTTTGTGCTTACTGGCGACTCATCAGTAGGAACCGGTATTAAGCCCTTACGCAACACTTAATACATACTTGCATATATATTATTTCTCCGCAACAAACAGTATTTAACTGTTTGGAGGCAATTTTAAAAAATGCTACAATTTCATAATTACGGTCAATTAATATGTGGGCAAACGTTCAACCCATAAAGATATTTTGTATTACATTTTTGATTTTGTATAATTCTGTGTACTGACTTTGAAAAGACTTTTGACGTCATGTTGCGTGGTTGAAAATGAAGTAGTCAATAAGAATAGTTATTTTGCGGATTAAATAGATGATAAAACGTGAATTATGGCGAAAATTTGGTATACGAGTTGCAATAATTCCAGAAAACATTGTCAGAAGCATTGTATGCAAACGATATTATGAGATGAAAGTCACTCCTGTTTTGCCAGTGTGATATTAACATTTGATTGTTGAACAAAGAAAATTATACTGTCTTGTATATGATTACGCATAACACATTGAGTTCAATTTTGGAAAATAATGAAAGCTGTTAATCCCTCAGAAACTTATGCAGCATAATTTGCTCAGTGATTGAAATGTTTTAAATAAGATCATATATTTTAGTCATTGTGTCACACTTAATATGTACACCAATCTGTACTGATGTGGGGAAGTGAATTTTCTATAGGGCTTCCATGAACTTCGTGGAATTTTAATACATGCAAATAAGATTTTTTTCATTTACTATAAACAGAGATTTGAATTGACTTTTCGCAAATTTGAGCAAAATGCAAACCAACTTATTTTCACATTCGTATAACAGAAATTCTATTAGCATTCGCACGTACTTAGGTGTTTTTAACATTAATGGGCCTTAAAAGGACAAGAAAACCTAATAACAACCGTTAATCTCTCCAACGTAAATTAATATATGAACCAATCTCTCCTAATAGTCTCAATTACAATAAAGTTATCAGAAATTAACGCGTGTACTATTTCAAAGCCAACAAAAACATAAAGGTTCTTTAAGAATAATTTTGCCGCACGTGGTTTAAATTAACACATCAGTATTCAATTTTGTAGAGGTAGTGATAGAAAGCTTCTTAATCGACTTTTAGTTTTTGTCATAAAAGCCAATCCTAGGTTATTTATACAGTCGTACATCATAGTGTGCTAGCATTATTGTCACATTCCTACATTCACTGGTCATCATTATAACACGTACATACTTGCATATATATTAGTTCTTCGCAACAAACAGTATTTAACGTACGCAAACTGTTTGATGAAGATTAAACTGCAATGAACATTTAGGATATCGTAAAAATTGATACGAGTCTCTAACATTTATTAGTTATATATATATATATATATATATATATATATATATATATATATATATATTTATATATATATATATATAGTATTTGGCTGAAAAATATCGAATAGTATCTTGTTGTTTTATTCTTAATTGAGATATCAATTTTAATATATAATTACCTATTTTGCAACATTCCCTCACAGAAATTACCTCGATTTTAAGATGTGACCAATGGGAACACTTTTAACAATAGCGATTTTTTGGCCACTGATTTACGTTTTTATAGTTCAAATAAAAATTGGTATACATCACGCTAGTATGCCAGATAGTTAAAATTGTAAAAAGATTTCAAAAGCCAAATTGGTTCTACAAAAAGCTTGCATAGCATAGCATTATGCCAAATTGCTAATGCAATTAACGAATCTCAACTAGCTTTTCAATATTCTCGTATTCTGTTAGGATTTTAAATCAATATAAAGCTTATACGAAAAATGGCTCGCGAAAAAGGATAATAAAAACTTACGATTTATGTTTGTTTTTTCTGTTGACGGTGATCTTGTTGTTTATTATTAGCAGAATAATAGAAAATATTTCCTGATTTCATCGTTTCAAAGCCAGAATTAATTAAGGGGCATATATTTCAACATTAACATTCGTTTTTCTCTTTCAGTGTTAAGCTGGTTAAAATGTATAAATTAACAAATTATACCGTTAACTGACACAGATTGTATATAATAATTATTGTACCCTTCCTATGTGCAATAAAAAAATTTATCAGATATAAGAAAAGTTTCTTTCGCATAGTCTTCTCAAATACCTATTAATGAACATATCTTTATATATAAATTGGAAAGCGAAACAAGATAGAAATATGTAAACATAGCGAGAGTGTTTACATATTTCTATCTTGTTTTGCCTTCCAATTTATATATAAAGATATGTTCATTAGTAGATACTTGAGGAGATAATGAGAAGAAAATGTATTTGTATCAGATAAAGTCTCTTTTTTTGCACATAGGAAGGTTACAACGAATTTTGATAAAGCTCGCAGTTCAAAAGAACATAATAATTAGTTTGTAAATATGAATATTCCGTTTACAGCAATTTAATTTACATAAAAATCTGGAATTATATATTTATTAACATAAAATTATTAGAAATAATTATCCAATGGCAAAAAAACAAAAAGCAAGAAATTTTATTAAATATTTGAAACACAAATGCCAATCTATAGTGACCTTTATATAAATTATAATTTAAAAACACAAAAATTAAATATGCTAAATATTTATAAAATGGCAATCCAGTTGTGTAAGGTAGCTGATTTTTAAATTTTTTTGGAATTATTGCAACGAACAATGAGCAAGGTTCAAAAACTGGTATCATCGTCTTTTATATCACGCTATTCAGGAAAGTAAATGTAAATTGAATCCAAATATACATCCAATAATTTCAAATGGTCATTGTGCATTTCGAGGGACGAATATACCACGTTTAGTATCTCAAGCGAATTGACGATCAAATTAGGTGTAAATAAATTGCCTTTTCTACACTTACTTACTTAGTCGATACTGACAAATATATGCACATAATATTCTAGATGACTACATCAAGATCGTAACCTTGATTAAGTTAATAGTTATCACCGACCGCTAAACCACTGTTAGTTTAATTATATAGCTGTAAAAGCACCACAATTTGAAGTATTTCAATTCATATCTAGAAACTAATATCAGTTTATTTATACGAGCTGGATGTATTCTTATGCCGTTTGAAGGGTTTTATGCAAAGTCGCTTCCTTAAACAACAATTTGCTTTAAAATATTCTATAATAATGCATTTAATCACAAGATAAAATAAATATATACAATGAGGCTTCAATTCATGTCAAAAGAAAAATGCCTCTACAAATGGTAAATAAATGCTGTAGAGAAGAGTTTTGCCCGTTTTACAGAAACCACGTGATCAAGATTTAACAATTTACAAAAGGGAAATAATATAATAGCAATTTATTTGCAACACAAGTTTAAATAAATAAAAAGTTTCGTTTATTTTTAAAATGAATTGCACACACACGACGAAAAAAACCAGAAGATTTCCTTTTTCTAGTTGAACCAGTTTTTTCTTTCTATTTGTAAATATAAGAGCATTATTCAAATTAATTTTGCATCATTTCGCGAAAATTCAACAGCTTAATAAGTTGGCCAACACAGAAAAACTATTTATGTGCTGCTTTTCTGGGCGAGTTACAGACTATTGAATCGCTCAATTAAAATAACTATTTAAATAATTTTATCACAACGCATGACCTGAGTAACTTTCAAAAAAGTAAAATTTTAATTTCTTACTACTTTCTGTCTGACCACGAATGGAATATACCATCTCTCTGAGAAAAGAAATTGTTCTTTTCTGGAATCCCCTATATTTATTATCGATATTAACTAAATTATGTAAGAATTTATAGTTTAATCGAATAAAAAGAAAATTATTTGTAATTCTTTCACAACATATCCATTTTAGCCAAGTCTGTCAATAGTATCTTCTGTACATGTAAATTTAATTTATGTAGAAGCTTAGCAACCAGTCGTTTGTATTTAGCTTCAGTGTCATAGTTTCGCTTTTGTATAGTAACACAAAAAAACTCCTTCACCTAGTCTAAGATAAAAGTACTTATTTTTAAAAATAGAAACAAAAATTTATCCTTCAACGAGATATTGTAATAAATGACAAATAATTATTGCTTTGGACTTGCTGATATCAGTTTACACCTAATTGATTATCGTTCATCTCTGAAGGAATTAGTTAATATCAGTTGTAGAAAAGTCATATTTGCTCCTTATCAGTTTCTAAAAGTGAGACAGAATGACGATAAGAGAAATTTGTATAAAATAAATTATCATCACGCCTTTTGTAAAATGAAATTATTTCATATCGATAGGAATGATAAAATTGAATGTGGCCACAACAAAATTTTTAAAAAACTGCAAAACTACCATTTGTTGTAAATTACTTATTCTATTTTACATATCATCTGCTAAACTAATGTGCATATAATTTATATTTATTGTCGTAGAATGACAAAGTGGTGTGGATCACAGAAATAAATTGCATTAATATTACCGAGAGAAAGAGAAAGTGAGAGAAAGTGATCGAAACATTATCAATTTTGTGATTTATTTTAACAACTATGATTAAAAGATACATATCTGCACATAACAAAATCAATTTGTATCACATCCATCATGTAAATTTAACAACTAAAAGCACTGCATACCGGGGGTGATTTTTTTATATGGATCGTAAACTTAGTGAAGATACGCAAATAACCGAGAGGCCATTTTACTTTTAATTACGTATAAATGACAGCTAAGAATGCCATAAATATGGATTGAAATTACAATTAAATGTACTTTCTTAGTAATTTGTGGTATAAACGAATGTTCTTTTTTAAGGCGTTGTTCTGAAAATACGTGGAATAAAATTAATTTGACTGCAAAACGTATTTCAAATTCATAAAAAATTATAGTAGATATATATTTACTACTATTGACAACGGAATAAATCTAGATTTTGGGGTTTGTTAAGTTGAGATTGTTAGCCTAAGAAAAGCAAATTAATCTGACGTAATGCTGATTAAAATTCGGTTCGTAAAGATTTATGGAAAGGAAAATGTTAAATGACTTCCACATGCTGCACAATAAGTGAGATTAGGTAATAACACAGACAAATATTTATTGGAGAGTGTTTCTAAACTCAGATAGAAATGATAATGGTCCAAGAACATATATTTATACATAGATGCAAGAACTGTCTGCAAAGGATGCCAAAATGTTTGCAATTTGTTTAATTACACAATCCTTTTAATTAAAAAGGAGTCATTTGTTATCAATAGAATTACCTTTCATTTCTTATTAGTGAGTAAAATTCGATTATTCTGATTTTTTAGCTAGTAGTTTGAAATATAACAGGATTTCACATTTATAAATTATCTTGAGACAAAATTTATCAAGAAGTAAGTTATTTGTCTTATTAAATTTTTGCCAAATTTTCTTTGATTTAAATATTTCACATTGCGACAAATTTGGCAATAATAATTGAACAATCACACAATTTTCTCCTGTGATTGTACAGCTGGTTAATTTTCTTACCGTGGAATTTATTTAGGCAAAAGAATGTATATAAGTTAACTTGAAATTACGGCGTTATTTTTGAGAATTTGAATTTGGCTTAAAACCATAAAAATAAATAGACACGTCTAAAAAGATATAACATTTATGATATTAAGAGTTCATAACAATTATATATAGTCTAATTGTGCTTTGATTTACAACTACTCAACTCTTTACGTCATTCGCCAGCAGACATCGAGCCTAAATTGAAGAAATGTTGAAATCGGCTTTAACAATAATAATATAAATTTATTGTAATTTAATATATGCAATATAATATGGCTTTCCATATAAGGTACGATGTATGCCTCATACTGGCAAATCGATTCTGATAAGTTTGGGGTATGACCCTAAGCAGAACATACGGATGCCAAAATGGAATATAAGAAAATGCAATAATATTCCAATTAAACTAGTTACTTTAATTTTCTATATATATATATATCAGTTATTGTAAGGTATCTGCATTTAAGCTTGTGTATTCTACAAATTGGCAAACGAAAAATTTTAGCCGATCAAATTCCAATTTTAGAGAAACAATAGTCAATAAAAGTTCCTTTTGGTTAATTGGTATTAAAAACGTAAATAACTGTAAATTTGGCTAAATATAACCTTAAAAGGTCAAAATTAACTGATTTATGAAGCTAAATTTAATTGCCACCATGATTCACGGCCGTTCATTAAACAGAACTTACAAAGGCTAGATTGAATGGAAATGCTCGGAACGCAGGAGTATTAAATAACAGCATAGATGGTAAGAGTTGAGAAAAAAATGAAAATCCTAAATTTTAGCATGCAACCTCGGCAATTTATTTCATATTCACGCACAATTGAATACAAAAACATTTTGTCCGGATTAAAAATTATGGAGAGATTATTTATTTGTCATATGTTTGCCATTAGTCTAGAAACTCGAAACATTAAATCAAAACTTTATTGGAATCTTAGATTGCGCAAAAATTGATGATAAAATTTTTGGATTCAGATATTAATTTTGAAATTGTGACAGAAAAACATGTCTTCCTGTGTTCTGGTAGCGTTTTTTGCTAATTTAATATATTGTAAATTATGAATTCTACTTGCCTAATACACGCACCAGATTTGTTTGATATTTTAGCTATTGAAAAGGCTCTTAATGAAGTTTAGTTATTCGTCTGATAAGATAGTGCATATTTGCGAGTTCCATGTAAAATTCCTGAATTGCCCACGTGATAAATTTGAACGATATGCTGAACAGTCCTGATAAATCAGAACAAATTTTAAAATTAAAATAAATCACGTTTATAAAGTTATCATATATCTTAAATTCGTCGTTTTCACAATATAAACATTAGACTTAAATTGCTAAAGATATATTTACGTAATGCATTATTTAAATGCTAAAAATGGTTGTCAAAGCTAGTCACTTGTACTAAAACTGTAATAAACGATGCCTTAGATATGCTGTTTTCATGAAAACAAAGGTGCCGATCACAGATAAGGCTTAGACACGAGTTATTTGAATACTAAACTTTCAAAAAAGTTAGTAGTTAATGCACGTCATTTAACTTTAATTTTAATTTGCTGTAGTAAGAAGATAAAATTATTAAATCATAAATCAATCACCAGTCATTTTTATTTTTTACCTGAAATGCATCCGATATTGGCCAAAAAACGTTTAAAATGATTTTAATCAAGTCTGCGAGCTTGAAGTAAACACCAATCACATTGTTTTTAACCAGACGTCGAACAACATAGCAAAACTAACATCAGTCACAAGTACTCACTTGTTTCGAGCGTCCATGATTATCATCAGAGTATGACGGAAAATGGACTAGCAAGGATCAAACCGCCTTGCATATACTTGTGGAAAGAAAAGTTATATATAATAATGATGCTCTTGGAAGATCGAAACACGTCAGCGCGTGCGATTGGCGGTAGTCTTGTTATGTTGTTCGACGGCTGATTAAGTGGCCAATGGGGATTAGTGTTTACTTCCAAACTTACAAACTTGATTAAAATTATTGTTCACACCACCGGCTTTCAAATATCTGAAAGATTATATATATAAATAAAAGATTAAATGAAAAATTGTACTGATCAGATAAAATAGCGTAAACAATTTCTATAAGTAAGAAAATGTACAAAATTTTTATACCGGGACACAAAGAAATATGCAGTGAATTAATTATTATAGACTTTATTGATCGCACATAAACAATGCAAGTAAAGTTTTGTTCATAGAAAATTTTTGCTAAGGAAAATTACAAAACACAAAGAACCATATTAGTTAGTTCTATGATGTAAAGATACACTTAATATGAAACATTTTTGGCCTTATTCTTTTTTCCTCACTAATTCGATAAGAATAATAGAAGATCGGATATATGTTGCATACAAATGATTCTTTTGTTGCAAAATGCATCAAAATCTTATAATCAAGTACATCGAATTAACAGTTGTGTGTGCAATGGCATTGCATACATAAGTGTCAGAATAAAAAGAGTTACGACTAGGGCTCTTTTTGTCTTGCTTCAGGTGTAAAAATTAACACCCTTGATTTTAAACTGGAAGGAAATCTATTATTAGAAGAGCTACACATTTTAATTTACATATTTTTGGTTATAGAATTAAATATATAGGACGAGATGAAAAACCT
Organism: Eudiplozoon nipponicum; assembly: GCA_029291075.1. Taxonomy (NCBI): domain Eukaryota; kingdom Metazoa; phylum Platyhelminthes; class Monogenea; order Mazocraeidea; family Diplozoidae; genus Eudiplozoon; species Eudiplozoon nipponicum. The sequence goes on from JAQBSW010000274.1 coordinate 58,710, forward strand.
GTCCCATAATATACACATAATCGAGAAAAGAAGTTGGCATAATCAACATCGGAATATCAAAACTCATTCGCGCAGGACTTTTCTTTCCTTTTGGAAGATTTATTTATCATAAACAAAAAATTGAATATTTTCCATTCCTTAAAAAACAACACCGTGTATCTGGACAAATTGCCAAATTCTAACTTCAAACAGTTTTGAAGCCCGAAATGCACGCGTCCCTTGAACATTCAAATCATTTTGACGTCTGCATATCGTTAATGACTACATTTATTGTTAGGTAAAAGACGCCTAGTGAAAAATGCACTATTCCTTCTCAATGTAAATAAAGCAGTTTATTAATGAGGCAGATTAATGAGAAGTTTATGTAATTCTTCAATACATGAATTTTTAGTTGAATACTTTAGCAAATATAATATTCATTCCCGACTCCGATAGGTTTGTATATTACTAGTGATTATCGAATTTGGATCTTCATTTATGCTAATTATTTTTCAAATAAACTAATATATTTCGATGTCGAATTTTTAACAGAAAACTGTTTTTGACTTTGAAACTGCATAGTATTGGATGTATTTTATGGTATATCTTACTAACTTCCTTATTTGTATTCAAATCAAGTTTGTGAGCTTGAAGTAAACACCAATCAAATTGTATTTAACCAGTTGTCCGACAATATTACAAAACTACCGTCAGTCACACGTACTGACGTGTTTCGAACTTCCATGATGATCATTGGAGTACGACGGCAAGCTGACTAGCGATGGGTTAAACCGCAATGCGTACATAGGGAAAGCAAATTTAGGTATGCGACTCTCACCTCTAGCAGTCTTGCATACATTGTATGTGACTGGCAATATCGGCCGCGAAATTTCTATGCACTCACGAAAATTATCGCTTTGCATCTTTCGCCACACATATATAACTAATATAATTAATGGTTGCTTAATCCTAAATTTTAAATTTATGGGAAATAAATTATTATACTGAATCGACTAACAGTTATAAAAAATGCGTTTTTAAAACTTTAATTGTCAATAGTTTACTAAGTGCCCTTTATGAGCACAGCATTTTCATTTTGCTTTTTACACAGTTCGGCCATTATAGAGACAATAAAATATAATGTTTATATAAAAAAATGCTTGAATAAGATTATTTAGCGAAAATAATTGAAAGTCTCCTTAGGTAAACATTGCAGCATTTAAACTAAATTTGATTTATAAACATCAATTTTGAAAAGTGATGGAATTCATTATATGAAAAACATATAACGGAACTAAATTACCACTTAATTACATATCATGAGTAAATGGCGTAAACATCCTAGAGTTCAACCTTTTCTTGTACAAAAAATATTTAAGATCCTAGAATTTCTCTAAATAGCAAAGCAAATTTTTCAAAAAAAATTATTGCTAAGAGTCCATCTTAATGCATGCAGGGCGAAACAGAAGGATAAAACTAAGTCTGGCATGCATCTTCTTATTGATTTTGGAGAGAGCAGGGTTAGTTTTCATCTCAATTATTCAGAGACGTTTCACAAAAGGTCTCTATGTGACATGCTAAATAAACACTATCATTCTCAGATTAGTTCCTGAAAGTGATATTCTCTTTATTTATGAATAATTTGAAAAATTTACTATTATTTTTCAGTTTATATCAAATGTGATACTTGAACTTCGTTCAACTTCATATCAATCAGTCATATTTACGGTCTACAAAATCTTTGAAACATAATTAAAAAAATATTTTTCTAATTAAACACGCCAAACAATACTACTATTATTATTACTATTAATAATACTAATACAAATACTACTACTAGAACAACAACTACTAGCACAACTTTAAATACTACTATTAATTCTAATAATTCATCTACTGCTGCTACCACTATAATTATGGCTGTTAATACCACAAATACTACAGTTACCACTAATGCTATTACTGCAAATTTGTATTCTACTTCTTCTATTACCAATTCTACTACTAATATTACTAGTAATAAAAATAATACTTAGAATACAAATCGTAATACTACTACTACTACTATTACTTATTCATCTACTACTAAAACTAGTGATTCTTATAGTTCTACTAATAATAATAATAGTACTAATTCATATTCTTCTACTTTTTTACCACTACATTACTACTACTACTAATGCTTATATTAATTCTTATATTACTACTACGAGTAAAGATAGCGATTCTTCTATTGCTAACACTACTACCAAAATAGCTACCGCTAGTTCTACTACTACTACTACTTCAACAACTAATACTACTACCATTACTATTAATATTACTACAACTGCAAATATTAATATAACTACAAATTCAACTACGACAAATAACACTGATGCAACTGCTACTACTACGCAAACACTAATATTATAAATAAATTAATTAATATTATCCTGAGGATAAAAATAATAATTAATAATAATAATTTAATAATAATATTAGTAATTATAATAATAAACTATTAATAACATCCATACATAATAAACTATTAGAAACAGTATTATAATAAGAGTAGAAATTACAGGTTTTATTACGGCAACAACAGCAGCAAACGCACACAACATGGACATATGCAAAAACAAAAACAAAGACAATAACTACTACAAAAAACACAAACGACAACAGCAACTAAAGATGACAACAACATAGAAACCAATAATAATATTATTGGTGAAATAATTTTAACAATAATAAGGATGATGACGATGACGACGTTTATGATGATGATGTTGATGATAATGATGATGATGATAATGACGATGATGATGTCGATGATGCTGATGGTAATAATGTTGATGATGATATTGATTATAATACATTTATCAATAATCTTAATTATAAATAAATGTTTTAGCTAATATTAGCTTAATTTGGTTTATTAAAGTTTAGTTAGAACGAATTCAGAGGATAGTTATGGGCAACATACTAATTGAAATTAAGTACAAGAATTTATTTCATTACTTGTAATTATTGAAAACGAAAGAACCTGACGTTATTTATATTTTTCCCATCATTATACAAAAGGCAAATGCAGAAATGAATATATACGGTAAACGTTATAGAATGTACTTTCAGTATTTTAGATATCATCGAGGCCTGTTATTGACTATGGAAAATGCAAGTTTTAAATAAAACTGGTTCGGGTCCGAAATCAATGATTCGTTAAATTAAACAAGTTAACTACATTGCGCCTGTTGCAAATTATGCACTTAATACGCATACATTCGTGTTTCTGTGAAGGTAAAACAAATTAAGTTAACTTATTGGCAACACACATATTTTACTAAAATTCAAGTTTTCCTTGCAACCAATTTCCATGGAGTTAGTAGAAATGTTTTATTGTTAGCAATATTTATTGGTTAATATTTTAAACCAGAAACAGGTTCAACTAAAAATTTAGGGGTTTACGCCAAATTCTTCGCATTTGGAGGTGTTAAATTTTTCGTTTAATAAAAATTTGCACTTTTAACTACTGGTTCATGACAGTTACTGTTTCTTTCAAATAAGCTTAATGTATGGAATCACATGACATAATTGTATAAATGGTGAAAAATGACTAGCCAATGGTGGGCGTTTGTTCTTTCTAGGGCTACATAACTAAATACATTAGTTCCTTTATGGCCCAATTGAGCTCTAGATGAGGAAGCTGTGTATCCTATATGTTAACGTTAAATTTCTGAAAGTTCTTTCTGACTATGGTGCATGTAGCATGAAAAAAATTTTAAAAGCATCGAAAAACTATCTGGTTACTACTAATGTTGGAAAGATACATGAATACGACGCTGATACGATTATCTGTTACCAGAAACTTGTTCTAGTTCAGTATTAACTTTTCCTACAAAGTTTGTTTACAATAAAAAAAGGAATTAGCAGTGTTGAGAACACTGCGATAAAATATTTGGTTAAGCGAAACATATATACACATAATGTTTTAGGCAAACAAATGTTTTCGCCATATTTAATATGAAAAACGTCTGCTACACATGCATTATAATTTAGTAATTAAAAACATTAGGAATTTAAACTCGATTTGACTATATTATTAGAAAGGAATAAGTAATTTCTTAGGGCTACTAGACAAAAAACTAAATATCATTATTTGAAATTAATTTCATAACTGACATTGAAGTTTGTTATTTAAAAATAATATGTTTTGAAAAGTGGAATGTTATAACTTATTTTCTGCAGGAGTGTAGAATTCAACACTTCGAACAACGTCTCACTCATAATCAGTTAACTAACGGTCCGAGACCATAGAGAGAAAGTTCATTTCCTCATAGATGAACTACACAATAAACATTAAAACAGTTAGGAGTGAACTCTGTTTATGTAGGCGGGATGTCTTCAATAATTTGTTTAATCTCAGTGTCACCTATTCGTTTTCCTAAATGTAGAGTAGCGCAAAGTGTGATAAAATTCATTTGCGATTTATTGAACTTATTTTATTCAGTTGACTAACCTCCAATTAAATAGGGGAAAATTTTGTTAACTTTTTGGGCAATCCAGTAAACTGTAGAATATTTAACGGTTAAATTTATGTGGTGTTGCAGAAAATGTAAAATTTTGCTAAAAATTGCACTTGAATGAAGATAGTTTTTGCGAACCTGGTTTAATTGAAATTATCTGATCTGCCTTTTGACTAATGCAGCGTTTATTGTTCCAGTAGTTTTCTGTCTGTAATATATTTCGGCTATCCTTATCAGTAGCCTTCTTCAGTTGGTTTATCCCCACAAGTTTAACAAATGAAACTAATGAAGCGTAGAAAAGAAATTTCAAACAAAATTAAATTGAATTATTTTTATATTGAAAAGAATCTTTCACTTTAATTATTTCTTGTTTTCAAATATGTCCTTATACTGATAGCTCTGAAAAATGACAATTATTTTAATCAAGTTTACCATCCTGATGAAAACACCAGTGCCATTATATACATGTATTTGTAATGATAAACTAAGCTTTTTGTATCTTGAAAAGGCAATTCATCCTTATTGGGAACTTATCATTTATTGTTCAGACTTTGCTGCGGACACGGCTTGAACCTGGGCACATTAACATCGGAGACTGTTTCTCTAACCACCTAGCCTTTCGTGCAACCTATGCGCGCTTAATTATTTCAAGCCTCCATCTATTTCTATCTGAACAAATTTTATTAGTCGTCACACGTAAAATCTAAACTTAATTGCCTTTAAAAATATAAAGCGTTTTGATCTTCCTTAGTCGCCGTCAAAAATGAAACAAAGTTGATCGGAAGGAATCAGTTTAAAAAAGCAAAGTATTATTGGCCTTTCTAGTTGTCCAGCATACTTGTTTCTCAACATACAAGCAGGCTCTACAATTTTATTACAGCTAGGTTGATTTTAAGCACAGCTTTAACCAAACTCTTTCACACTGTTTAATAAAGCAAGCATTGCCTAAAATCGCTTTGGCAGAATAGCAAAAAGGATTTCTGATTGTTTGGATGCAACAAATGCAAATTTTTTAAAGGAAGGCAATACGTTGCCAAATTACGTGCCTTTAAGCGAACAAAGCCGCTGTGAACTTTGTATGATTTTGATCAGAGCCTGACCTCAAGTTACCTAAATTTTTCTACAATGATATGAATATAGAGATTTGGAGGCTTTAATGCAGATCACAACATTAGTAGTGCCGCACAAATTTGAAATGCGTAGAGTGCCTGCCACGCAGTTTTGATGTCGGCAGGATCATAGGATTTTAAAAGATTTATCCAAAAACTCATTGAAGCAAGCATGTAATTTGTACACGAGATTTGTTATCAATTTTACAAAGAACGACAGGAAATTCACTACTGCGAACCAAACTGCGACGTAAGAATTATAACACAAAATTTGAAATATTGCATTATATAACTTATTTGCCAATTTTCTATTGAATTTGATTCTTCTTCTCCAGTTAAAATATGCCGATTTTATTGTGCGCTGCATGTATCTCATTACGGGTAAACATTGTAAAATTTTTCGTCAGGGCGTTTAGCAAGAACATTTTCTCATTTTAAGGTCACCACGGAGAAAGTTTCAACGAAGCGTTTTACGTTTACTCGACGTGAAGTGAGAATTTTTCCGTGATGCAGATAACTTTTATGTGTTTAACGTTTGAATTTGAGTTAGTTTATTAAGATTTTACGATTATTTGGTACGCGTGCGACTTATAATAAATATTAAAATCACATTACTTGAACATAAATGCATATGGGATTTTCATGATTAAGAATAGTTTATTCGTCAAATGTAATCATTTTTTACTCTCTATGAAACAATCCAATTTCAAATATGGTTAAAAATTATTTTATAAATTATATTTATAGTCATAAGTTTGTTAGTGCATTCTTCACTTGACATGCTAACATTAAATGTGCTTTACGAGTAGAATTCACTGTTGGAATCCATCTAAGTATGCGATTGGATGTATTAGTTACAATGAAAACTCAGTTGAAATAAATGGTGTTTACGCCGTCGTAAAATTCCTTCCGAATATGCCGAATAAATGCAATTTGTGAAACCTATATAAAGGCTTATATAGGCGGTTCACATATACGTAACAAGGTAATATTATTTCTAGCCAATTTTCATAGCATCTTTATTACTTTTCAACAGCATTTGCTTGTTACATGTCAAAATTCGCATGACTTCTAAATGCTGAATGCTTTACTGCGCAATACCCGTAGGCAAAAAATAAACTCACAAAATAACAAAAATTAAAAAAAGAGAAATATTAATTAATCCGCCCTATTTAAACTATATAATCTACTTCTGTGACCCATACTGGTGTTTCAATACTCAGAGGTATGTTACGTGTGTGCGTGTGCCTAGACGTGATAATTTGACTAGATAAATAGATAATTGTTAGAAAAAACAAGGGGCAAATTGTGTAGCAACATCCGTTTCAGAATATCATAATGTTACAAAGTTAAATTTATTCGTTTTGTGTGTATTCTTTTCTATGCGTTTATGAAGTGTCGAAATTTGATGAAATTTTGATTGCAAAAATATTACATTTATAGTTATTTTCATCATAATTTAACTAATTCTACTAAAAGAAATTGCTGTACACGCATCCAACAATAAATTATTCCTAAAAAAATAATGAAGCCAGTTTGAAATCAACTACATCTACCTTTAATTAAAAGATAGTCGTCCTTTTTTAAAATTAATTCTTAATTCTTGTATTCAATAATTCAAATTCAAATATCACTATTTTAGTACTATATAAATCTATAAAATTGGAATTCAAATGTAACATTATTTAGAGTATTTTTGTAGCAGAGCCTGCGCTTTCCTTTAAGCAGCATAATGAAATAGAATAAATCAAGAATAAAACATATTATAAATATTAATGTTTTTATCATTAAAGCAAAAAGCATGAAATAACCTCAAATCAACCAAAATCCAAATATGCTCCCACAGATAGATTTATAATCGAACGATTTGTTGCCTATTTAACTTCATCTGTGCGGCTGTAGGACTAGAGGCGTTAAGCGTCGGTTCAACTAAATATTAGAGTTTAAGGAACATCAGGAATTAAAATTAGTTTGGTGTGTCTATCTGCATAATACGAACAAGATTTCGACATAAATTTAAATGCACTATGAATCGATTTTTTAAGGGATCACGGCCATAAAATTGCCCTCTGTATATTTAACATACATTGATCTTTCAGATGAAAGTCAGTTGCTAGTATGCAATAACATTTAGCACACGATTAATAAAAAAAAAAATTTTTTTATATATAGACTCCTGGTCAACGGAAAATTTTCTATTTGCGCAGTATTTATGAACAATGCATTTAGTAATCAAACTAATAATAACAAAAATAACTTTGATAATAATGAAAATTAAATAATAAAAATACCAATACTAATAATATACATAATCATTATAATAATAGTAATTATAGTACTTTTATTAGTAGTAATAATAATAATAGAAATAATTTAGAAACATATTATTTAAAAAATGATAATAATAATAATTATTATAGATTATATTACTCTACGAAATATTTCATAATTTCTCTGTTATAATTTTGCCAAGCTGGGGCACTAGATTCTCCTTCGCAGTTATAGATAATAATGGTTAATAAATTTAAAATTATCCATTTTAATTTGAAATACTAAACTAACGATGTTTTCTTTCATTTATTATATATTCTTTCCTGTTGGCGACGAGCTTACCCAGTTGTACGTTATAGTATTAGCAAAAATAATAATAATAACTGTAATAATGTAGAAAATTTTATTAAAGAATTTGATTATAATAATTATTTTTACTAATGACAATTTTATTCAACAATTATTTTGCAATTTCTCTATATTCATTTCGCCAGGCTGGGGCGCCAGATTTGCCTTTTTGAATATAATTGATTATTAAAATTGTAATATTTCCGTTTCATCTCGAAAAACCAAAATTTTTTTATCTTTTTAAACTAAGAGCTAATCTAGATTAACGTAATGGCAATAATAATAAAAATAGTAATAATAATGATATAATGGTAATAATAAGCGTAATAATAATGTAAGTAACATGATTAATAATAATAAAGATAATAAATTTAATAATTTAAAAATGTATTATTAAATAAGTGCTTAAACAAATTATTTTTATTGACAATTTTGAAATATATCGGAATTTCACTATATTCATTTCGCCAAGCTGGGGCGCCTCATATGCCTTTGTAGTTAGATTTGATAATTGAAAATGTAATGTTTCCATAACATTACGGAAAATAAAAAAATCGGTGTTTTGTTCATGTATTATATAATCATTATGGTTAGCATAGAGCTTACCAAGACGCAAAAAATAATGATAATAATAATAATAATATGAATAAGTATAAGAATAAAAATAATAATATAATAATAATACTAATAATACAAATAATAAAAATAATAGTATTAAAATAATAAATCTAATAATAGTGATAATAGTAAATATAATAATAAGATAATACCAATAAACATAATGAAAATAATCGTAATCAGAATATTTTTAATTATAATAATAATGATAATATTTATAATACTTTCGAAAATATTGGTAAAACTAATAATTATTTTAAAAGAGTTTTTCGAAATATTTCTTAATATTTCTATATTAGTTTTGCCGAATGAGGGCGCCAGATTTTCCTTTGTAGTTATTGTTGACAATTAAAATTATAATAGTTCCATTTCATCTTTCAAAATCGAAAGTACCATGTTTTCACTCTGCGTTTTATACATTCATTCCTGTTCGCGGTCTTGCATAGATGCACATAATAATATTATTAATAGTTATGATAATAATACTTTACTAATAATGTAAAATTAAACATAATAATAGCAGCATTGATATTGGATTTAATTAAGAAAATGTTATTTAAGTATTTGATTTTACTAGATATTACTATTCATAATATTCCTTTTCGAAATATTTCGTAATTTCTCAATATTTATTTCGCAAATTTGGGGCGCCAGATGTGCCTGGGTAGTTACAAATGATATTTAAAATAATAATATTTCTATTTCATCTTGAAAAACAAGAAAAACGATTTACTTAAATTTTATGTATTATATATTCATTCTTGTTTGCAAAGAAATTATCTAAATGCACGTACGTATTTAGCACGAACTGCGAGGTAATATGTTATCTATTTCTGAGGCCACCAAATTTCTCCATAGGTCAATGATGTTGTCTTCAAAGAAATAAGTGTCTCAAGGGTTTTAAAAATTATTCCAACATGAAATTTACGTATCAATGCGTCCGATCACCAAATGAATATTAAAAATGTATCTTCTCAACATTTTGACGCCAAGTGCTACATTCAGTCAACTTTAATAAGCTACATATTTAAGATGGTTCGACATTTGCAATAGCAAAAATTAAGACAAGCTCCTTCTTTCAATCGAACTTACCCAGAGGACAAGCTTATATATCCGATAATGGCAGATAGGAAAAGGATAATTTGAAATATAAGTCAAATGCGATGTTGATTTGCATTTACTTTAAGAAAAGGATGTTTAAAGAATGGATATATAATTTAATTTGCGTGTAATTCGGGATTCGCCGCCGTAGTAGACAGGTTATAAGATTCGGACAGAAATGCCACATGGTCCAATTCCATGCCGCGGCAATTTTTGCCAATTATTCGGTGCCAATTACAAATGAAACCGATTTTGTTAATAATTAACATTTTCTTTCTAATACAATGATTGATTTCGAACGGCAAAATACTTTCTGAAAAAAGTGTAATTTTATATATTTTTCATAAGTGACGCATTGTCAGTCTAATAGCGATATATGCGGGTGGGCTAACTGGCTATTTACGCCTAAAGTGGTGTCGAACAGAGTTTTTCTGAAGTAAAACGGGACAAAATACACAAATTAGTGTGTTTTTTATGTTGTTTGCAACGCCCAGCTTCATTGGCGCTGTGAATCAATTGCCATGCTCTGATGAAATTGTGCTCTGGTTCGAACTTCGGCCGTGGCAATAATAGTAATTAATTGATAAGAATACAAAATGAGTAAACCAGGCTATTCAAAGAACTACATTTATGTACTTCTGCAAAAATTAATATATACTGACGGCATACACATAATCGAATCCTAAAAATATACTTGTAAATAAATAAATAAACCTTAAGTAAGTAAATAAATAAATCAATAAACAAATAAATAAAATCCGTGTTACTTAAAATAGATTTGTGCTTCATATGTCACTGAACTTTAAATGCTTTAACATCTATGACAATTGCATATATCGGCAGACCTACCGAGATAATGGTCAAATAATTTTCTAAACGCTGATCTGCACTATTCAGTATCTTTAAATGTGCATGCGCTGCCCCAAAAATACGCGTATTTATTTTCAATTATTGAATCGTGCCTATTGCGTATGAAAAAAAGTGCCTTCACATTCCTTTTAGTGTAACCTGAACATATTTGCGTGATACATAATAAAACTGTTTTTTGTTTAATATTTCATATTGCATATTATACTTTCCATTTAAAAAAATGTAAATTCCTAAGTGCAAAAGTAAACTATAAGCAAACATATGGGCATACATTCAATTATCATCTATTTTATATAAGTTTAAATTTTCCAACTAATCAATAATAAATTCTGAATTCTAGAGTTTTAAGTATAAAATTAGGCTTTTTTGTCGATGCAGGTTATTCAGAAATTTGTTAGGCTCATATTGACAGCGGAGGATCGAATCCAAACGTTCGTACAATTGGAATAGGTTAAAAAAATTGCGGACCAAAGATTTTCCTCATAAAAAATAAATGCACAAATCATCTAGAAATTTAATTCACTGTTACTGACTTAGAAGAATATAGCTTGCACAAAAAATTCGTAATAAATTCTGTATTATTCATTGACTAAATCCATTCGCGCATTCTTATTTTTAGTTTTTAATCGGTTTCAGTTTTTGTATTTTGTTCTGACGTATTGTAGTGCTTTCTGCCTGTGTGCGGTCACCATCTTGCATTTGTTTTAAAACTTTGATCGTCACTATCAAAATTTCAGTATGATCCAACGGGTTTATTTACTTACTAAAACGTATGGGAAAGACCAACAGAAAGTTATTAAAGTTTTTCTAGACTCATTGGGTGGAGGGTTGATGGAAGCGTATGTAACTGTGTTTTCAAATGCGCCTATTGTTGCCAAGTATGTTTATCTGATATTTATGGGCATAAAAGGTCTAACTGGATTCGTCTAAAGGCCTAGCCAGATGGACTTTGATGATACGACTAACTCTTCTAACTCCAGTTTGCGTTCAGACTACGGTAGGTGAGAAACGTGTTACCGTACTCATACAGACCCGAACTTTACGTAAATGAGATTATCATTAGGAAAGTAGACCGGAGAATGTACATTATGCTATGCTAAAGATTATATCAAAAAAGGTTTACTAGATAATTAATGTCAACAAAAATTGAATAGAAACAACGGATTTACACTAGGAGAATTATTTATTACCAATTTTTTAAAGATAAATTTTGTTACACTTTTGACTGCAATAAATTTTGCAGCGGAAAATTGCGGTCGAGTCAATTATATGGGAGATTTTTTTCGAATAACTGTCACCTTCCAGTTTCTGAGTAAACTTTATTATTTCAGGACGCCTTGATCCTCGTTATTCCGATTTCTGTGATTATTAGTGTTGCATGTTAAACTGCATAAAAATTTTCAATAAATCTCATTTAAAATACGCTGCGAGATTGGCTAAATAAATGTTAGCATGGCGGAATATTTTTCTGTTCGCCATTGTGAATAAAAAAGTAGAAGATATATTACATCTAGCTTCTTTGTGTTAGACATTAGGACTAGCGATACAATATGTTTCAGGATAAATAAACTAAGGAATTGTTGCACAGTTTATTTTTTAAATTAGTCATAAATCATTTAAACTATTTAGGTATTGATTTCTGGGATAACTAGTCTTGCACATTCGTACGTGATGCCAATTTTCAAATATGCCAAACATCAACTTGAATTAATACAATGACTGTAAGCATTATTCAGTATAATACTTTGAGCACAGAATCAGTTTATTCAAAGAAACCGATATACGTATGAACTGATTTGCTTGTGTCCGTATCATTTTGCTAATTTTATTAATAAATACGTAATTTTTTCGACCATATTAAAAAGAAACGAAATTAAACTCAACGGTATTCATTTATTTTAACTTTTTTAGGCATCTCAATTATGAATGGCTCGTTGTATGCGGCATTTTAATTTTTATTTCAGTTGTTAATACACAAAATTTTTATTTTCGCTTATATTTATACATTGAAATATTTTTCATAAAAATCTCCCAATGTATTTTACAAATCAGTACATATAAATCTTATTTGTAAAATTGTATGTGCGATTGTATTTCTGTAAGCAAAATAATATTAGAATAACATCCTTAGAAGGTAATTTGCCATGTGGTAGTTAGCAGAATCCGAAGTAAGTAAATTGTATTTGAATCCAAATCTCTAAGAATGAAACCAGCGCTTCACCGAACATTTCCAGAAATTATTATTTCTTCATTTAATGGACGTATAATTGGTTGTTCCGTTTTAAAATATCAAGATCAAACAGAACCAAGCAAAATAATGGTGCCGGTGAAAATTTACATTTCAATCACAATCTAGTGCACGTAGTAATGTTTTATATCTTTATGGTTAAAAGTTATAACCAACGGCATTTCGTTCAGTTTTAGAAATTGCATACCCTTCATGCATCAATGTTCTACCCAGTCTATTTTACATTACGTATATATATATATATATATATATATATATATATATATATATATATATATATATATATATATATATATTTATATTATATATATATATATATATATATATATATATATATATAATATTTTCATGTTTTATCTATACCTTTTGTATAAAATCATTCAAATTGTTATCATAAAATTTGCTAATTATCTAACATTGATAGCCATTTCGTGGAATTAATTATTCAGCTAAGTTAGTGTTACAATCAATATTCTATATATTACATTTTGTTAATCATATTTGTTTCGAACTCATACTATCAGTTCAAAAACGGTTTAATCCCATAGTTTTATTAAAATATTTACAACCACTTCATTATCGAACAAATTTATAAAATACAGCATGTGCCTTTACTTGATCGTATCTTCAAATACAAAGTTACCCTCGTTTTCATATGAAATAAATGTTCATTTACGATTCCATAACTGATGAATTAATGGAGTGTATAAGCGAGAATTTGCGTAATTAGTCCATGCTTTTTTGTGGACTAACTTTAAAGAATAAAAACGCTACAATATTTAGCCAAACTTGTGTAAAGTACAGCTGTGTGCATCTCTAGTATAAATAAAAGTTAATCAATAAATTTAAGTGACTTAATTTTCCTGCACGATAAAATGTGTTATACGCTAATTTTAACGCATAAAAATTACACTTCCTATATTACTTTAGGAACGTATTTAAAAAGTAAATTTAATTTGTCCCAATAGTAAAGCCATTGTCATTATTTGTAAAATAAAATATCACATAAAATAACCTTGAATGCAAAATGGAATGAACGTTACTTGGTTAATATATTGATTATTTGTTACCACGGCTATGATTATGTGATAAATCTGTTAATGTTAATTAATCAATTAAATAAAAACCCATCATTTAAATCAGGGTTATGATCGTGATATAAAATGCAGTCCCTTTATATACTTATAATTGCCAGTATATCCTAAGTATTTTATAATGTAGAAAGGGAAATTCATCCAGTAATCCGGTTTAATCATTATTGGGAACTCTTGACATAATGTCCAAAGTTACCGCGGACAGCACCAAAACCGTCGAAAGTGGCAATAAAGAGCGAGTTTTTAGAGGATTTCCGTTTGTGGACAATGAAGTAATTAGATATTTACCAAAATTTGTAAGAGATGCTTATACAAGTCCTATTTGCTCACGTAACCTTCATAAAGAAAGAAAAGTTATAACTTAAAATCATTTGCAATTAGAAGGTTTAGATATAATTTTATCAAACAGACAAAAATAATTGGGCAGATTTAAAATAATATTCTGTGTAAGTGTTAAATATATTAAGTTAGTTTTATCCGTCTATATTCAAAATTCGAAGTCAGTTATGTCTCCATAAGAACAATTATCGAAATGTCAGGGTAATACCACGTACCAATCTTCGCAAGATGGTAGCATTAAAATACAAATTGCTCAACGTTTTAAGTAAGTTTCTTTTTATAGGCAATATATCTCATAAGAAAAATAAGAAAAACGGACCTTAAATATATATATATATCAGGAGTGTACAGAATCCCATTCGAAGTCTGAAAATTTACGTATTTTGTTTAAACTATGCGGATAAGGAAATTAGGTATGACTGAAAACCAAACTGTATATAAATAAGTTTATGCCAAAAATTCAGATAATACACGCAATTAAGGAGGTAATTAAACATACAACTGGCTTGAATGTTCGTCGACGCAAATCGGTATGCATCCGAAATAATTCACTGGGTTTGATTAGGGTATCTTGTGAACTTGTTTCGAGAGATGACATTATGAATGAAACAGTAGTAAGACAATCGTTTGACATATTTTTAAATGTGACTCTAATTAATGGAAGGAATCTACGACTGCGTGAATCAAGATCGGAAACTAGCTTCAAGAAAAGATAATGACATTTATATTAAGATAACCTTGTATATAACTTTACATATTTATTGTTTGTCAATCAATTTTTCTAATTAATAATTACAATTACAATTTAAATTTTTATAATTTTATTATTTTCTAACATTTTCTTTCTAGTGCTCTTTCTGTGCATGTCGTTCATTTATGTATTTCAATGAACCTTACATTAAAATAGAGCTATGCTCTTAAATACATAAGCAGTTGTTTGTCTGAACTACAATACACGTGGTTAGAGCACCAGATTCCGAAGCAGTCGTGCCCAAGTTCAAGCCCTGTCCGCGGCAAATTCTGGCCAGTACATGATGAGTTCCCAATAAGAACGAAACAGGTCTACTGGATGAATTGCCTTTTGTACACCATACAATTCTTAGTTTTTACTGACGTATGTAAGTAATTAATGGGTCAGGAGCTTATATCAAGATCGCAAACTTGATTATAGTAATTGTTTTCACCGTCCGAGCAACCAATGTTCGTTTAATTATATAAATACTTTAGATAGTTTTGCTTTACAAAATTTTTCTGCAAATATATAATTTACATTACTCTTCCTCTTTCTATCATTCACGCTACGTTCAATCAAAGCAGTGAGAAGAATTATGCGAGAAAACATAATCATCGTCAACATGATGATATAATGAAGCAGGAGATGGGTAGGTTTGTCACATAAATCTAACTTCAACGCTCATTCTAATGCGTGAAGTGTAGGTGAAACTAAATCGGTGCGGTTTTGCTTAGATAAATTAATACAAGTTAGTAATTATATAAATATGATTGAGACGCAGGTGCAGACAGACGTAGATATGCATGCACGAATCAGGCTCTCTACCGAAGCAATGGTAATTATGCGAAATGCCAGTCATAAGTATAGTTAAAGCTTGTAAAACTAAATTTCTTTATCTTTCTCAATTACCAGTCTATATTTGGTGTGATAATTAGCCGGTAGTCTGTGCAGATAGAAAAATGAGCTTATACAATTGCCAGCTCAATACAAGGACAGGTATCGAAATAACGTTGTATGACGAACCCATTAAAGAACAACTGTGTAGTATTCTGTCGCGCAAAACGTTATTTATTTCCAACTTAATTAGGCTTGTTAGCTTACTTAGCGAATACTTTCTTTTTTACCGAATTTGAAGAAGCGTTAAGATTCCGCCTGGCAAGTTGGCAAATACAACTGTGTTAATCTGTTTTGTACTAGAAATTAGTCCAATATATTTTGCTTGAATTTTCTTTCTTAACCGGAAATGCAAAATTTTTTATACATTTTGACGAATGACCTATAACCTGAAGGTTTATTAAGCCTTAAGCAGGTAATATTTGACTGTCTCTGCTATCAGTGTCAATATAATTCGTTATTCAATTGACCTACAGGAATATGCATTTAAGACGTCATCAAATAAGAGCACATCATTCACTCATATTTTGGAAAGGAATTTTTTAAGCTCATTTCTATCGGCTGATTTAGCTATTGCAGATAAGTTTTCTTCGGTGGTAATTTTTAGTTCTTTAATTATTTAATGTCATTTAACAGAGAGACGTAAGTCTAAATTTTAAGCTAGTAATCTGCCTAAAAATCTTATTTATTTCTATATTATTTAGCAAATGACAAAATCTATTTTCAGAATTTTTGGTAAGAATCTATTAGCTTGTCAGTAATATCCTACTTGTCGATGGGCTATTAAATAATAATTTCTTGCGCGGGTGGTGGTAATAAGTTTGCGAGCTTGAAGTAAACACCAATCTTACTGTATTTAACCAGTCGTCGAACAACATAGCAAAACTATTTGCTTTGCTTCCCAAAATGTGACTTATGTATATATATATATATATATATATATATATATATATATATATATATAAATATTTGAATTATAATACATACATGCAAACCAAATTAACCTCTCTAAGCATATACTGCTGTCCTTTTTGGATTTACTTTGCTCTAAGTGCGCAACGCCTAATACAAAGCGGCCTGTAAGTTAGTTTCCCGCAATAAAAAATACCAAGATAATCGTTGAATAGTAAAATATACAAACAATGCACAATAATTAATGCTAAACGATTTGTCTCATTGTTGCAAAGTAAAAATATTGAAGATGTTAAAATATAATGAATAAACAGAGAGTGCGTTCTTAAAAGAATAGAATCCATATGGCTGATTCTTGCATACATATGAATTCAAAACTGAATTACGTAGCGATAAATGTGAGCCCTAATGGCATTCAAAGGAGTAAAATTCCAGTGGTCGAATTCAGATGCCCGAGAGAACTAATTTTATAGCTTGCAGTGTTATGCTACGAACAGAAATACACCAATTAACATACTGTTATGAAAGTAGATTTTTGCGAATAACTCAGATTGAAGAGTATATTCCTTGTAGTCCGTAGAATTTAATTGCGATATAAAGTTACCCACGCTCAATAAAAATTTTAAATATATTTCCGCAAATTTACCACGGGTAACATAGTACATATTCGTAGCATAATTAATATTTTGTGACGATTTGTGACTAATTATGTTAGAGCGATATATTTTGTCTTCTTTCGCGATTTAAAAACAATTTAAAAAAAATCGAACTTGATATAGTTCTAAGGTAAATAGGGAAGACAGAAGAAAAATAGATTAACAGAATAGATATATTTGTAAACATGGTTGATTTTATCTGATGTTAAATTAATGTATGAGGCTCACATGATAAGTCTTTTGCCAATTATACATGAAATAATGGTATTAAAATAGTAAATCATTAAAACCTATAATGCATATGACTAATATTACTCCAATCTAAACAAAGGTTGATCAGATAGTTAAGAGCTATGAGCGTTAGTGAAAATGGTTAAAGGTTATTTCCAGTTAATTAACAATATTTTAATTTACTATTAACTCGTATATATGAAAAGAGACTTATTTAAGCAAAGCGTTAGAAAGGAATAACGTTACTTTAATTGGAGGAATACAAATATCTCCAAACGTAGAACCAATATGTTAATAACATGTTTAAATCAAGTTTTTGAGCATCAAGTTAAAAGAGATTTATTTAACCATTCGTCGAACAGCATAATGAAACTACCGTCATTTACACGTATTGACATAATCTGACTAGCACGAATCAAACGGCAATGCATAAATGACAGCAAAATTAGATACGTGGCTCTCATTTCTAATCGTCTCGTATACATAGCACTTGAGTGGAAATGTCGTTTGCACAATTTCTATGCAGCTACGAACATTAACTATTTGGAGCTTTTGCCACAAATAAATATATAGGCAATACAATTAAACAATAAGTGATTGCGCGGGTGGTGGTAACAATTCTTTCAATCAAGTTTGCGAGCTTGAAGTAAACACCAATCCCATTGTATTTAATTAGTCGTCGAGCGACATAGACAAGCTTTCGCCAATCGCACACACTGACGCTTTTCCACCTTCCATGAGCATCATCAGAGTACGACGGCAAGCTGACTAGCGAGGATCAAACCGCAATGCATATATAAGGACAGCAAAATTAGATATGCGGCTCTCACATCTAGCAGTCTCGCATAAATCGTACTTGACGGCAAATGTATGCTGCACAACTTTTTTGCAGTCCAGAAAATTAACGTTTTTGACGTTAACGCGACATATATATATATATATATATATATATATATATATATATATATATATATATATATATATATATATATATATATCGGTAATACAAATTGACAATCATTAATTGCGCAGCTGATGGTGACAGTTCTTCAAATCAAGTATGCAAGCTTGAAGTAAACACCGATCCGGTTGTATTTAACCAGTCGTTGATCAACATAGCAAACCTATCATCCGTTAGATGATCTCAGAAGATCGAAGCGCGTCCGTACGTGTGATTGACGGTTGTTTTTGCTATGTTTTCGGACGACTGTTTAAATACAGTGGGATTGGTGTTTACCAGAAGCGCGGTAATTTTATTTAATAATCGTTACCACCCCTCGCGAAATCAATGATTGTTCAATGTTTAAAACTTTTTCTAGTTTGTATTTTAATGCAAAAATTACTTTAATAGTTTTGTTCATTTTAGAAAAAAGAAAATTTTCTTTAACTTTAATTATCAATAGTTCATGAAAACGACACCTTCATTTTTTATTTTTCAGTTCAGAAGCAAAATTTTGACGTGACCTGAACATTCCCGACATCTGAAATTCAGCATAAAAGAATCAATCACTGTATTTTAATCAAGCACTGTTCGGCAGAATTTATTTGGTGGCATTAATCTATAAGGTAATTGGGAACGCTTCCTGGTAGAGCAGATAAGAGAAACGAAAATGCCGGACTCGGACAGTGAGACGGAGGAATCGCCTGCAAATCGGCCGCCTCCTCTCATATCGATACCCTCGATTGTTCACAATGCTTCAGACGACGAGGATGACGACGGGAGCGATCCAGAGGACATGATGACGGCCGAAGAGGAAGAGGCGGCCAGACGTTACCTTTTTG
The DNA here is from genome assembly GCA_029291075.1 of Eudiplozoon nipponicum. Taxonomy (NCBI): domain Eukaryota; kingdom Metazoa; phylum Platyhelminthes; class Monogenea; order Mazocraeidea; family Diplozoidae; genus Eudiplozoon; species Eudiplozoon nipponicum. Next base: position 78,403 of record JAQBSW010000274.1, read on the forward strand.
CAGCGAGTAGTGCGGAAACAAGCGGGAGAAGGTGAGTAATCTTTGGCAACCCAGCATTTCGTATTGTAATTCACGTGAAGATATTTTATCTAAATAAATTGGAATACCCTCTACATTGCAACAAATGGGAAAGCATAACGTGCAGCAATTCGTTTGAATAAAGTTTATTGAATTCAAATAAGCATACATACCACATTCGAAGAATGTATATAGCCTATATACAGATTACTTTTATTCACCTGCATTCCGTTCCGTATCGAACAACAGAAACTGTATTAAGAAATTTTAAGCATAATCAAGTTTACGATGTGGATAAAAACACCTCACCTCTTATGTACATAAATATTCAAATATAAAGGAAGCACTTTATAATGTGGTATGGGCCATTCCTCCAGTAGACTGGTTTCGTCCTTAATTGGAACTGTCACGTTCTGTCCAGAATTTGTCGCGAACAAGTCTCGAACCTGGGCACGTTTGCTTTAGCATTTGTTGCTGCAATCACTGAGTCACCCTGGGCACGAGTTATGTTTATTGGTTAGTCTTTGGTTATTGTAGCGGCTCTGTGCCATCCCTGTAGACCTGAAGGAAGAAATTGGTCTACTGGATGTGTTTCCATTTCTGCATTGTCCAATGCTTATTCTATATTGACATATGTTTGGACATGATGAGACAGATATTTATTTATTTAATAAGTTGTTATCATAGCCCGCGCAACCAATGTTCATTTAAATGTGTAAGTGCTTTAAGCGCTTCACAATCGCAAAAATATATAACGATGCTCAAATCTGATTTTCTTAATTCCGATTAGGGAAAAATTGAAAAGCGACTTAAAAGCAACAACCTACCAACCAGAGAATTTCGCTGTCGCAAAATTCCAAATGATTCCTTGATTGGAACGCGGAAAACTTCATATAAAGCAAGTCGATTTTGAACTCATCACGTACGTTGTGCGATATTTTGAGACTGGAATATGCCGCTCTCCACTCTGGACGATTGGTAATTTCTTATGGAATATCATTTCAAAGCGGCGACTTTTAATCGGTCTTTCAGGTTTACGTTAGTGCAATATTCATTACACCCATAAAATTTTGTGCTATTAAATCGTTTCACGTTTGTCACGATGGCATTTATGAAAGAAGTGAAAGCTCACGGTTTAAAGGCTAGAAAACTATTTCAATCATTATTTTATTCAAAACAACTTCTAATCTCATTAATGAATGCATTTTTGATTTGTTAAACTGTATTAGATTTTAAAATCTACAATGACTAAAATAAGTAGCTTATTTATTATATATATATATGTATATATATATATATATATATATATATATATATATATTCTTTGAATCAATCAAAGAGAAACAGCCGTTAATGTCGATATCAAATATTATTTACCAATATACATGCGCAAGTTGTCGATCAACTTACGTAGGCCGATCGAATGAGAGAACATTGTAACTTAAACGCCTGTTTTAAATCAAATGGTGAATACACGTCTGCTATTGCGCAACACATCATCAAAACATCGGACGTATGTTCCCTAAACGTAGCATTCAATGTTATTACTAAATGCAAAAACAAAAGGGACCTAGCCACAAACGAAGCATTTTGGATAAACCAAATGCAGCCGGATTTATGCAAGCAGAAGAAGCATGTACAGGCATTGAGCTTGAACGGGATGGGACGCCTGTAATCGATTGGTTTCCGTTTTTCACACTCTCGCTATGTTCAAATATTTCTATTTTGTTTTGATTTCCAATTTATATATAAAGATATGTTCGCTAGACATTTGCGAGATTATGCAGCAGGCAACGCCTTTGTATCTATAAAAATTTCTTTTCTTTCTTTGCACGCAGGAAGGGTTAATGAATTATATATATATATATATATATATATATATATATATATATATATACATATTATTGTATAATATATACATAAAGCCACAGACGCTACAAACGTACCAACTATGTCAAAACAAGAAATAGAAAATCATCCTCCGATTTGTTGCCACCAATATTAAGTCCCAGGAAAACGTATATAAATGAAAGATTAGTGTAGAGCCGAAAATAGTATCTGAAACAAATGAATATTATCCAATTTTGTTTTAATGTGTTTTTCTTCCCAATATACTGTAATATTCAAAGCAATAGATATAACAAAGAATATATATATATATATATATATATATATATATATATATACATATATGAGAGATATATTGTAATTCTAAAAAGTTCAAGATAAAATTTCTTTTCATAGGTCATAATATATAGAAAGCGGTACAAGGACACTTAAAGCTCACATATATATATATATATATATATATATATATATATATAATTACTTTAAAACAGATATATTGTTTAAATTTACATTTTTGGGCAATCCAGAATATGGCATTTCTCTCTTCACACATCTCATCATAAAACCACACTACTATGATAATATTTTAAATTAATATTAAAAATACGTTCTTTACGTTAACTTATCGTTTATGCTAAATAATTTGTTGGTCCATTTAAATTAAGAAATATGTTTGCGAGTTTTTCGGTTCTTATTAAGATGCGGGTGGAAATTTTGTTTCTACTATACGGTGTTAATTTGCAATCTTGGAATTTGAATTATGTTCTTTTATTTCTCCTCACAGTGTATATTACTCACTGAAAAAGCACTCTGGCTGTCTTAAATCTGGACAATCCTGACATATTCTTTAAATATAATATATGTATTTTGCGCACCTCCAGTAAAGTTAACATCACCAGAAAATTATGTACCATCATAGAGTGGTGCATTGCGTTAATATTTAAGCTGGTTATAAATTTTATTATGGCTCCACTGTTGTTGATTTTATATTTGGCGTTAGCTTTACGTTTTACAAAATTCGGAATGCGTTTTTGCTGTTTATGATCCAGTTGTCTGACTTTTATGATTATTAAAAATTTGCGCATTCCAGTGAGGTATTTTTCAAAAAAATTAATTATAATTACTGCAAAGCAATCATACATTTATTTGCTTTCTATGATGATTTACTTTTCGTGTTTCATTTAAAATCTTATTTACCAATATATCACGGCGACGAAATAAATTGCCTTGTCTCAGAATTGCAAATTTGACAAAAAAATAATTAACTATCTTTGATTTTATTTGGTATATAATGATTATTTTCGAATAATTTGTCTTATATTTTTCATAGAGACGTATAATATGATAGATCGGTGACGGACCTGTTAAAGTTTGCACAATGTAGATGTTATCGTGTAGTGAATAGTTTTTTTTATCAAACTGTAGCATGGAATTATATATTAAGTGTATCATATGTTGTAAGAAGACATTGAAAAAAGGAACAGAGTGAAATTCTAAAAGTTAAAACTATTAACTGTTATAATCTCATGTACGCATACGATAAATGCTCACTGACAACTGCTCAGTAAGTGCCAAATTATCCCTACAACGCCTTTGTATGTTTGCATGTTTTGACGACTTTTCTCCTTCAAGAATGTGAATTAAAGCTTAATTAATTTAATATTTTATACATTTATTAATAATACGATTTCAAATCCAAATCCTTATTTTAAGTATAGACGAGGCCGTTAATCTTTGACGCCAGAATGATTAACAAATAGGTTTAATTTGAAAATTAAGAAAAATAATCTGTTTATATTCCAGGAATGTCAATAAGGCCCCATGTTTTGTCCACCTATGTTGGATGGTCCACGTACATGTATGTCTTCCGTGTTTATTATTAGAGTATCGTCTAGACGAGTCTTAATTATGCACAATTCTGCAGTTAAATTATTCATTTAAGAAGTCAGTGCCTGAATCAACGTTTCCAACCCATCAGAAGACAAATTAAATGTACCACAAATGCTTTATTTTTACTCAATTATATATAGAATTTTGCTCGCACAACGAGCATCGATTTAATAAAACAAATTTACACATTAATTAATTTATGTTCACTTCAGCTCGAAGTCTGCTTTTCTCATTGGGCTGACTGCTTCATTCTTATACGGGCGCTTCTGCGAGGAATTTCTGTTGAAATAATGTCTGCCCTAGATAAGACCCTTTGTTCATTATTTGTCTTAAAGTTGTCCATTGCCACACCCCATACCCAAGCCATGGTCGAAATCATCTATTACACTTCCGTGGTTGTCTTGACATTATTTTTTGAAAATAATATAATCAATATAATCTTAGTTACGGAAGACTATGTTCAAATTAATTCCAACGGAAATAATTTGACCAATTATCAGCTAAATATGAGTGAAAGCAATTGTAGAAAGTTAAATTTCTAAAAAAAATTATATATTAATTTTAATATCTTGTTTATCATGAAATGTGTGAAATAGCTCCAGTTCGTATTGGTAAAAACGCATCTTAAGTGTAAAATTCTGTAGAAAACGATGAGTTGATTGTTAAAATATCGATTGATTATTTTATATAAGGATTGTTGGAGAGAGTTTAATCTAAATGGAACATCTTTTAGATACAACTTTCAACAATACAGGATTCAAAGAAAACATATGAAGAGGATTTTAAAGTAAATAATTAGTAAAATATTATTTTTTACATCGTTTTAAATTGAAAGCGCTCAATAACACGGGAACAGTATATACCTTACCTAAAGAATTGTCAAAGGTGAAATTTTGACTGGCAATAACAAAGTCTGCTTCGGATTGGCCAAAAAAACTTATTTAAATAAGAATTTAAAAATTTGAATATCCAATGCATGTCTATAGAAAAGATTAACTTTAGGTTTGGAGACATTTGCAGATAATAGAAGATAAATGACGAAAACTTGCAAAATTGAAATTGAGACATTTCATGCGAATACATTTATGATTTTTGTTGAATGACAATTATATTATTTGCGAATATGAGTTTACTTTTTGGGTTACCTATGTGTAGGAAGAAAATATCTTCTCAAAACAGGCACTAGTATAGATTTATCATTATTACTGAAAGTATCATTTAATATGTATAGATAAATTAAAAAATAGATTTATATACTCGCCAATCATTACTCACATTTTCCCCTACATATACATAAGCATAATATTTTAAACTAAAAATAGATCACCGCGTTGAATTAGTTAGTTTACCCACCCAATAATGCCAATATGAGATAAGGTAGTATAAAAACAGGCTGTGGTATAATAAACTCATAACTAAATAGTTTTTTGAAAATTAAAGTAAACTAATAAGCCGTCGAAATTAGACAAGGAGAACATTAAAGGTGGAATGTAGGAAACATTTCTTAAATTTGAATTAAGCAAAAATGTTTTGACACAAGGAAAATGCAACAGAAATTGAGACACAAATGTAAGAGACTGGAATAAAATAGAACGAATTACAAAGGCATCTACTAAAATGTAGTTACAATTTAAATCAGACGATATTACACGTAGGAAATAAATATACAGGCTAATTAAAATAACTACCTTAAAATAGTAAATAAAATGGGACTCAGCGTAAACGCACGGACGAATATGACTCAAGGTTTGTTCATGAGAGTTTAATTATTTAGAATGTCAATTAAAAAAATTGCGTCAAACATCTAATAGATCAAAGTTTCATCGTGAAGACATTCCATTTGCTTTGGTAATTATTTTAAAACGAGGAATGTTTTTTCAACCAATATAAGTTTAGTGGTAAATAAACACTGGATTCGTATTTTAAAGAATCATTGCTAGGAAGTTAAACAATCTGCAGAACTGCTTAATATTTACATGCCAATTTTTCAGATTCGAGGAAGACAAATTGATCGTTGAACGTAGCTTTAAACTTAGGGCCAACAAAACAATAAATGCGACCCAATCTGAAATATCTTAATAATTTTTCTCCTGGTAACATGCTTATCGGGAGTCATTTGGAAGCATTTATCAAGTTTACTATGGAATTATATTTTAAATTAAATTTGTTCCATGAAGTAAAAATGCGATGGTTAAAATAAATGGATAAATGTTGAAGTACATTGCGCAACGCCGTCTTATTTTTTGTTGTCAGTTCGCCTTTTTCTTGTGCGGGACAATTGATAACACTCGTAGGTCGGTCACATCTTGAATCCATAACTTTTCCAGGTGCATCAACTTTATATGGCCTTGATTAATCGGTTCTCGCTTGTCCCTTCATTCTGAGGCTGTACGTCAGCTGCTTGTCTGAAAATGACGTTGGAACCAAATTTTCAGAATTTTTCTCGAATTTTCGTAACTTTACTTCCAGTCCCATCTTCAGGGTTGATACCATACTCACATGATAAAAAAACAACTTGTGGCAAATATGGCATCCTCATTCAGGACATATCTATTTATATTTATTTTACTTCCTAAAGGAATTATTATTGCCTTTCCTAATATCCGGTCTTATCCCCTTATATTCACATGTATACAAAAAAATATCCACATCATCCCCGCATGTACACAATACCATATATACTCTAATCTAAAGTGACATTTACCGAATAGTGTGTAAAAAGCAATATGAATTGACATACATGTCCATCCGAAATGTCGATTCTATTTAATTACATTTCCCAACGCTATGAAGGATCAACAGATTTTTTTGTGTTACTTATATTGCTTTAATCCTTACTTTCCCGGTTTACCTAATCCAACCCAGTGTGCAATAGATGATAAGGCGAGAGGTTAGTAAAACTATTAAAAGGCTATAGTATTATTCTATCGTTTGGACAAGACCGAATACGGAGCCTACACTAGCGAATGTTATATCGACCAAATGCGCATTTTTATCCATATCCTGTATAGAGTTAATATTTCAATAACCATAGAAACCATATACATATCCAAGTATACATAAAGCGATATGTAAATAAAAAGGTTGGTTCCTACGAATCACCTTTGGTACATAATATATTAGAAATATATTTATTTTTTAATTTAAATTTTATTGTTACTTGTTACATATTTATTTATGCTCACATTTTACGTATAAATATCGTTTATATATGCACACTAAAAACCATATCTTCTGCTCTATATATATATATATATATATATATACATATATAGATAATAATACAAGCAACCATGTGGGTTATTCCCACACCTTTTATAATTATCTATCTATCCATCATATATAAATGTTTGTGGGTGTATAAGCCATATATAATACGAAAATCATATAAGCAATCATGTGAGTCCACCAATGGATAAATTATATCAGTCAAAACACATTTGTTAATATTTAAATATATATATATGAATGTGTAATATATATATATATATATATATATATATATATATATATATATATATATATATATATATAAAATTGTAACATTTCTATGTGCAAAAACAAAAGAAATTTATCAGTTTGTGTATCTGATAAAGAGTTTCTTTCTTTTACATAGGAAGGGCTTATAATGAGGAATTTTATTACATAACACTCGCATTTCAAAAGAGGTATATATATATATATATATATATATATATACTCATATATATATAAGCAAAACAATGTGGTCTTTGAAATTCAAGTACCTACTATTTATCCTGAGTATATATTATATCTATTTTACCTATATATTTTATTTATACTCACATTTTATATGAATACATAAATACCCATACGTATACACCTCTACACACAGTATATATTACGTATATCTAAATCAACATATAATCAAACATGTGAGTTACCCTCAAATTTTATATAAGAATCTAAATAGTCATCCACATATACATTGCAAATATCTAAATAAGCATTTAAGTAACTATTTGAGTTCATACCACATCTTATATGAATATATAGAAGCATTCATATTTATGTACCTGCACAATATATGGATATATTATGCATATTTAGATAAGCATATAAGCAACCATTTGAAATTCTGTCACATCTTATATAAATCGATAATATTCATCAAAATATATTTAAGTGTAAACGCCATATAAAATCCGCATATCTAAATAAACATATAAGCAACCATGTGAGGTCCTCCCAAATATTATTTGAATATTTACATATCCATCCATCAGTAGATTTATATATACACATACATGTGTACAATCCATGTAATATATATATATATATATGTAAATTAACATATAATTATGTAAGTTCACCCGAGCACGCACGATTCAATACAATTATAGATAACTTACCTCCTTTTAACGCTATCTAAATTGTTCTGTTTACTGTCTCAAATTTATAATCCCGGTCTCTTAGTTGGATATATTATTTACTCCGATTCCTCTAATCTACCTTTCCTTCAATTCGAGAAGACTTCATTAATTATGGAGCCTAATGATTTTTCTACAGATGCCACATTCATGAAATTTATTCTTGATTTTATTTCGATTGATTCCTTAATCAACCTGGTTATTCTTTCTCGGTTACACGATGCATTCCGTTTACAGACATTCCTGTTTATCCCATGCTCTCTCTGCATTGATTGCCTGGCCAGATCTGACCTATGACTATATCCATATTTTCATGCCTTTTTATGCTCCTCTCTACGTAGCATTATTTGACGCATGATTTCACCTATATAACTAAGTTTGCAATCTTTTAAATGTATCTCATATACCCTGATGTGTTGAGGGTTCTACTTTTTCCTTCGGATTTGGTAGCTTATTGCCTATACCAACTGATTATCATAATATTGTTCTTATGTTGCATTTTATTGCTAATGTTCTAGTTTTTCTACTTAATCTTAAATCTGGGAGATCAAGATTTCTGTGCTCATCTTCATTTGTATTCCTAAATCCATTACCTATTTTATCTGGATTATTTTTCGATTAAATCTCTATAACATATAATTAAAGATTTTATCAATTAATTTTGTCGGATAAACATATATCCTGAATATTTATTCCATTTCATGAGTTCTTTATCCATGTATTTTAAATCCACTATTTTAAGACTTTTTATCAGTATTGATGTTAGAAAGCCTATTTTTATCCGAAATAAATTAAAAATCGTTTATTATGCCACTCTGCCAAATTCGTGGCATTTAATTTGAAAACAGAAATCATTCGTTGAATTAATAATATCTAAACTATTCGTTCCGTAAATCAAGAAGTAAAAGCTTATTTCCTTGGCAGATGTTATAAAATATTTTCATGATATCGCGTCAAATTTATGTCCAAAACAAAAACAGTTAATTGCTTATTAAAAAATCTGTGTCTATCAATTTATTATTTTTGTGGTTCTAATAAGCATGATATATTTGCGTGTGTGGTGGTAGAAGGTTTAATGCATAAAAAATGGTAAGCCTCGCTTAAATTATCAACCAGTCACATTGATGGTAGTTCTGATATATTGCGCGGCTGGTCAAAAAATAAAATAATTAATTATCAAAAGTTCTAGCACATGAAATTAATAATTTTAGATGTATAGTTTGACTGGCGCGATTTGTTTTGGTATTTGTCTTTTCTAGCAATCATGACTAATTTTAAATATTCTTTGACTGAATTGACATAAATGGAATGTTGAATCCTGACAATTTGTCTACGAAAAACGGCAACAGCTGCTTCATTTTATAAGAAAAGTTGTTAATTAAACATTTTCAAATATAAATTGGAATTATATGTCTGTTTTGCGTTAAAAAAATCGGAGTATAAGAAGGCCCATGACCATTAGAACATTATAATGGCAAAGATTTGTTTTTACATCCTTGACTTGAGGTTTCTAAACCTAATTCTAAAAATTAAGTGATAAATTATAAGTTTAGCTTGAAAAATTTATTAATATTTTATTCTTTATTTAAGATAGTCTAATATGAGATATTTTCTCTGGAACTGCCGTTAATGAGCATTTTCGATAAACACTGATATATTTTTTATTTATATTTACAATGAATACGTTATATAAAGAGTTTTTATAGTAAGTGCATAGCAATGAAAAATAATAGGTTTTGACTTTTTGATACCGTGGAGGGATTAAACTCGATCACTGATTATGCAATGGTTTGTTGTTATGTTATGATTGAAAAAAATGTTAGCCAATGAAATCCGTCAAAACGCTAATATTAAATAATATCAACACTGGTACCGTGAGAATCTCGGGAAGCAAATGCAAGGAAGATTAGGCGAGGCCATGTGCTCGTTGCAGGTGTCAGAGTATAAATGATTATTGTTCATGAGAAATCTTTTTAAACCAATCAAGATTGCATATGCACATCAATTAGATCTGTGGCATGCGTAAATAATTTTAACATAAAAATAAAGGCGTCTGATAATTTTGTCTTTGTAATGATCACGCACATTTATGTTCACCATACTATTGGACTGCGGGTGAAAATCGACGGACTGAATTGCAGTCAATCCCATGTAACGTAATATTTTGAAAACGAATAGGAAAACAATAAGGTTCTTATGTCTATAAAAATCTCGATCTGGGCTTCATAGTAGGCTATCGATGCTGATACAGTAAAAAAATGACAGTCCTGAAAAAAACGTTGAAAAAAATTTGAGTGATAGGACTTTGATTACAAATATCGATCATGCAAACCAGACATTTAATACTATAAACTAGAGAAAGATAACAATGCCAAATTGAGTAGTGACTTTGCCTTATCTGGGAGCTTATAAAGTGCCCAACGTACAATAACTATGCCTAGTGACTTATACATCTGGCAGGTGTCACACCTGCGATTCAAACATTTCAATTTTTTTGCAAAACTGTGCCAAAAGTAAAATAATATTTTGTTAGACTGTCAATTACAATTCTATCTGGCTAAGAAATTGAGTGAAGTGAATAGATGTATTTCTGTCAGATGCTAGAGAGAAAACTAGGGTCTTGAATTCCATTGCAGTGAAATAAACTATAAATAAACATTTTCAAAGCTCGCAAACTAGTTCAATTTGAAGACAAGTAACTGATTCCTGTACATCTTTGGCGGAATATTGATCTTTCCGTAGAACAGATAAGGCGTGCCATGTTTTGCTGAAGGCTATCGACTTGAAAGTGGAAGTAGACGTTAGTTGAAATGACACCTTGTCTGTAAAAGGGGTATTCCCAAATAAATCTTATACGTGTTTAATATGAAAGCTAAAAAGATATGACTACCTGATAAAAGAAAGTTTTATTATGCTACACAATGGTATGTTACATGTTTTTTTAAACAAAAACCTTCTGAAGCTTTTTATGGGAATAAAGTGACTCATTTTATCAAGGATGGAGAAGAGATTGAAACCAAAATAGTGTGCGCTAAATATGTTGTTTGAAAACAATTTAGTCTATTAAGGTGTTGAGGCCCCTAACCTATTGGTGTTTGTAAGCCCCATAGATGCCAGTTCGCTAGATGTCCTAATATTCACAGTAGAGTCTGAAATGCCTACATTGTTATCTGTGTCAATAAGATTTATATCGATTAGGTCCTGCCCTAAATGAAATACATCTTCTAATTTAATATCGGCATTCATGATCAAGAATTATGATACTTAAATTGACACTTACTTGAGGCGTTTGGAAGGTGAGAGTTGGAAAGCTATATCTTCAGCAATAATCTGCTTTGATGTGTACGTGACCCACAATAATAAATAAAATTACCTGTTCCAAGGCTCCTCCTCAAAAAAACTGAAAAATAGCGCACAATTTAAAAAAATCAAGTCTTTAAACAAAGAATGTTCTGGAAAATAAAAAGAAAAAATTCTTTTTAAATAAAGTTGTTACAATCAGCTATGGTGGTTTAAATTTATCATTCAAGGTCATTTTATAAAAGGCGGAGGATTCAACATCCTCTACAAAGGCATAATTTTGTCACAATCAAGGTTAAACCAACATAAATCGTACACTATTAGAATAAATTGGAAAATAAAGTGGGTTAAACTCGATTTTATGCAGTATGTGGGAAATTGCGAATACCTCACATGGAGAGGCAGCATATAAATTATTCAACATTTTGTGTTTAAATCATTTACAACTTTATTTGTCTAATTTTAATGCATAAAAGGAAGTTTCAAATGACTGTATTCGAATTTTACAGCTCTTTCTCATTTCTTGAGGGGAAAGAACGTGGAAATCCTCTTGGGTTTGAATGTAATTGTTTTTAAAGTTGGTTGGCGTCGTGTGAAAATATCCTCCAAATTCTTCGGCCATGAGTGTTATGACTGAGGGAAAAAATCTACATCAATTTGTTTTAAGTCGTAGGCGACTAAAGTTCCTTAATTGTGTCATACTGTAAAGAAAAATTGAAAGATATGAGTGTAGAGTATTCGATATTATCGCGAAGGAAGTAATCAATGAACGGCGAAAAGATCTGGTTGGTACTCTTATCACCATTCGCCATGAAAGCGTATGATCGCATTTTAACGTCGAAGAAGGATAAACAAATTTAATGGTATGTTAGTCCTCGGCGGTGAATCAGAAAATATGTATAACAATAAAATTTTAAAATAACGCATTCACAAAAGTATTGGGCAAGCGTCTGCTCTTGCCACGGAGTTTAGTTTACGATTAAGATTATTATGTAAACAAATCACGTTGGCGTTTCACGCCAAATCAAATCAGAGTTATCCAATTACATTTTGTATGCCTATTTAGGGCATTCTACAGAAGCCTCGTATATTCCTTTTGAATTTCCTTACAATTGGCGTGTGGTAATGGTACATTTCAAAGCGCATTTCATGCATTTTTTTTAAAGTGAAGTAGTGTTGGGTTTTAATAATCCACAGATTTTATTTACTGAGATTAAATAAGGATTAGTACTCTAATGGAATAGTGGAATACTTTGCTGCAGTACCTATTGATAAAGAATGAATAATCTGATATTCAAAACGCTGGCGTTCTTGCTCAATACCTGTCGTGGAATCGAGCATTTTCCCTTCTGACAGATACACAATTAGTCTATATTGAAGATGAAAATTTCGACATTACTAAAAATTCTATACCTTATCTCTAACGACATTTTGTTACTTAAATTTTATGCAAATTTTATGTCAGATTGTGATAATCATTCAAGGTAATAGGCCAAATCTTGGATTTTACTAATAACACATCTAACGAAATTTGTCAACAGAGTCGCCTTCGAAACAGTATAAATATGCGTCAATATATACCATGATCTCCTTTTCCTGATATAAATATATTAGGGGAAAACGCTAGTTTGAATATATTTTTTGGCTAATTACGGATGTGCAGTGCTATTTTTTCCAGCGAACTGTTTTCTAGTGGTCTTATTTGCATAAAAGAAATCGGAATACACTATTTCTCAGAATAGATAAATGATAATTGGTAAGGCAGGCGGCGATAGCAAAGTTGTGATCTCGATACAAACATCTATCCAATATATGCATTTGTTTGAAGGGAGTTTATATTAATAAATGCAAAGGTAAGGTATTGGTGTTTATCTTAAGCTCGCAAACATGTGTTGTATAATATTTATCAGTTTGCGACTGAATGATGGTTGCACCATTGCCTTTTGAGACAGCGAAACTGTGCAGAAATCCTGATCTACCATGTGTGCACCCGGCTTTTGCAGAACCAGCAAATCAGCAAGAAGTTTTTATAACTTCAATATATATATATATATATATATATATATATATTAACAACGAATGGATATTCGCAAGGATGTTATACCTAGCTCAATGAATAATTCTCGCATGTTGGATATAGCATCAATGACTTGGGGCATTTTTTTTATTGGCCAACGCCGTTTCATTGTGTATGAGGTGATCCGTTCTAATTAACCAATTAGTTTGACTAGAACCAAAAGGATATACTGACGCTAGCATGAACAAACCGTATAATCTAATGCACAAATGCGTTTCCTGCACACTAGCGACCTTGGTCCTATATGGACTAATCTGGTACAAGGTACGCAATGTGTTATACGCAATTGCATATATATATTTTTTTGCTTAACATAAAAGAACAAATAACGACTATGTATTTAATTGAATGACGTATTAATTAATTTGTATGAATCATGCTAATCAAAGCCAATGCGTTTAGATTTTAACTGGATTTGCATTTGTTCGGAATTTTTATTATGAGATTTAGACTATCTCAAAAACCATTGTGTCGGTATCTAAGAATCCTGTGTTTTGTCACTCTTATTAATCTTTGAGTATATTGCATACAGTAATTTGGCTTTAAAATAGCATTTAAAAAGACTTTATATGAAGTTAAGCACATTACTATGGATTGTGCGTCAGTATAAGATAGCTATCGCCGAACTATACACCATTTCTTGAAAAAAAATTCAGTGGGTATATATGGTTGTGTCGAATGCTGATGAAGATTCGCCATTAAGTACAAAACACATGAGCACATGTGATTATACCTTTGCCTAATTCTGAATTTAGTGCAAACTTTGATGATTATTATAATCAAGGCTGCGATCCTGATTTAAGAACCTTACCCATTAATTACTTATATCAAGGTCGCAAACTTGATTATAATAATTGTTATCACTGCCCGCGGAAACAATGTTCGTTTAACATCGATGATTGTATGAATTAATTTACTACTAGGTATGAATACCATTTACACATTGGCATAAATAATGTTCTCCACAACACAGAATATAATTAAAATATAAGAATTAGGTTAATCGCTAAAAAAATAATTGCAATTTTTAATTGTAAATCAGCATAAGTGAAACTGGTAAGGCAAATAAAAATATTAAAAAACCATGATTTGATGCATTTGAAATAATTTGTTGACTACCTGGTGTGGTGCAATCTTGAAAAATTTTCTTCACGAATTTTTGCTCAATTAATGAAAATTTGAGGCATAAATAAACTTAAAACAACACTTTACGCTATAGCCCGGATAAATTTAATGCTCAGCATAACTAAGGATGAATCGTTCGACACTCCAATTTAGCAATACGTCTGCACAAATGTTCGATCTTCGCAGTATGCACGAAATTTTTAGCTGTATGCAATAATAAACTTTGCAAATTTGCTTTCCGAAAGGCTGTCCAGACAATTAGTTGGTCTTTTACTTGTCAATGCAATATCGTATATCAGGACTACAACATACGCGATAAAATTAGATTGTCATTATTTTACTTCGAACTGTTTTGGTCGAATTCAACAATAACATTTATGTTTTACGGGAAACATATCGAGAAAGTAATTTTGACATTAATATCTTAAAATAATATTTTAGCATCAAAAGTTTTTAATAATTATTGAATTTGCAGAAGCGATAAATTTAATCTTTAAAATGTTGATACGGCATTAGTTTATTAAATCTAGAGCATGATAGGAAGATTCGCATCAAATAATTTAATTTACACTCATTAAATTAGCTGAGTGAATAGTTGTCGTGTTGTAAAATCTAAATTAAATTTAAACATTCTTTTTAATTATGTTTCTTTAGACTTTCTTCACTTGACGTGTACGATGCAGAATTAAAAAACGTAAGTAAAATAACAAATTTAAAAATTTTTTACAATACGCCATTTTTAAAATAATTTTGAACCAAAGAATATTTAAAAAAATGTTTTTGGGAATATTGCAAATTTATTTCACTCCTCCACCCGTTGTAAATATTAACATAATTATTAAAAAAACGTAATGTATTAACATTATGGGTGCCGTCGGTCCGTGCAACAACTAAATTTACATTCATCATTATTAAAATTTATTCATAATAATAATATCAACATTATAAATAATAAAACAAATAATAATATTAATAATAAAATATAATTATTATTATTATAATACTAGCAAAAACATGAAAACAGATAATAATACTAAATATAAATAATTAAAAAAAAATTCTAATGCTAAAAAATAAAGATGATAATTATATATATATATATATATATATATATATATATATATATATATATATTATATATATTATTAGCCATCATGATGATGGTGATGATTCATTTTAATATTGTTATTAATATTATTAATGGTATTATTTTTTTCAATATTATTATTATAAATCGCAATTTAATTAATAGTTATCTTAATACTGATTTTACTAAAATCACATTTTTACAACCAGCGTCATTTAGCCATTGCCCTTTCAATTCGCAATTATGTACATTTAACTTTACAAGCGAATCTGTCTACTAAGTCTTGATTTCGTCGGAATTGTGCAAAATATTATTAAACTGGTTATTTTTGTAAAACATGATACAATTAAGTTCTAAATTGCTGAACAACAACCTAACAAATCTATTTTTTCGTGCAAGATATTGATATGCCCGAGGCTCGAACTGTTAAGAGATACACGAAACTCTAAATCTTGCTTTCCTTTTTTCTTTCAAAGGATTGTGTGTTCTAGTATACTGCCTTACTTAAGATTTAAAAAACTTTGACCAGTGTCGGTGTATTGTTAACTCATATAACTCAAATAAAAAACGATTGCAATACTACTTTGCGAGCATTAAAATAAACAAAAATTCTATTGTATTTTACCAAGTCTTCGAACAACATAAAACGAACGCCCCTAGCACGCACTGACGCATTGGTTTTTAATTGAAGCTCGCAAACCTGATTTAAAGTATTGTTACCACGACTCGAGCAATCACTTATTGTTTAATTTAATTGCGATACTAATTTTAATTTACTACAGAAATAGATTAAATGAATCTTGGCAATTATAAAGTTTAATAAGCTATATAAATTTTTTTAAGTGAAGGAGAAATTTTGTGAAATTTAACATATATACACATCTTATATATAAATATATATATATATATATATATATATATATATATATATATATATATAATTTCAAAAGAGTATATATATATATATTGACGATCGCTCATCGGTAGATGTATTAAATCCGTTTAATTTCGCAATTGACCCACAAATGACAAGACATAATGGGTTACATGATCGTAGATGTATTCAAATATTATCATTAAATTTCAGATCTGCAAAATAGGCATGCAGAATACAAAAGTAAAAGCAATTCTAATTCGCTCACACGAATCCAGTCCGTATCTTGTCCAATTTAGTAAAAAAAAAGGTAGAGTGAGGATCTTGAACTAGCGGAAAGTCCGTTCTAGACGAATGACATATTTGACGAAAATGAACTCTATTCCTACCATATATTTAAAGGACCAATATGCTTGACAATCAAACTGCATATTTGATGCTGCGCATGTAGTAACATAACTGTTCCATAACTACGGCCCTGATATATATATATATATATATATATATATATATATATATATATCCTGAGGTTAAACTTTATTATGTAATGTATAAAAATGATATATATATTTACTGATATATATATATATATATATATATATATATATATATATATATATATATATATATGTTTCTAATAAATAATTACTTTCGATACTGTAAAGTGATTTTTTTTATTTGAGGACAGCGTGAGCTTTAGCTACTGAACTGGGAGGATTTTCAATCGATATCGACCAAGTAACAATATATCGTAATATTCGCTTGAGAACTTCGTTGTGTTTACCTACAATGCTTTCTCGAAATGCGACCGATATTAAAGGAAAGTGAACATTTTAAGTTGTGCATTGACGATAGTAATTGCAATAGATTCAGTCAATTGCTGCGTTTTGCTTGACTAAAAGGCTCTGTCGTGATTTTCGTGATTGAGAGAGATATTTCGGTCATAAAACGTTTGCTGATGACATCCTATTTGACCGCGCTCTCGTGAATAAAGACGTTAAACAGATAAAGAGAATAGCCTTTCTTGATTGGTCAATAAGTATATCAGATCGATGGTGCTGTTAGCGGAAGGCTATCCAATGGATCTTGAACCTCTCAGAAATCAATCTGAAGAATACTACATTATGTGTACAATCTTGCCAGTTATATATATTTGTTGAGAAATCCGACCAACGTAGTACCAAGAGAAGCTTTGAGCTAAATGAGTTATGCCGCTTATTTAAATGTTATAAAAGATCGTGCTAAGAATTAAGCAATTTCTGTGATCATATTAAAGTGATTCAAATGTGTATGTGTCCAAAATTAATCTACAAAACTTATTATGCAATTTTCAAATAAGAAATATTGCATATCTACCGGTTTCAAATTTGCTTAGTGAATCAAATTTAAGATATTTCGAGAGATTGTAAATAGATTAATTTGTTTTCCCTCGAACTTGAACAGAATGAGTCTTTTTCAGTAAAAACCATTAAGGCTTCATATTCAAGGACAACTCAGAATACATAAAATATGTACAAGAAGTGTGTGAAGGGTATCAACAAGATGGCTAAATTTTCAGTAACTGATAGCAAAACTAAGGTTGCTGAGTCGGTACATGGAACAACACGATGGATTTTATTGTTTGCAAAAGTTAAACATAATTATGAATTAAAACATTTGGTCCTCCTAAAATTGAAATAAAGCTTTTGCATTTTGATATTAAGCAATTAATATTTCAGTGATAGAACAAAATCAGTCACTTGCTTTTTCTGACTTACAGCAAATTTGATGAAATCCTTTATTGGATGTTAATATAATTTTAATTATATCGATATTTAGGTAAAATTAAGCTGAATTTTGTGCTATCCGTCTTTTTATTTATTTATAAAAGGCATTAATTTATGTAAGTTTTTCTGAGATCGACATTTTGCTTAATGTGCTATTATATGTCTTTAAACAAAAATTTCAGATCTTTATTTTTACATATGTGAGCTCATGTTTGGAGTTGCTTTATTATGTAAATACTTTAGATTCTGATTTATCGAAAATTTTTGTATGACTAATTTTCTGAAATAGTTTGAACCTTATTTTCCATGCTCATATCACAAAGCATAATGCCTTAAAATTAGAAATTTGTATTTATTTTATACGCAGCATTGGAAGCATACATTCATTTTCTGAAAATGGGGATAGGACATGTTTTGGGGTTAAAGTCTTCCCCTTACAGCATAATATATGTTGAAGAATGCCTGCAGACACTTAAGCATATGTATCTTCCTTATCGAATGGAAAGCCTGGAAGTATTATTTGTGTAAGCATTCATGCCACATAAATATACAAAATCAGTAGTATGGCATTCAAAATATTGCTCTTTCGAAAAAATAGGCCGTATTAAAGATTATCGCTCTTTAAAATTAAGGAAAAATTGCCGTAAAAAATTTACTCATTAAATTATTTAAAGGAAAACTAGAGTACGGGCCATTGTGTTGGTTACATACATTAATTCATGCGTAAACTAAATGGTGGAAAAGGTTGAAAACCGTTAAATGTCAGTGGCAATTTCTGTCTTAAACAATCAATGTATAAAGGTCATTCAATAATTAGCAATACTCTTCCGTTATAAATAGAATACGCGTTTAAATATATCAGATGGAAGCTGTTTTTGTAAAGAAGTTTAAATCGATTATGCTAAAAAGTTTAAAAACTAATTTTACTTTGACAAGGTTTGCATTGAATGGATATATCTAGTACCTTATTTAGCAATCTTCATCAAGACAGGTTAATTAATTAGTACTATGCGTATACTTTGTAAAACAACAAACGAAGCGAATAATGTACGTGTAGGAGCACATACGTTCAAACAATACGGAGAAAAAATATAGCCGTTGCCCTCTTCGACAATTCACAGAAAGGTTTTAAATATTTCTGTAATAAAATAGCAATTCTCCGATATTTGAATGTGATTGCATATAGCAGTGCGTTTTGCATTTGTGTATATTTTCTCTCCCCGATCATAATTGTCTAGTCTTAAATGATTATGGATTCACTTTTAATTCTTCTCGACTATTCATAAATACACAGCGCACTGAGAAGCAATTATATGATCACTTATAAAGAGTATTGTAAGGTTTGACAGAAATTTGTTTAACTTCCATAATCATTTAACCAGGCGTTTTATTATAAAGACGTGAAAGCTTTAGTTCAACAATTTGATTATTCGCTGATTTTTTATTTCTCTGAGTAAATTTTCCCGAAAGTGCATTGCCTTTAAAATGCATAACGAAAAATCTAAATCTTTGGTTTACTACATATGTATTGAATTTTCTTATGTTTCTTTAATTAATGCTTGCATAAAGAATAATTCCTAGATTCATACATTGCAACTAAACATGTTTGGAGAACCGCCAGGTCTTTACATATAAGTTCAAACTATGGGTTTTATCTCGCATTAATTATTGATCAGCAAAGTGACACTGGAAAATTGGTATGGCCCCGGGGATCTGGAACGCTCTCGGAACATTTTCTTTTTAGATATACTGCTATTTTGCTAAAAAAAGAAATACCACAAGGTAAACATTTTGATTATATGAAGAACGTAAAATTAAATTAAAAAATGGACATACAAATATATTTGTTATATTTCAGATATTTGTTGTATTTATGAAAGTTACTTTAAACTATCAGAACTGCTCAAAGGCGCACCAGTTTTGTGACGGAGTAGAACAAAGAGGATCGTCTACTATTTGGCGTGATGCCATTTAGGAGGAAATTTAATTTTGTGTGAAAATAAAAATATCCAAAATAACACCTTGCTTGCACAGAATTGAGGGTGCGGTAGTTCTCTGTGTGTTACAAAAAATAATTAAGGCTCCTCGGCACTGTTTTGAGAATTTGCAAACTGGATATCCTTTGCTTAAAGAATAAAAAATGCTAAAAATCGAAAACTACTTTGTATCTCTAAAGATAATTATTGGTAATTATTTCATTAGTTGTTAAACTAGATACTCTCTTGGAAAGGAAAAACGAAGGATCAGTACATATGACGAAATTTATGAATATTTCATTTAGTTTGAAAGTTCTTGTTCTGTGGAGCAATGAAGAAAATAACGTTGCATTTAGCAACCACATGTGTGACAATACATCGAATTATAGGTTCATTTTATTTTACCAGCGACCATTAATATTATATATTAACATAAAACAACGCCAGAGGGTATGGAATTGGTGCAGTAACAGGCGTTAAAAAAATAAAAGTAATTCACAATTTTTTTGAACTTGAAATGCCTTATGTTGGAACCATTTAATGTCTCGGTAACCATAGTGTTGTTACCATGTACCTTTTCGGTAACCCTAGCTTATGTATCAGCTAATGAGACAACAAGCATAGTTTTGATACCCTTTAAAGTTTCGGTATATATATTACAAACATTGAATTGAATTTGAAGTCGCACGGTCGAAGACTTTATATGAAGTTTGCTTTATAACTGCTGCTCTACGCAATCACATAGGAGAGTCTACCGTCCAATTTTTACACAATTCATTGTTCACCAAATATATTTCTGTAATCTATAACAATAACATAAAAGTGATGCGGTTTAATAAGCGCTGTATTCTCCGACTTGTAAACTGAATAATGTAGGTACGTATTGCGTGTTCGTGCGATAAGACTGAAGTTGATGTAATGCATGTAAATGTTTGTAAATTCAGCTATTCAACATTCTCTTATCGTTTTAATTTTGCCCTCTATTAGGCCGAGAAAAAGGGGTTTAAACTTTACAAATGAGCTTTCATAATTAAATATTTTGGCAAAATAACAACGATATGTTCAATATAATGATATTTAGCAAATACACATATTTTTACTCTTAGGTATAGGTAATATATCTTTCGCCTTAGAATAAATAATACGATTTAAAGACTTTCAAGCGGAATTTTGCTATTTTTTGACCATAGACGGTGCTGAATAAGTGTAGGTGGCAAAATTGGTCTATACAAACCATGCCATGAACAATTATTGATTACTTTAAATACGAAATATTTATAGACCTGCTACGTGTTAATTAGCAGCGGTTGCTTAGATAATAATGGAATGTGCTACTATATGGTAGTAACATGACGATTTATGTGTCTTAAAAAACAGCAAAGCTCTAACTAAATTGCGCGAACTAACCAGTCCTCTAGTTTTTGTAGATTTATGTCTGAAATGTCTGCACTAGAGTAAGCGCACAAAATGTCTGTTGATTTAATTTCATATTCTTTAACATTTAAATTTCTAATTGATAAATCACTGCCAGTTGTGATGAAACGCGACAAGAAATGCCATCTGGTTTTAAGAAATTTGACACGTAAACGTTCATTTAGACACTTAACCTGTGTCGCGTTCATCTCACAAAACTTCTTGCGCGTACCAATTCCTACTGTGCAATATGGGATTATATATATCGTTCATGCTGAAATTGGTGTAAAATTTTGGTCCTGTTTGAACTAATAAGTTACTTTCAAATATGTCCAGAAGGATAAACCAGAGACAGCAAAAACGGAACTTATAGCCTTGTGCATTTTCGCTGTCAGCTTATTGGAAACACATTAGTTGAAGCCGCTATTACGCCATTTGTACACTATATATTTTGGTGGGGAATGTGGGAATATACAACGGTATAATCTTCTGTACGAATCTGTAAACTTGCAATAGTAGATCTAAATATAAAAATTCTTCAACAATGCGACTTCAAAGCCAACTCAATATATATAATATATATAACAAGCCTGTAAAGGACACCAACTCAATAGCTATTGTACCAGTACCTAAGACCAAAACTGGTTTCCTAAAAGGTACATGAAACCAATACTGTAGAAAAATCAAGTACTACCAGTAACTCACTTAATATACGCAAATTCGCTACTTTTCCCACACACTTGTTTTTATTTTTACTCTTGCGCGCAGGCCGGTTACATTTTGACACTTCTGATACCTAACTTTATTAAGCTAATCAGTCAGTAATTAAACCTCCTGGTGTTGCAGCTCATTACCTTAAAAAGAATCATTGTGGCATTGAAAATAGTATTTGACACAAAAAAAATTCCTGTAGATCTGATTGGCGCCATTCGAAACAACCAAGATTACCTTAAAATGCATACTCAACTAGCTCCATCTCTGACAAGATAGCAGGACACTCAATCCCATTGTATTTAACTATTCCTCGAACAACATAACAAAACTACGGCCAGTCGCAACGCACTAACGCGTTTCTTCCTTCAATGATCATCATCAGAGTACGACGGCAAATTGACTAGCGAGGATCAAACCGCATTGAATATATATGGAAAGCAAAATTAGATATGCGGCTATATATATATATATATATATATATATATGCGTATGTATGTATGTTGTTCGACGACTGGTTAAATGAAATGGGATTGGTGTTTACTTCAAGCTCCCAAACTTGATTTAAAGAATTGTTACCACCACCCGCGCAATCAATTATTTTTTAATTGTATATATATATATATATATATATATATATATATGTGTGTGTGTGGCGAAAGCTATAAACAGTCGTCGAACAACATAGCAAAACTACCGTCAATCAAAAGTACTATTAATCAATAATTGATTGCGCGGGTGTTGTTACATTAATTTACACCACGTTTACGAGCTTGAAGTAAACATCAATCCAAATGTATTAAGCCAGTCGTCAACCAACTTAGCGAAACAACCGTCAGTCACATGTAAAATTTAAAAAAAATCATTCAGTCAAACGTTCTGATTTACATGGCTGCTATGTGTAATGTCCCAAGGAATTCCGATGTTATTTTTATTTTATTAGGTCCGTGCTTTTCATTCCATTGTAGGAATGTTTTACTTCAAGTTTCAAAGTAAAATCTGACACTTTAGATTACGTTAGGCTTAGAAATATATCCAAATGTTGTTTGTGCTAAAGCCCCAATAACCAGCAAAATCGAGTCCTTAAACTGATAGTTATATTGTTTTACAGGTAGTACTTTCATCAATTCTTACTTCCCGTATGTACGAAATAACAAATAAAATTGAAAATTTCATTTAATTAATTTTGACTCAATCAAATTAATTCCGTTAAACTCGTCAATCTTCTTATATTTCTAAGGCTGCTAAATTCTATATATATATATATAAAATGCCCTTTCCGTAAACTCATCTTATATCTGTTAATATTTGGCAAAGTGTATTTATAACCTATAAGAAGAGTACTCGCCTTTAATTACTGGTTGTATTTTGCTTATTACTAAAACTACATTGTGTGGGAAATATTAACATTAACACTTTGATTATAGGGGAACTTCTGATAGGAAAAAAGGAAGCACTATTAAGAAAAAAGATTTAATAAGTTATATTTATTCATATTGATTTAAAAAGATAAATACCTTTCATAATAACTACGGTGTTGTTGAAATGCTAATGTTGTCTTAAAAATTACATTTTTATAAAGGACCCTATTCTAGAGTAGCAAAAAGGTTTTAGTTCAAGAAAATTATCTGTTGCACTGCTGTAGTTTTTTCGGATTTTATATACTCTCTTGCTTCTAGAATGACTTCAAATTCATTATAATTCATTTTATTCTACTTTAAATCACTCTGCTAAGCAAATTCTGCGAAACAATTAATAATATGAAGATCGGACTTATATAGTTGACATTTAAGTGCATAAGGGGCACTATACACATCCATCCTAAAGACACAATAAATTTTTCTCGAATATTTATTTCCTGGATTAATTATAAATAGCCTTTGTTTGTAACTAACTGCTATCTGTCACGGGTAATTTATTCATTCCAAAACTACATATTCCGTCGTTTATTATACATAGATCATGACTGATATAATAGGAAAAATATTGATAGAATGTTTATCCCAACCAATTGATTGATTTAAATATTTAAAGCGGAGTTCAAAAGAAACAGATTAGTTTACGGCCACAAAAACCTATAAATAACTTTAAAATACCATTCAAATATGCAGCTGTTTCTGGCATAATTAGAAAGGAATTTGAAAGAAATTTTAACATTAATTTGTAAGACGGCAACAGTGTGCGTGTTACATAAGATATCAAATTTGTTCCTACTAGCAATTAAACTGGATCACTCGTTAATATTCACTTCAAATAATATTTATTTCTATACATTAATAACTTTTCAATCAACTTATGCAGCCCGACTAACTAGAGATAAATATTTATAACATAGAAATTTAATGCCTATCTCAAATGGAATGACGAATAAACATACATTCGCTCATTAAAATAATATACTCATCGTTATGCGTGCCAGATAATGCTTTTATGATGACTGTCAAATGCTATAATCGAAAAGGGTCACTAATTTGCTAATCAGTGGGGATCCACAAATTAAAACGTGATTCATGCAGACAGAAAGACATGTACGAGAATTGACCGTGAAATGGAGGTAATGACAAATGATAAAACGATCAACTATTTCACTGTCGTTACAGATCAACTAAAAGGTCGATTTGTTATATGCATAAATAAAAACATGCTTATTTGCAAATGCCCGAGGAGAAAATAAGAAGTAAATTTTAATTGTGTTCGACAAAGTTTCTTGCACACGGGATACATGGGACAGTATTTCACTGTCGTTTCATCTAAATTAACATGTCGTTGGGGTATATGAATAAGTGAATACCCTAGGAGAAAATAGGAAGATAATATTTGTTGTCTCTGACAAAGTTTCTCTTTAACTTCGCACATGTGAAACAGATTATGAATGTAATTAAATCCTTTTATATCCGAAAGAAACCTCCAAGTTTATTCGGATTCGATATAATGCGGAATGCACAGAACCGCATTGTGCCAAGAGCCTCGACGCAACTATATCAAAACAATAACACTTTCTATAAGGTTTGTTGCGCGTAAATGTTAAAAACGATCGCGCAAGTTAGGCGTCTTCTAGTATTACGCATTTAAACGACGAAGAGGCCGTGTTATGTGCAATAACTCTATTTGATACTGTTCTTTTTTCTGAAACTCAGTTTTTTACTTAGATGCAATTTCTGACAAATTTGCTAGCTATTTTGCCGAAGACACAGTAAGATTATAAAAAATTTTAGACAAAATTTGAAGTCTGTAGCCTATTATCTGTTTTACTAAATGGTTTTAGAAACGTCTAAATAGTTCATAATAAGAAGTAATTTATCAAATGTGAACATTTGCGCTACCAACGGACCGGAATTTAGGAATTCAGCTAACAGAAAAATGCGATAATGTTTTTGAGGTAGTTTTTGAATCACTGTTTAATCGAACGGCCGACTAAAGAACTAACCGTGAAGACTATTGGAAACAAGTTTCATTTAATACATTTCTTCAGACATCATGCTTGAATTCGTTTTCTTGCGACAAACAGCATGCTTTGAAGAAACGTTTAAATGTGATCAGAAGAATACTAGTATTCCAATTTTTCATTTTGTTAAATGTAATGTCTTTGCTCTAATGAAAAAACGAGACTCCGTACAAATGATGATGAGGGAATTAGTGAAAAAGGCAAATTAATTCATCAAGAATGAATAAAAGGCAAAATAAAACATTTTGAGATCAATATAGAAATTAAAATAAAATTCAGATTTTACGCCAGGTTTTCGCAACAGTTAAAGCACAATTGCTAATACAGACCCCCAAAACACAAAAAATTTGAGGAAAATTTAACAAAAATCTATTTCTTTTACGAATACACTCGTAAGTCATTCCATTAGAGTTAAATTAATTCTTTGTCTATATTTGAAAAGAATAATAAGACATAATTAATAGACGAGTTAATTATACGAAAGATAGAGAAATTTATGTCTTATTATATATGCGATAGTTTAATTAAATAATACTTAGCCATTTGAACGTCACATAATGAAAATGTACAAAATTTCCACACCACAAACCAAATGTCTGGTTAGTAATTATCAATATACACGAATAGTCACGATAAAACGCCACATGAAGCTATATTGACGAAAAGCAAACACGGCAAACGCAATTTATAAAACACGTTTTGAATCTTCGTCTTTATAAAGGTCGTGTAGAATATAGTTAGAATACTGAAATTAATGATATTGAACTGAAACAGCGATATTTGTTGATGAACGTAACACGAATAAATACGGATGTTGACTTATTACGGAATAACTTGAGTCCTGAGAAAATAACTCCGAACAATAAATTAAAATTAATTGACTTTAAAAAACCCAGGGAGTTAGATTAACTCAAGCTTACATTTGAAAACAAGACATATTCGCATGATTAAATGTCAAGGAAAAATAAATTTCAAATTTAACACGTTTGATAATTGAAAGACTTGATCTATACATCAAAATAAAAATAAGCTTAACATTAACTTGGATTTTTTGCTAATACACTAGGGTATTTGCTCCGACTTACTAAATTATATGCTTGCTTTTAAATCAAATATTACGGTTAAGCCTGTTTGTTTAGAAGAACTAATATATATGCAAGTGTGTATTGGTTTTGCGAACCTAGTAACAAATTAGTTCAGTTGTGACCGAAGGATAAACCAAAGGCAGCATGAACGGAAAGTATAATCTCATGTACATTCGTTTCGCGGCGAATCATCAGTAAAGGAGCCGGTATTACGCCTTTAACCACTATATATTTGGTAGAGGTATCCGTTACTAACACAATAGCCATAGATGTTAGTATCCTTTACAGACCGTATATATATTATATAGTGTGATTTAGCGTGAAGTCGTATTGTCGTTGACTTTAGATTATGTTAGCTTCACTATTACAGGTTTACACATTCGTCTGGGAGATTGTACCGTCCTATTATTCCACATTCTTCTACCAAATATATAGTGGTTAAAGGAGCGTAATACCGGCTCCTACTGATGAGTCGCCAGTAAGCACAGAAACGAATATTGCATGAAATTATACTTTCCGTTCATGCTGCCTTTGGTTTTATCCTTCTGGTCTGTGAACTAATTTGTTACTAGGTTCGCAAAACATAATACATACTACTTCCATCAAGTTGCGAGCTTGAAATAAACTTTCAAACCCATTGGCGGTAACCAGTCTTCGAACAACATAGCAAATTACCGCTAGCCGCAACACTGACGCGTTTCGATCTTCCATGATCATCAGCAGAGTACGGCGGCAAACTGACTATCGAGGATCAAACCGCATTGCATATATATGGAAATGAAATTTAGATCCTCGATAGTAAGTTTGCCGTCGTACTCTGATGATGATCATGGAAAGTCGAAACGCGTCAGTGCGTTGCGGCTGGCGTTAGTATTATTATTTTGTTCGAAGTCTGATTAAATACAATGGGTTTGGTGTTTACTTCAAGCTCGCAAACTTGATTTAAAGCATTGTTACCACCACCCGCGCAATCAATTATTGTTAAATTGTATTGTCTATATATGAATATGTGGCGAAAGCTGCAAACAGTTAATGTTCGTGACTGCATAGAAATTGTGCAGCCGACATTTCCAGTCAAGTTCAATGTATGCAAGATTGCTAGAGGTGAGAGCCGCATATCTAAATTTGATTTCCATATATATTCAATGCGGTTTGATCCTCGATAGTCAGTTTGCCATCGTACTCTGATGATGATCATGGAAGGTCGAAACGCGTCAGTGCGTTCCGGCTGGCGGTTGTTTTGTTATGTTGTTAAAAAACTGGTTAAATACAATGGGTTTGGTGTTAAGTTCAAGCTCGCAAACTTGATTTAAAGCATTGTTACTACCACCCGCGCAATCAATTATATGCTTCTAGGCAGGCAAAATTTCACTCAGTTTTTTTCTGGAATATGGCATTGATGAAACCATATCGATAAGCATGACCGAAGCTGTCGTTTATTGCGCAGTCAAGAAGTTCAGGTATTCGTTTCTTTCAATGGATGCAGGTTCCTCTGTTGAAATGTGACCACGTGGTGAAGAACTCGAGACCACTTTTTCATTATATGCTATCGAGATGCTAGCCGCTTCGGATTGATATGATAAGAATATTAGCTGATCAGTATATTAGGAAAGCTCAGGGCAGTTTTATATACACTAGAACATGCAGGCTAAAAGACTTTTTATTTTCAATTGTGTAGATAAAGCATCTGCACATCCTGTGTAAGCGTGCACACACAATGTTGTGAAAAAAATTTAAGAAGCACCCCAAGTTGTTTATACTCCAAGTCTAATTATTGATAGGCAAATTTGTGAAACGCCTGTTATTTCATCGATCTATGAAGACTCAAAAATTGGCCAGACATTGTGTTCTGATTTGTTGATCGTTCAAAACCTTTCATATGATTTTTTACTACTTGGAACGGGAAATTTTACTTTACCACCGACAGAGCTACACGCAGGTGTGGATAAGCAATAACAAAAAGGGGCGCGCTATGTTGATACACAGGAGCAATACGCTTTGACCATAATTTTACTATAAGCGTTTTGGCCCGCTGCATTTACTAGGCAATAAGCAACCTTGCGTGTGCTGTAGAAATACAATGGAATGGCCATTTTGAAAGGATTTTATAGTTTGATTATGGCGCGTCCCTATATTCGCTGATTTCAACACCAATTGCCTGTCATTTAAATGTAATTAGTTAACGGTTCACGATGACATTTATGAATTGC
The DNA here is from genome assembly GCA_029291075.1 of Eudiplozoon nipponicum. Taxonomy (NCBI): domain Eukaryota; kingdom Metazoa; phylum Platyhelminthes; class Monogenea; order Mazocraeidea; family Diplozoidae; genus Eudiplozoon; species Eudiplozoon nipponicum. The sequence goes on from JAQBSW010000274.1 coordinate 107,619, forward strand.
CAATTTTGTCAGTTCTGTATCGAAAAATGACAAGCATAACAGAAAAAAATAATAACGTTATATTTAGTGACAATAATATGGAGGCAAAGTAGTGAAATCATAAAAATAACAGAATGCACAACATAAAAATAAACTAGAAGTTGGTGATCTACCGTAAAATTACTTTAAGGAGGGACGGTGTGTTTCACAATATGAAACGGAAGGTGAATACTCCTTTCAGATAAATTTATTGCGGATAATAAATATTAAGTTTCGCATTCACCGTTTTTAGGATTTAAACATAAATGGTCGTTAATTTTGACCTTATGAATTAATTGTAACTTACTTGTGTAATTTGTCGATCCACTTACGTAGGCTCAACGACTGGACGACGAATAACTACAGTTTAACATATTGTTTAACATTTTATTACCTATATAAAATCAAATATGGAAACAAGTCTGAATTTGCGCAAAATTTTACACAAACCTCAAACACACATGTTCACAGGATGCCTTTCAAGGTGCATATTTAATGCAATAAGAAACTAAGTCAGAAATCAAGCACATATACCCACCAAATGCAGCTTGATTTAGACAAAAAGAAAATGCATGTAAGGACGTCCACTAATATGCTATAATTTCCTTTATTCACGCATCCTCTTCATTTTCTTTTCTAAAACGAAATAAAACTACCCGAGGAGAAAATGAGAAATAAACATGTTTGGAATATAAATATACTTTATTTTTCTTGCACATGAGAATAAAGTTATGCCTACTTGTATTAATACTCATAAAGTTGTAGTTATTTTGTGTATATTCATTAACTTAGTTGACGTTATTAGCTGTTGCATATGCATAATCTGTCATTGCACCAACGTAATAAATTATGACGTATTGTAAGTAGGAATAACGGATACATGATACTTTATAGACTTTGAATTACTGAGATGTTTAAAAGAACGCAGCAAATATAAGGCGTTTGCTTCATTTGTTTCGTGAAATGCTACTGATGAAGGCCTACGGTAAGATAGGCCGAAATATCTTGCCAAAAGAAAATAACTGAAACAATGAAAACTGCGTTAGTAAAAACGCAGATCAGGTAATTTTAATATAAGGTACAGTCTGAAATAGCCTTTTAACTTACAGGTCAGTTGACTGATCTCTCGTACACCTTTATCTAAAATATTTGTTCCTTCTGTTAACCTACTCAGTCTATGCGTGTCAATTTATCGCATTCATGACTACCAAATATTGCTTTAAATTCGATAATATGCTTCTACATTTCTACGTGAGATGTTATTTCTTCAATGAAAAAACTTTTAGGCTCTAACCGCTAACATTCTCGTAAAAAACAAAACAGTAAAATATTGTTTGTTGCGGAGAACTCATATATATGCAAGTATGTAGTAGGGGCTGCGAAACTAATAACAAATTAGTTCACAACTGAACTAATTTATCCTCGCAGATATCCTTCTCAGAGTATGAAAACTTCTGATTTCCCAAATATTCTGTATTCATCAAAACACACGGTCGGGCTCCAGCTCGTGGTCAGCGGATCATTGAATCTTACCTATAGAGAAAACCCTCAAATCTTGTTTTGAGTGTTTTAGCGTTATTAACTTCTAATTTCTGTCTTATACCTCTGATTCTATATTCTGGCAAAATTGTCCTGTGTCAACTGCGAAGTAAAACCAGATAAATCTACGTGTCCTAGTTTGTTTCTTCTTTAAATATGGATTCTCATAAAATAAGAAAGCACATTGCGTTTGAAAGCTAAATACTACATTTCGGCGCAAATTCTCGATAAACTGGCCTCTAATAATATCTGCAAATTCAACTTTTAAATGTTTTTTCTTTGCTCTCAAAATATTTTTAAATCAAGTTTGCGAGCTTGAAGTAAACACCAATCTCATTGTATTTAACCAGTCGTCAGTGGTTTTGCTATGTTGTTCGACGACTGGTTAATTACAATGGTATTGGTGTTTACTTCAATCTCGCAAACTTGATTTAACGAATCATTTGCTCTTATCTTGCATTTCCATGTAATATCATGCGCGTTAAACGTTGTCTTCTATAACACTGACTCTGCATTATAACTATAATTACAATTTAAACAACCAATTTATAACCAAATATCATTTGACTGTCATTTTTTAACCTAATTTCTCTTTCATTAGAACATAGTAATGATAATTAGTGTATGTTGCTTTAACCCGACCACCCAATTGCTCGCAGATTGCAATCAGCATGTGACAACCACTTTTAATATTCATAAGTCAAACACTAATATAAAAAAACTAATTCAATTACATTAACAAGCGTGTTTGCATTGTCTTTCAAAGTCTGCTATGGCACTCGGCAGTTGTCGATTTTCAAATGTGCAACACAAGATACTCTGGGAAATATTGCACACGTTAGCTAGATTGCGCAGCTAACCACTTGCTTTTGCTTCCGGTAAAGCTTAGAAAAATCAATTCTATAATTTACTATCGACCTATCATATGCTGTACTTCCTACGTACACGTAAATGATATAAATTAATCTGAGGGATTTATCGGTTAAAAATCAAAATTTTGCGCAAATCTGGCATTAATGAAATGCATTCGACTTTTTTTCAAAACCACTAAAATGTAGTTAGTTGCAAACGTTTCACACATTGACGAGCAGTTTTTGCAAACTTGTCTGCGAAATACAACTTTTCCTAGTAGAATTGACAAGATGCAATTCTTACTTTTAATGCTATAATACAATAACCGTGTAAAGAACACCGTATTTCCATTAGTATATATTTATTAAGTGAGGTACATTGAAAAGCTAACAGATATTTTCGTTCCGTTCCGACGTAATATTTACATTTCGAACAGTGAAATACTTAACAGTTTGATAGGACATAATTTGCCCTACTTCTTCGTCGTATGGAAATGCTTCGAATTATTGATATAAAGATAATTTCGAGAGTTATGCTAACAAGTATCTCCCCAGGGTGAACTGATTCCATTTCCACACTGCTGTTTTTTATTCACTTGGATATTTGCGAAGCATGTGATTAGTTATTTCCAGAAGTTCTGCATTTTCTAGCTTAATAGGATTAGAAGCATATATATATATATATATATATATCGTTATAACATTTATTAATTAATATTATTTCTACAAGTATCTACAGCCATTATTCTGGATTTTTTAATATTTTCGTTCATCCTACCCCAACTGTACATTTTTCGTAACCAATCTCCTTTTATCTGTCTGACTTTGTGTTGCGCAATTTAGAACTCTCCTTTTTCGTAACCGTGTTATACAAACTGACGCGAGCCATTCAATTTCTGTGTAAACGTAGGGAAAATAAACTGATTTCTGTGTCTTACATTTATTTATGAAAAGGACACGTAGCTCAGGTTAAATTAATTAAACAGGTATGACACTTATCGTGCTTTCAATTGGATAGCAATAAGTTATTGAAATAAAAGTGCAAAATATCTGTGCCTTGCATAGTAATTTTCAAACAAGAAATCTTGAATTATTAACATATTTCATTTTTTGTCAACTGATCACATTCTATTCAGTATTTAATAGTGTAAAATTAAATTTTGAAAACTTTTTTCTACTAGGGTTTAAAATAAATTTGTACGGTTAAATTTATAATGTATTTAAACTATATATTTAGCCCAGACTTATGCTTATAATATGTGAATAGTTTTTTGGCGAGAGTTAAATACTACACTATTTATGGAAATTAATTTCCATTTAAAAACATGTTTAAATTTGTACTTAATGTAGAAATACTGTGTATACTTGCTATTTTTAAAGCATTTTTATATGTATTTAAATATTTGTATTAAAAGTATTCACTATCGTTCTTTTTAATTTTTTGCCATAAAGTAACATTGCGGTCGAACCTTTACTGTTTTAAAAAGGACAATAATAAAAAATTATGACAAAAAAATAAAATTTATTTTTCGAATAAATAATGTATTGGGCGTGCTTTATCAAATCCCACTTTATTCATAAAAAACCGTCCATATGTAGAATGTTCCTTTTAGGGTACTCTGCGAATAGGCCTTCATAGAGACCCTTTTGTTCCTACAGGTATATAACCATAATTTAGAGTGCCATTATTTATGGGTTCGCAGTTGTCCTTTCACTCTGAAGCCATCCATCAGCTGTTTGTCTGAAAATGACGCTGGAACCAGATTTTCCGAATTTATTTCGTATTTTGGGCATCTCAATTCCAGTCCCATTTTCAGGGTTGAGACAATACTCACAGGACAAATACTACTTGTGGCAAATAAGTTGTTCCTTTAAGTACGGTGTCAAACCTAAAGATGGGACTGCAAATGAAGACCAGAAAATTCAGAAAATCTGGTTCCAGTTTCATTTACAAACAAGAAACTCATGGTTGGCTTTAGAGTAAAGGACAAAGTAAGAACCCATCAATCGATGCCAGACAAAATCTTTGCGTTTCGAAATATAAAGGATTCATAATTTTAAATACATACTAGCGCTACTAAAACCACCCTACGCGAAAAAGACGAAATTTAAGGAAAAAATGACAGCGTTGTGCAAGGTACAACAACATTAAAGCAACAGTCATTTTTTGTTTAAATTCATCACATAAATTTTTTCAATTTGGACGGTGCGATCTAGTTGATTTTGAGCGTATTTCAATTAATTACGCTAAATTGGTTTATGTATTTTGCATAACTATTTTGCAGAATTTGCAAAATTCAATCAATGCAAATAATATTTTGCGAATGATACCGTTCTTTTTTTGTGGGGCAACTTTGAAAATTGAACGAAAAAAATTGTATCAACCGAAGAATTTGAATTAACATTAAAAGAGGTTTAAAAATATTGCCTGTCATAAATGTTCGAAAATTACATAAAATAGAAGACTAATACAATATAACTTAACAAGGGCCGTGCAACACATCTATAAAATATATTAATTTAACGCAACTGCCATTTGAAAAAATAACCAAACTTTAAATAATACCAGTTCATTCATCTTTCCAAAGAGAAATAAAGAAACAGAAAGAAATTTTCTTTAAGTTTGCACACGGCTTGTAATAAAGTAGAAAATATTTAAAGATATATACAATAAATCACCGTTAGGAGTTTATCATTCATTTAAATAGGTTCCCATATTCTATTGTGGCCCACAAAATACAATTATAATACAAAGTTAGAAAATCCCTTGACATATACTAACAAAAGAATAGTTTTCATTGTTACTTCATATAGCATTTTTTCTTGATTCAGTATATGATGATTCATCATTCGGTATTTTGTTTGCTTTAATTTTGATCTTTCAATTGTAATACCGGTCATTGGCAATGTGTTAAGCCTCGGCTCCAACTTTAGCTACTAATTCTTTGTCTGGTGCCTCAAGTCGTATATTTTTACATTGTATATAGATTAAAGTAACTGTTTCTTGGAACTTATAAACAAGATTTACAGCTTTTGTATAATCAAAAACTTATTATCTTCGTTCATAATTCCTCTATCCGGTACATTAACCTTAAATTCAGCTGTCATACAATTGGACTTCAATTTTAACCACTAATGATGAATAACATTATTCTGTAAACAACTATCCGTCTACGTTTTAACAACGTTTGATAATATGTAGCAAATTAATACCAAATCATTTGTTACACTATTTTCTTGTTCCTACACGTATATAACCATATTTTAGAGTGTCATTATTTATGGGTTCGCAGTTGTCCCTTTACTCTGAAGCCATCCATCAGCTGTTTGTTTGAAAATGAGGCTAGAACCAGATTTTCCGAATTTATTTCGTATTTTGTGAATCTCATTTCCAGTCCTATCCTTAGGGTTGAGACAATACTCACAGGACAAATACTACTTGTGGCAAATAAATTGTTCCTTTGAGTGCGGTGTCAAACCTAAAGATGAGACTGCAAATGAAGTCCCGAAAATTCGGAAAATCTGGTTGCAGTTTCATTTTCAGACAAGCAACTGATGTTTGGCTTTAGAGTAAAGGACAAAGTGAGAACCCATCAATCGATGCCAGACAAAATCTTTGCGTTTCGAAATATAAAGGATTCAAGATTTTAAATTTATACGAGTGCTATCAAAACTCCCGTACACGAAAAAGACGAAATCTAAGCAAAATATGACAGCGTTGTGCAAGGTACAACAACATTAAAGCAACAGTCATTTTTTGTTTAAATTCATCACATAAACTTTTTTCAATTTGGACAGGGTGCGATCTAGTTGATTTTGAGCGTATTTCAATTAATAAGGCTAAATTGGTTTATGTATTTTGCATAATTATTTTGCAGAATTTGCAAAATTCAATCAATGCAAATAATATTTTGCGAATGATACCGTCTTGTTTTTTTGTGGGGCAACTTTGAAAATTAAACGGAAAAATTGTATCAACCGAAGAAATTGACTTAACATTAAAATGGGTCTAAAAATATTGCCTGTCATAAAGGATCGAATATTACATAAAAGAGAAGACTAATACAATATAACTTAACAAGGGCCGTGCAATACATCTATAAAATATAATAATCTAACGTAACTGCTATTTGAAAAAATTACCAAACTTTATATAATACCGGTTCATTCACCTTTCCAAAGAGAAATAAAGAAACAGAAAGAAATATGCCTTGAATTTGTAAACAACTTGTAATAAAGTAGAAAATATTTAAAGAAATATACATAAATCACCGTAAGGAGTTTATCATTCATTTAAATAGGTTCCCGTATTTTATTGTGGCCCACAAAATACAATTATAATACAAAGTTAAAAAATCTCTTGACATATACTAACAAAAGAATAGTTTTCTATGTTACTTCGTATAGCATTTTTTCTTGATTCAATATCTGATGATTCATCATTCGGTATTTTTTCTTTGCTTTAATTTTGATCTTTCAATTGTAATACCGGTCATTGACAATGTGTTAAGCCTCGGCTCCAACTTTAGCTACTAATTCTTTGTCTGGTGCCTCAAGTCGTATATTTTTACATTGTTTATAGATTAAAGTAATTGTTTCTTGAAAAGTATAAAAAAGATTTACAGCTTTCGTATTATCAAAAACCTTTTATCTTCGTTCATAATGCCTCTATCCGGACATAAACAAAAAATTCAGCTTTCATTTAATTGAACTTCATTTGTAACCACCAATGATGAATTACATTCTTCTGTATACAACTATCCGTCTACGTTTTAACAGCAAATGTTAATATGTAGCAAATTAATACCAAATCATTCGTTAGACTATTTTAAAAGTGCAATAAAACGGCATCTATCAAAAAATAATCGTGATAGTACTACAGAATAAACAAAGATATGTTATTTTATTCCTCTTGCGTTTAGTCATTAATATATGGAATATTTGAAGATGAATTGGTTTATATAGAACTGTGAGGAAACACCAATGCCAATATGGGCAAAATCTTGTATAATAATGTTAACATCTTGTCCTTACATATTGTGCTCTAGTTTTATATTCAACGACACTCTAAACAATTTAAAGTTAATTATTCAATAAGAAATAATGTACTGGTTCAATCCTTTGAACTTATTGATATTATAGAGATACTTTCTTTTCGTGAATTCTATATGTAATCACTCCCTGATATAATATTATACCATGTAATCTATATATATATATATATATATATATATATATATATATATATATATATATATAATTTTTATAGGCCATAAAAAATTAATAGGAAGGTATAGATTTATCGTAAATAATAGCCGGATTATTTCGAATCACACAAACCTACAAAAACATACTAGTATGGAGATTAGCCAGAGTATGTATTAGATCAACGTAAAAAACCACTTAAACGAATTGGCGTCAAACTGATAAAACCAATAAATTAAACAGTGTCATTTTAATCAATAACTGTTACATACATTTAACATCAATTTAAGCGATCAACACAGCACTACGTTAACAGAAAAATGCACACGATAACTGAGAGTCGGACTGGTAGCTATCCCATAATCAGATGAAAACCCATAATGGATACTAATGAAATATTGTAATGTGGTGAACTAAGCATTTCCCAAATAATCCGGCTATTATCTACGATAAATATATACTTTGCTATTAAATTTGTTTGGCCTATAAGAAGTATATAAATAAATAAATATATATATATATATATATATATATATATATATATATATATATATATATATATATATATATATATATATATATATATGAGAAGAGATGCAATGCAGCTTCCCATAGCTTCACAATCGAACTTTTAGAATTTTTTAACTACAAACTTTATTCACAAATTTTTTTACACGCTAATATGATGTTTTTGAGGTCATTATTGTCTACAAGAAAATCATGAAACACGATCTTCACAAGATTATGCAAGATAGTCTTTAATTTTGCAAGCGCAATCTTTATAAACATGAATGAAATGCCAAGTAGGGCCCTTTCGTTTTCCAGAATTTTCCCCCTTCAGTTCATCTGCTAGTTGGAAAGAATTCTTGATGGTATTTATGTCTATGGCAATTCTTAGTGGTTGAAGTTGTTGGCGGAGTAACTAAGCTGGTTTATCTTGCGATGCATTGGCTATTGGCGTAATGCCCCGCATCACTGGAACTCCTCAAAGAGTCATGATTTGATAAGTTTTTCATATTCCATATGGTCTTGCAAGATTTTTCCGACATATGGCGATTTACCTCCTTTCAGAATCAGCCATTGAAGATGAATAACAATTAGTCTCGATTCATTATTTTTTAATTGTAAATTTATATATTATTTGGTTTAAATTAGGATTGATCATTACTGATATCGTTCATAAACACTCCAAAATCATTAGTTACAAATATATAAAGATCTTAATTTTGTGCTGGTTATGGAAAGTCATATTCTTTTGCGTGATTTTAATTTACTAAGTTAATCTCTATGTTTCTTTCAAATCATTCGGCTGTGTTTGAAAAGCTTTTTTTATTGGTCCAGTCCGCTAAATATCTCGGCTATGAATTCTAGCAGAATCTTTCTCTTGACAAGAGTAATACCTTAATATGATTTAACAAGATGACTTTGTGTAATTGTGACTAAATGCATAGAGATAATAAAACAATTTGTTTGTGTATGTAATTTGATCTGATTTTTTTAGGTTATTTTATTTTTTGTCACAGGCTATTCCCTTCAATATTTCTATCTTCATTGTAACGGTATTGAAATCGCTCTCGTTCAAACTTCGAAGATATCGGTCAATTGATTGAATATTTCTCTCAGCATTGTATAGTTTCGAATGGTTGTCAGCTACGGCATTAAGCGATGGAGGGCTTTCGGTATTATCTTTAAGATAACAGAGCAAACACCCTGTCAAAAACGGTCCATAAATTCACTCTGTAATACAATAAGAAAGACAACCGTAGGCATACAGAAACGCACACAGGAACACACAGACTTGCGCACTTAAATGAACCAACAATTCTCAGATGCAAATGTGCCCCGGTGTGAGTTCCATTCACAAATTTCTGACAATTAACTGATTAATTTACAATAAGGATTAAACCGGCCTACAAGCCGAATTGTCTTTGCTAAATTATGAAATTCTTGGTTTATAATGGCAACATATATACATACGAACTGTTTATACATATGTTTAACGAACTGTCATACCTTTACGTACTGATATTGAGACAGCAAGATTACAGTCCAAAATATAAAACATATCAAAGCAGACATGGACATGACAGCACTACAGGACTGCCTCAATTTCTAAACAGGGATATTTGCTACGCAATTTATCCGGCAGAATAAAGAAAATCAGTTCCGGTGACTTGTATTGCTATGTAAAGTTTATGCTAAAAAAAGCTTTCGAAGCAAAGAGGTACACCAAAATATTCGCTGACGCAAACGTGGAGCATAAACAACAATAAATATAAATTAAGCCGCGCCCAACCGAAATACGATATCTGTCAGTATAACTTTTAAAGGGGACATATCATCCGATATATTTACTGGGATAATTAAAATAGCAGTCTCTTCCCGCAAGCGTAGTGCACAATTGATGTTTTTTTAATGAAACAATGCGCTTGTTTACCGCAAATTTAGAGAAGAAGCTGTCTACAATCAATCAGTCCAAAATTGTTTTGGTTAACAGATTCCATAGCTGCCCAATGGGCTATATAGCCCGGATTTGCCGTTTGTTAAAGAAGCGAATTTAAGTAAAGTTTTGACTAAACACAGCTGCCACGGGAAAGGAATTTGCACAATAGCTGAACAAACTGCTAAAAAACCGTACTCTTAATTAGACGTATTTCTGGATTAACTTCAAAGAATTACGCACAGCGCAGACAGTGGAACATCCTAAATTCTCTACTAAGAAAAAGCATAATTATTATTTATTATAATCAAGGTTGCGAACTTGGTAAACTAAGAATTGTTTAGTTTAGAAAAGGCAATTCATCCAGTAGAAATAAATTTCAATATTATTGGGAACTGGTGAATTCTTTACCTGTTTCTCGTATTGCGTTACGAGTTGTTTGCATCCGCTGTCTACCTGATTTTGTCATATGGAGGTCTTTTTCGTTGGAAAGCACATCACACGCCAATTTGACAATCGATATGCCAGGTGGGAATTTTTAGTTAAAACTGCCCCATTTATACTTGTTGCTAGATCTCTTAAGCATAACTGGTTTTTTTACTAGGAAAGTGCATGTCAAATTGTTTTGTTTATTTGTCTGCATGTATACACTCTTCGATATGAGATTACAGTGATTTTATAACAAATACTAGATAAGCGTACGTCATGCCTGTGTGTATGTGTTCTCTTTTGTTTTGGATTGAGGAGTAATCAACTAATGTACGTGTACACTTATCCCAGTGAAATTAAAGCGATTAAGCAACATCTGACTGATGGCTAGATAATCATATGACACGTCTCTGTATTTGTGTATGTGTGTGTGTGTGTGTGAGCGTTTGCTTGAGACTGAGAAATAATGTTACACGTAATTGCCGGCACGTGTAACTGTTATTCAAGTGAAACTAAAATGATAACGGTCATTTCCTAAATGCACATGTCAGACCTACCTTACACGTACTTTCCAGAATGAAGTAATTACGAGTAGCATCCCGGTGAGGAGGGGGGCAAGATACTTGGAATACAATAATAATTAGGGCTTAGAAAAATTATATTAGAAACGAATAATATGCTTTAATAGGCTAGAAAGTTAAAATAAAAATAAAAGGGGCCGTAAAAGAAATTTAAAAAAAATTTCCTGATAAAGGAAGATAAAAACATAAATTGTGAAAAGGCGCTACACAAACAACAGAACGTAAGATTATAGATAAAATAAGATAACAAGTAATCAATGATGAAATAATAAGATAATCAGAAAAGAAGTTTATAGCAGTCCAGTTTTCATATTCTTTTACTTGAGCGATTTTATGATTCTGATTCGCGTTACCTTCATTTCCTACCATTATTTATCTATTACCTTGGCCATACTCGCATGCGTTTTTATTTTTCCCTCTTCTTACATTAATTGGGTGCATGTTTTCACCCACATACATCAGGTTACTGTCATAACATGGAATTACATATACTCCAGATGTGTCTAACGGCTCTTTTTTATCATTTTGTTTGTGCAGTTCAATACCTAGGGTGAGAATCTATTTTAAAATAGTACTTATATTGCATTTTGATGCAACCATTTTGATTTTCCTTCTTAGTATAGAGTCAGATATTAGCATTACCCTCCGATCATCTTTTGTTTTATTTGACTTCACGTACTTCCAGTCATGATTAAATTTACGTATGACGCTCATTATAGTAGCTTCAAATAACTTTAAAGAATACCCATTATCACTGAATATTTTTCGCGATCTACATAATTCAATCTTCCTATGTTCTTCATCTGTTAATCTTAAGCTTCTTATTATCATCGATTATAAGATAGCGATTTTCATTCTATATGGATGATTTGAATTGAAATTAGGAAGGAAATATCCTTCTTATAAGCATCCCGTTCTAATTGACTTGACATCCATAAATGGTAATACGCCACATGGTTCATTTTCAATTGTAAAATTTCAGTTCGCTTATCTGATTTGCTTTTTTTTAAAAATTTATCAGTTGATCCTAACCGTGATTTTAAATTACTAATATATCATCCAAATATCGTATAAACAATTTAGTATTTAGGAGTGTTATATCTAAGAGGTTTGCCTCCATGTAATGCATGAAGATATTATAATTGAAAATTGTTGTCCCATTGGAGTACCTCTAATCTGCTTGTAAAATTCATTCCTAAATATAAATTAAGTGGAGAACATACATACATAAATCATTTCCATGACGTATCTCCACGTCATTTTGCTTCTAAAATAATATGATCAACCAGGAAACGCTGAAAATAGTATAGTATTTCGTGATCTGGTATATTAGTGCACATTGACGCCAAATCAAAACCTCCCAATCTGTCGTCTACATTAAGCTCATATCAATCGACAATCTCAATCAAATGGTATGCATTTATCAATATACGGTCTAAGAAGTACGAATATTTCCTTATGCTATAGCATAGAAACTTAGACATTTTATATGTTGCGGAGTGCTAGACATTAACAATATTCTATATATCATTCTAAGTGTTGCCTGGTTTATGTATCCTTACTAAACCATACACTCTGGGAGCAACTGTATCTCTTTGTATGAGAGCATTACCATGCGCTTGATCTATTTCTACTTTAGCAATCAGTTTATTGAACAATAATTTAACTTCTCCTCTTAACTTATCCGTAGGATCTTTATAAATTTTAACGTATACTCCTATATTGTCTAGTTGTTCATACATTTTATCATTACACTCAGATTGACTCATCAGAACTGTCGCTCCTCCTTTATCTGTTTTCTAACATATCACACTGTTTGCTATTAACTCTTTCCTGAGACATTTCATTTCGTAAATCGGTTTTGTATTTTTCCTCTTCGTGTGTTAATATAGCTGTGGCTACGTCTAATTCAAACCTAACCGTACATTTGTCTGAGAGGTATTGTGTTGCTTCAACAGCATCAGTAATTAGTCCATTTTTAGGTGATTTCCTAATTTGGATAGCTGTATTCATGCCACGATTATGCATTTCCAGCTGATTCTCATTAATATTTATTTTAGAAAGATTTACCATTCGATTAGTTAACGCAGAACACGTCTTAACTGTGTTCTGTCTATATATGCCTAAATTTCCTAACTTTTTATCGTGCCTGACCTGAACCTTTTTTATCTCCCCATTACTTGCGCCATTAGTAAATCTCTCGATACATTTACAATTATCCGCTAGCCTATTTTCCGCGAAATAGACACACTCGTCAATTACGGATACAATCACAATGAAAGTGATGACACAAAACATGACGTTACGAAAGAGGAGAGGTCTAAATTGCGCAACACAAAGACAGACAGCTAAGAGGGGATTGGTTACGACAAATTTACAGTTGGGATAGGATGAGCGAAAATATTAACAAATCCAGAATAATGGCTGTAGATACTGGTAGAAATAAGATTTATTAATAAATTTTATTCCGTGGATTAGATTTTTTCTCATAGTTTAAAAAATGGTGAAACTTGTAACGATAAATTTATATACCAATATATATATATATATATATATATATATATATGTATATATTTATTTATATATAAGAGAGATATTCATTGTTAGATACTTGGGAAGAATATGAGAATGAAACGGCTCTTATATCTCATAAAGGCTCTTTTTCTTTTTCCACATGGGAACTATAATATGAATTATTTTTAATATCAATGTTTAACATTAATTTAATTTCAAGTTGAAATTTTTAGCACAAGAAATGAATGAATATAAAATTTTACATAAATTTTAATTGTTATTCAATTCTATGTCTAAATATTCCTAAATTACTTTTATTAGAAAATATGCCAATTACCTTTGTGCGTATGACAAACCTCCAGCTTTTAACAATATTATGCATTTATAAAGGGTTCTCTTAATCTTTTTGTTCGAAAGTAAATATAAGTAGTGCTAAACTCAAAATTTTCTTATATTTTTATCTTTTTTTCAGACCAAACCACCTGAGCAAATGCTGTTGAATCGCAAGAAAAGTATCAGAGAAGAGGAACTTGAGGTAGGTTGTTTTTTGTCTGGAAATTGCAATTACGAAAACAATAAATTAAAATATTATTTCAAAACAAGTTTAACAAAAGAATATTTCCTGGTTTGTAATTAATTATTCAATCAAAAATGCAGATTTATTTATGACAAGTTAAACAAGGAAAGTTGATTGGAGCTTAAGAACCACAAATGAATCTGCAGTTAAGCATTAACATAATATTTTACTACTCATTCTCGTAGTAAATTGCGAAGCATCATTAATGGCAAAATTAGGAAAACCATGAGATTTGTTTCGCCGTTTATGCCTTAGCTTACATTGAACCAATTATTTTTATTTCGGCTGATGTGTTAAGAAATTTAATTTAGAACTATCAAAATCACAGTACTCTCAACTATATGAAAGATGCTTTTGTTCTTTATTAAGCAGTTTAAATAGCATCTGGGCACCCTATTTAAATTGAAAGCATTTCAGAGTATAGTTAACAGGTTTATTTATTCGACATAATTTTGTAAATTCCACGGGACTTGATATAAACATAAACGCTATTATTATTTTTCCACTTAAATAAAATTGAATATCTAACGTTAGTTCCACATTCTTGCGCGTTTTCATCTTATATATTGATAATTGCTACACGTTGGCGAACTGAGTAGCACACCTCAAATTGCTAGGAACGGTATAAAAGCAAATATGCGGTTCTCATCCCAGGTAACGTCGTTTATTTTGGACTTGACTGAATTTTTTATATAATAAAAAGTAACATTTTGATATCATTGACTACTTCCATATATATAGTTCTATTAATTAATTCATTCCGTTGATCGTAATAAAAGTTCTTTAAATCCACACTGCATAATTGTGATTTGCACCAATCCGGATTTACTGTCTCAGTTAAACAACACATTGTTCGACGTTCAATTTTCATCATCGGAACACATGGAAAACATAATAACGATTATCTATAACACATTGCATATATAAGATATAGAAAACCAAATAAGCGTCTTTTACTCCTTGTAATAAGGAATATCTTGCACAAACACTAAAATAATTGTACAGTATTGAACAAATTATTTCTTCAGCCCTGGTCACACAGCAATAACTTGTGAAATTAAATAATGAAGCTTCCTAAGTTGATGATAGATATTTATTTAATTAATCTAATAGGTTGTATCCATTTCATTCAAATAAAAGCACACAATATCGAAACTAGCATTAATCGATATTACTAACATGTTCGTCATCATTTTGCAATAGAAAACGGACTAACGAATAACAAGCCGCATTTAATATTTGTGATATTGCATCTCTCAAATACCGATATTATTTCTAACAGAGTCGCTTGTCAGTTTGCCACTGTGCTCTGATGATGATCATGGAAGATCGAAACGCGTCAGTACGTATGACTGACGATAGTCATGTTTTGTTGTTCGACGACTTGTTGAATAAAATGGGATTGGTGTTTACTTCGAGCTCGTAAACTTGATTTAAAGAATTGCAGAAATTATACTTGAATCGTTTTTCATACCGGGTTGCCCTTGTGCTCTGACGACAACCATGTAAGGCCAAAAGCTATCAGTTTATATGGCAAGCGTCACATATTAAATGTCGAAAATTCAATGAAATAAAAGTTGTTTCAACGGCGAAAATATCGATTGCTTATTTGAATAACTTGCGCAGGTATGGAGAACTGTGCGGCTCACATTCCGGTATTATTCATTTGATGTCAGTCTAGAATATATTTAAGCTTCATTTCAGATTTTCCTTATACTCTTTACATTACTAGTTGATCTCTTTAGTCCTTTCACCGTCATGCTTTACGTCCGAATGGCGACAATTTCTTAAGCTCGAAGACAGGTTTAATAGAAGTGAATTGGTTTGGGAATGAAACTCGGAATCCTGATTAATATAATTCATATTGCCAGTCAAGCCAGCAATGCTTTCCTATTCAAATATGCTATTCATGGAAATTATGCTATAACGGCAGAAACTTTTTGCTGCCTAAATAATTACTATATGTTTTCTTCCAGTCCATTGTGCAGTGCATTCATCATAAATTGATTTTTCATTGTTTGTTTTATGGGAAACCTATTCACACAAGCTTTCATTTCCAATTTGAAAACTGACGATTTTTTATCACCCGTTGGCCCGCAGTGAAATATGTCCGTTATTGATTCAGGTAAACAATTTTCTTACAAGTTGTATACGCCATTTACAATTCCATTGTTCCAGAATCATCTTCATCCGCAATATAACTTGCAGAACAAGTATAACAGAAAATGACATATAATGACTTGTAATGAGGTTAAAAATGGTTCAGATAAAGAAAGGTAAACTTCTCTAGAAAATCTGTAAAACTATTTAAATACTGTCATGCTTGACGTTAAATCTATTAAAAGAGAAAATTTTAACAAGAACTTTTTTCTATCTTGCATAAGATTTAGTTAGTGTTTAAACTTAGGAATCAACAAATTTATGTTTGATCAGGCAGATATATTTGGTAGCATTAATTTTTACTTATTTAAATAAATATTTGTTTGACTAAGCAGAGCACACACATAATAACAAAAAGTCAACAACGTTTTAGGAGCCACCCATCATTTTGTATGTTTGCGAAATTTTGCCGAACAAATATTGACTACTTTTTTAAGACATTAGTAAGGCTTCATACTTTGTATAAGAATATATAGTATGAAAACTTTTAGACCATTAGACGAAACAATATTATTATTGTAAATGGACAAATATTTTTCTGCTACGAAAAGTTCATCCAGTTGAAATGTGCTGCGTTTTCAATATTATCTCTCGTATACTGGCTGTGTATTGCTGACTAATTTAATAGAATCACTTATAAACGGTATGAAAGACTTAGTTAAAACTAGGGCTCTTCTCGTTTCCCAGAACTCAACTTGACTGCAATATTACGTACTGAACACATTTAATTTTGGAAAGGGCTACACACATTCTGAGTCACACCCACACGTCCATAAATGCACCAGTTTAATCAAAAATTAAATTGCGCGGGTGTTGGTAACAATTCTTTAAATCAAGTTTGCGAGCTTGAAGTAAACACCAATCCCATTGTATTTAATCAGACGTCGAACAACGTAACAAAACTACTGCCAGTCGCAACGCACTGACGCGTTTTGAACTTCCAAGATCACCATCAGAGTACGACGGCAAACTGACTAGTTAGGATCAAACCGCATTGCATATATATGGAAAACAAAATTAGACATGCTGCTCTCACCTCTATTAGTCTTGCATACATTCTACGTGACTGAAAATCCTCGCTAGTCAGTTTGCCTTCGTACTCTTACGATAATCATGAAAGGTCGAAACTCGTCAGTGCGTTGCGACTCGCGGTAGATTTGTTATGTTGTTCAAAGACTGGTTAAATACAATGGGATTGGTGTTTACTTCAAGATTGACTTAAAGAACTGTTACCCCTAACCGTGCAATTAATTAATTTTTAGTTGTATTGCCCATATATATATACATATATATATATATATATATATATATATATATATATATATATATATATATATATATACTGTGTGGCGAAAGCTACAAACAGCTAATGTTCGTAACTGCATAGAAATTGTAACCATCGGCCTGAAAAAGATAAATACTATTAATTTTTGCCAAGGGAAATATCTTACTCTGCAGTTACTTTTAATCAAGGCTGCGAACTTGAGATAAACACCTGATCCATTAAATACATATATTTGGCTGTATAAAATAAGTATTGTGTAGTGTATTAAAGGAAATTAATCCAGTAGACCGCCCTTGTCCTCATTGGAAACTCATCACAGGGCCTGTACCTGGGTAGGTCTGCGTCGTAATCCACTGCTCTAACCACTGAGACACCCTGCTTTTTTGTAAATACTCGAATAGAATATAGAAGTAAATATTTTTGTTGCCTGACATAGCTTATATTTATCTTTGCAAATATTCTAAATTTAGATCCAAATGAACGGCATAAACACTCCATCTAAAGTAAGGGCTAACCAAGAAACATTATTTAGTACATAACTGAAAATTGTGTGTAGTGTGTGGCAGGGTGGCTCAGTGATTGGAGAACTGGATTCCGTAACAGACGTGCCCGTGCTCGAGTCCTGTCCGCGGGTAATTCCGGGCAAAACGTGAATAACTTCTTATAAGGACGCAAACGGTCTAGTGGACGAATTGCCTTTTCAACATTATGCAATGCTTAATTTATAGTAACAAATGTATGTTCGGAAACATTCAGGTGTTTATATCAAGATCGCAAAATTGATTAAAGCATTTCATCAGCTTATTGTAAGTCATAAATGTGAATTGTTTGTTCCTGCATGTGTTCGTCAACATGTAGATTTTTCCGATTTATGTCCGTTGTTGTGTAGTTCATGTATTGAATCTCAAATAATCCAACTTGCTTTTTAAAATGAACTGCATTGTTTACTGATAATGCTGTAGATTTGGAAAACACAAAATGAACTTTTTAATATTGCTGTTGATTCCTGCTTTAAAACTCATTTATGCTGCGATGCCAGTTTCCTTTTTCAATACAAATTACTACTTGGCGGAATCTTGGTTCCAGTCTGTAGATTGAATTTGACAAAAAAAATGTTGTTTTCAAAACATGGGCTCGTCAATGAAATGCGAGTGATTACATATTCTGCTTCAAAAACGGTGCAAGATTTTATTGACGTGATCTTGCACACTTTCTATTTGTTCAACAGGGTATTTAGGTTTTCTGTTGATTAAGACTAGACGAACAGGTTTCTTTAGAAGCAGTCTCCTTTTTATGTTTCAATTTGAAGTAATGAAGTCACAACAAAATAAGTGACTTCAGGTGTCCAATTCCGTGATTTCAAAATCAGTTTACAAACCAATGATATTTTTTTAAATTAAGATTTGATGAGTAAATAAAAAATGAATAAATTTACAAAATTGCATTAAAAAATGATCGCTCAGATAATTTTATTATGAACCTTTATTTAAGAAAACTAATAGAAAAAATTGTACTGGTTTAAGCGTAGGAAAAATTAATAAAAAAATAATTAATGCAATAAGTATGTTAAATCAAAGATATTCACTCAGATGTGTATTATGAACCAAAATATTTCGTACGTAACTGTCCGCTAAAGAATAAACACATTATATTTCGAGATTGCATGAAAGTATATTTTGTAATATATATTTGCTTTCATTTAAGAAGGAAATATGTAATTTGGTTTTAGGATTGCAGGTCAATTTGAATTTTTAATATATTTATTGCTAAATCAGTTTTGAAGGACGCTGCTATTTGTTTTGAGTTTTACAAATAAGTGAATAGTTTGCGCAACGATTTTGCTACGGAACACACCATAGAGTAAAATCATTATTGCGTAAACCAGCATGGCAGTGAAATACAATATAGATTGAAAAAAATTCTTTACATTGAAAATAAAGCAAAAATTGAAAATAGCTAACATGAGATCTTTAGAAAGTGAAGTTAGTCTTGTAAATTTTTATTGTATAAACAAAATTTAAAAAAGTGAATAATGTAAATGATATTATTACTAATACTTCTGTTATTATTAGTATTACGTCCACTGCAACTACTAATAATAATACAACTACTACTACCACTAATACTACTAATACTAATACGAGTACCATTTTTAATCAAGGTTGCGATTTTGATATAACACCTGACCCATTATGTACATACATTTGTCGGTATTAACCATGATTTTTATAATGTAGAAAAGGCAATTCATCCAGTAGACCGGTTTCGTTTTTATTGGGAACTTATCACGTACTGTCCAGAATTTGCCGCGGACAGGGCTCGAATCAGGGCACGTCTGCTTCGGAATCTGGTGCTCTAACCACTGAGCTACCCTGCCGCACACTACAGTGTTCCGTTATATAGTACATAAATTTTTTTTGACTTCCCTATAGTTAGAGGATATAAAGCATTCCTTTTGTTCTAAAGTTCCAACTAACCATCCTCAATCTGTCATTATTGACTAGATACCACTATGAATGAGGAAGTGTATTGAAATAAACATTTAGATTATCAAACGAACATTAGCTGTGCGGGCGGTGATAGCAATTAATTTTAATCATAGTTGCAATCTTGATATAAAAACCTGACCCATTATTTTCATATATTTTCCAGAATAAACTAAATATTTTATAGTGTGGAAAAGGAAATTAACCCAGTAGAGCGGTTTCGGCCGTGATGAGTTCCCAATAAGGACGAAACTGTTCTATTGAATGAATTGCCTTTTCCACACTATACAATACTTAGTTTATACTGAGAAAGTTTTGTATATTTATTGGTTAGGTGTTTATATCAAGAATGCAACCTGGATTAAAAGTAGTTTTTATTATCGCCTTCGCAACCAATGTTCGTTTAGTAATGCTACTGTTACTAATAATAATACTATATATAATAATAATACTACTAATGCTACTACTACGTCTGCTGTTAATTATAATTAAAAATAGTAATAGAAATAATAATACTGCTTTTAACAATCATAACAATAATAAAAATTATAATTATTATTATTGTTTGTTTTTATCTATTTACTGAAATATACAAAATAGTCTAGAAATTAACATATGATTTTGTTGCATTTTATATTTTAATTATTGGAACTGGTCTATCTAAACATTTTATCTGGAATTATTTAATAAAAAGATCTGTTTTTATACTAAATTACAAATTCTCTTTTTTAGCCCTTAGTACTTTCGATGAAAATATTATGAATGAAGTATTCAGTTACTCCTATTTAATAAATATTTATACTTTTATTTTGCAGGTTGCAAATATCGATCCGGAGGCGTGCATCAAAATGGTATGTGACAACGTTTTGCGAAACTATATCTTTAGAAATTTGCTTGTATATTTGCGTTGAATTGCGTCATTAAGCTAGTCAGAATTATTAATTTCAATAGAAAAAATACCCAAACTTACAGTTTCATATAATATGGAAAATCAAATTATTTAAAGTATAACAAATATCTAAGAAAGTGTTTATTTGTGCTCATAAAATAGCCACGCAATTTAATTACTTAATATTATTACAGTTTTGAAAATATATAGTAATATGTTAAGAAGCTTCAAAGATATTAAACAGAACGTTTCATTTATGTAATGACTTAGTTTCATCCACATATTGTTATTAAGGATATCAACTTTAATTTGCGTTTGTTACCAAAAAGTACATTTTTTGTTTAAATTCTATCAAAAAATTAACTGATAACTTGCATAAGATTGGATATCATAGTATAATGTAGACAATTACATAAAAATATCTGATCTATTTAATATAGTTTGTAAATTACCTTATATATTTCCTAATTGATATAAAAACTTATTTCGTTCAATGTTTTATCACTGCAAATTTTGTCTTTGCAAAATCTAAGCAAATTAGTAAGAAATTATTATTTTCATGTTATGGCATGAACAATTCGACGCGCAACTTATTAATAAAAATAACATTTAATGAACAAATTAACATTGTTTAAGATTTTGTAGGATGCTTTGTCTCAAGATTGTGCTATGCATTTCTATCGCATCTTTATGGAAGTTTTATTGCGAATACTTAAAAATGAACGTATAAAATAATAGTACCAAAGAGCAAATATAATTGGGAAATTGAAAATAAATATGGAAGAGCTAAAAAAATATAAATAATTCAGAAATGCAACGGTTTTCCATAAGTTTTTTTTCTAAAGTCGGTTCGCTCAAATTAATTTGCAAAAGGGTGCACCACACGGGCTCTCAACTTGCACACAAATTAAAAAATATACCAAGTGCTACAGCGCTGAAAATTGTGGAAGTTTAGATAGAAAATCCCCTTAACCACTTCTTCCATGATCAAAAATAAAATTAATGATTCTACGCACGTGCATCGTAAAAAATGAATTAAATTACTAACAAATCATTAAGTCACACAAAAATTTTGCTTAAAAATCCTATATATTCGTATTGCACTATAGCTATGACAGTAAACTGTACAGAAAAAAACATAGAAAGTGAATGTTCGAATACATTTAAAATGTGATACATAAAAGAATTAAATTGAAGTATCTCTGTAGTAAATTTAATTAGCTTTATTAAATAAATTTGACAGCGGGTTAATAAAAAAATGCAAAATAATTCTTCAAACCATGAAAAAAATTAAAGGCTGTCGTTATTTCATATGATGGCGACAAATAAAATAATAAAACGGAAATGAAAATCATGTGTTATATTTAAAAAAAAAAAATGTTTGGCATTTACGAAGCATGCAACTCGAAATATCACTTGAATTTAATGGTGAATTATGAAGTGTATAAGTTAAAATTGGTATGTAAATTTATTGGTTTAAACCTCTGTAAATTTTATGGACGCAAAAGACGAAGAATTTCACGAACATCCGTCTACAACTCTAAGTTCAACATGGATATATTTTATTTTTTGAAACCTAATCTGATTGTGTAAAATTTTAAAATCTAAGAAAACTAAAATTTGAAAACACGTAAAGCAATAAATTATTTAGCGCACAGAATAGCGTAAATCTTAAAAAGTCGACCATTTTAAAGTGGATAGTGTAGTAAACTTCACATAATACACTTATTTTATTAAAAACAACAAATATAGAATTTTTCATATTTCAACTATAATATTGAAAAATAAATAGTATCCACACATTATTGCATGTAAGATATCACTAAGTTTTGCCTTGATACCTTTATCAAACGTTCTCTCCAAAGCATTGCCATTGTGGTTTTAATAAAGAAATTTGTTTACTTTGGAATTGTCGCAAATATTGTCTGTCTTATTAAGAGAAACTAGTTTCTTCTAGTAAAAAACTTAATTCGACTTACGCAGATATCCACATTTCAATAAGAATAGAAATGTACATGCCACATTTAATTGGTTTCATCAAAGTTGAATATTAATTATTTGTTGCGGTGAAAAAATATATACGCGATTATTTCAGTTTTGACCAAAAGGATAAACCAAAGGCAGCATGAACGGAAAGTATAATCTCATGCACATTCGTTACGTGCTTACTGGCGACTCATCAGTAGGAGCCGGTATTACACACTTTAACCACTATATATTTTGGTCAATAATGTGGGCTAATAGGACGGTACAATCTCCTAGACGAATGTGTAAACCTGCAATAGTGAAGCTAACATCATATAGTATACGACAATGCGACTTCAACGCTAACTCACACTATATAATATATATACAGAGTCTGTAAAGGATACTAAAACTATGGCTATTGTGTTAGTAACCGATACTAACATTATTTTACCGAAAAGATACATGTTACTAACACTATGGTTTCCAAGTCGGAACATGGTACCAACATGATGGATATCAATTTATGCTATAGTTCACCGAAATTGAGAATTACAACAATTTCTGAACACCTGTTACTCCAGTAAATCCATACACTCTGGCCTTGATCGATATCAGTTATCACATTTCGCGGTAAGCATGACATCATTCAATTCAATATATAACAGTTAAATACTGTTTGTTGCAGAGAACTAATATATATGCAAGAATGTATTAGGTGTTGCGAACCTAGTAACAAATGAGTTCAGTTGTGACCAGAAGGATAAACCAAAGGCAGCATGAACGGAAAGTATAATCTCATGCACATTCGTTTCGTACTTACTGGCGACTCATCAGTAGGAGCCTGTATTACACCTAATACATACTTGAATATATATAAGTTTTCCGCAACAAACGGTATTTAACTGTTATATATTGAATTGAATGATGTCATGCTTACTGCGAAATGTGATAACTGATATCGATCAAGGCCAGGGTGTATGGATTTACTGGAGTAACAGGTGTTCAGAAATTGTTGTAATTCTCAATTTGGGTGAACTATAGCATAAATTGATATCCATCATATTGGTACCATGTTCCGACTTGGAAACCATAGTGTTAGTAACATGTACTTTTTCGGTACAATAATGTTAGTATCTGTTACTAACACAATAGCCATATTGTTAGTATCCTTTACCGACTCTGTATATATATTATATAATGTGAGTTAGCGTTGAAGTCGAATTGTCGTAGACAATATGATGTTAGCTTCACTACTGCAGGTTTACACATTCGTCTAGGAGATTTTACCGTCCAATTATCCAACATTCTTGACAAATATGCAAGTATGTATTAGGTGTTGCGAACCTAGTATTAAATTAGTTTAGTTGTGACCAGAAGGATAAACCAAAGGCAGCATGAACGGAAAGTATAATCTCATGCACATTCGTTTCGTGCTAACTGGCGACTCATCAGTAGGAGCCGGTATTACGCCCTTTAACCACTATATATTTGGTAGAAGAATGTGGAATAATAGGACGGTACAATCTCCTAGACGAATGTGTAAACCTGCAATAGTGAAGCTAACATCATCTAAAGTCAACGACAATGCGACTTCAACGCTAACTCACACTATATAATGTATATACCGAGCCTGTAAAGGATACTAAAACTATGGCTATTGTGTTAGTAACCGATACTAACATTATTTTACCGAAAAAGTACATGTTACTAACACTATTGTTTCCAAGTCGGAACATGGTACCAACATAATGGATATCAATTTATGCTTTAGTTCATCCAAATTGAGAATTACAACAATTTCTGAACACCTGTTACTCCAGTAAATCCATACACTCTGGCCTTGATCGATATCAGTTATCACATTTCGCGGTAAGCATGACATCATTCAATTCAATATATTACAGTTAAATACTGTTTGTTGCGAAGAACTAATATATATGCAAGTATGTATTAGGTTTTGCGAACCTAGTAACAAATTAGTTCAGTTGTGACCAGAAGGATAAACCAAAGGCAGCATGAACGGAAAGTATAATCTCATGCACATTCGTTTCGTGCTTACTGGCGACTCATCAGTAGGAGCCGGTATTACGCCCTTTAACCACTATATATTTGGTAGAAGAATGTGGAATAATAGGACGGTACAATCTCCTAGACGAATGTGTAAACCTGCAATAGTGAAGCTAACATAATCTAACTGTAATTCTTGACCAAATATATAGTGGTTAAAGGGCGTAATACCGGCTCCCACTGATGAGTTGCAAACAAGCACAAACGAATGTGCATGAGATTATACTTTCCGTTCATGCTGCCTTTGGTTTATCCTTCTGGTCACAACTGAACTAATTTGTTACTAGGTTCGCAAAACCTAATACATACTTGCATATATATTAGTTCTTCGCAACAAACAGTATTTAACTGTAATATATTGAATTGAATGATGTCATGCTTACCGCGAAATGTGATAACTGATATCGATGAAGGCCAGAGTGTATGGTTTAACTGGAGTAACAGGTGTTCGGAAATTGTTGTAATTCTCAATTTGGGTGAACTTTAGCATAAATTTATATCCATCAGGTTGGTATCATGTACCGACTCGGAAACCATAGTGTTAGTATCCGGTACTCATCGATTTCAAAAAAGGTATCAGTTACTAACACAATAGCCATAATGTTAGTATCCTTTACAGACTCGGTATATATATTATATAGTGTGAGTTAGCATTGAAGTCGCATTGTCGTTGACTTAAGATGATGTTAGCTTCACTATTACAGGTTTACACATTCGTCTAGGAGATTTTACCGTCCAATTATCCAACATTCTTGACAAATATGCAAGTATGTATTAGGTGTTGCGAACCTAGTATTAAATTAGTTTAGTTGTGACCAGAAGGATAAACCAAAGGCAGCATGAACGGAAAGTATAATCTCATGCACATTCGTTTCGTGCTAACTGGCGACTCATCAGTAGGAGCCGGTATTACGCACTTTAACCACTATATATTTGGTCAAGAATGTGGAATAATAGGACGGTACAATCTCCTAGACGAATGTGTAAACCTGCAATAGTGAAGCTAACATCATCTAAAGTCAACGACAATGCGACTTCAACGCTAACTCACACTATATAATATATATACCGAGTCTGTAAAGGATACTAAAACTATGGCTATTGTGTTAGTAACCGATACTAACATTATTGTACCGAAAAGTACATGTTACTAACACTATGGTTTCCAAGTCGGAACATGGTACCAACATGATGGATATCAATTTATGCTATAGTTCATCCAAATTGAGAATTACAACAATTTCTGAACACCTGTTACTCCAGTAAATCCATACACTCTGGCCTTGATCGATATCAGTTATCACATTTCGCGGTAAGCATGACATCATTCAATTCAATATATAACAGTTAAATACTGTTTGTTGCAGAGAACTAATATATATGCAAGAATGTATTAGGTGTTGCGAACCTAGTAACAAATGAGTTCAGTTGTGACCAGAAGGATAAACCAAAGGCAGCATGAACGGAAAGTATAATCTCATGCACATTCGTTTCGTACTTACTGGCGACTCATCAGTAGGAGCCTGTATTACACCTAATACATACTTGAATATATATAAGTTCTCCGCAACAAACGGTATTTAACTGTTATATATTGAATTGAATGATGTCATGCTTACTGCGAAATGTGATAACTGATATCGATCAAGGCCAGGGTGTATGGATTTACTGGAGTAACAGGTGTTCAGAAATTGTTGTAATTCTCAATTTGGGTGAACTATAGCATAAATTGATATCCATCATATTGGTGCCATGTTCCGACTTGGAAAACATAGTGTTAGTAACATGTACTTTTTCGGTACAATAATGTTAGTATCTGTTACTAACACAATAGCCATATTGTTAGTATCCTTTACCGACTCTGTATATATATTATATAATGTGAGTTAGCGTTGAAGTCGAATTGTCGTAGACAATATGATGTTAGCTTCACTACTGCAGGTTTACACATTCGTCTAGGAGATTTTACCGTCCAATTATCCAACATTCTTGACAAATATGCAAGTATGTATTAGGTGTTGCGAACCTAGTATTAAATTAGTTTAGTTGTGACCAGAAGGATAAACCAAAGGCAGCATGAACGGAAAGTATAATCTCATGCACATTCGTTTCGTGCTAACTGGCGACTCATCAGTAGGAGCCGGTATTACGCCCTTTGACCACTATATATTTGGTAGAAGAATGTGGAATAATAGGACGGTACAATCTCCTAGACGAATGTGTAAACCTGCAATAGTGAAGCTAACATCATCTAAAGTCAACGACAATGCGACTTCAACGCTAACTCACACTATATAATGTATATACCGAGCCTGTAAAGGATACTAAAACTATGGCTATTGTGTTAGTAACCGATACTAACATTATTGTACCGAAAAAGTACATGTTACTAACACTATGGTTTCCAAGTCGGAACATGGTACCAATATGTTGGATATCAATTTATGCTTTAGTTCATCCAAATTGAGAATTACAACAATTTCTGAACACCTGTTACTCCAGTAAATCCATACACTCTGGCCTTGATCGATATCAGTTATCACATTTCGCGGTAAGCATGACATCATTCAATTCAATATATTACAGTTAAATACTGTTTGTTGCGAAGAACTAATATATATGCAAGTATGTATTAGGTTTTGCGAACCTAGTAACAAATTAGTTCAGTTGTGACCAGAAGGATAAACCAAAGGCAGCATGAACGGAAAGTATAATCTCATGCACATTCGTTTCGTGCTTACTGGCGACTCATCAGTAGGAGCCGGTATTACGCCCTTTAACCACTATATATTTGGTAGAAGAATGTGGAATAATAGGACGGTACAATCTCCTAGACGAATGTGTAAACCTGCAATAGTGAAGCTAACATAATCTAACTGTAATTCTTGACAAAATATATAGTGGTTAAAGGGCGTAATACCGGCTCCCACTGATGAGTTGCCAACAAGCACGAAACGAATGTGCATGAGATTATACTTTCCGTTCATGCTGCCTTTGGTTTATCCTTCTGGTCACAACTGAACTAATTTGTTACTAGGTTCGCAAAACCTAATACATACTTGCATATATATTAGTTCTTCGCAACAAACAGTATTTAACTGTAATATATTGAATTGAATGATGTCATGCTTACCGCGAAATGTGATAACTGATATCGATGAATGCCAGAGTGTATGGTTTAACTGGAGTAACAGGTGTTCGGAAATTGTTGTAATTCTCAATTTGGGTGAACTTTAGCATAAATTTATATCCATCAGGTTGGTATCATGTACCGACTCGGAAACCATAGTGTTAGTATCCGGTACTCATCGATTTCAAAAAAGGTATCAGTTACTAACACAATAGCCATAATGTTAGTATCCTTTACAGACTCGGTATATATATTATATAGTGTGAGTTAGCATTGAAGTCGCATTGTCGTTGACTTAAGATGATGTTAGCTTCACTATTACAGGTTTACACATTCGTCTAGGAGATTGTACCGTCCTATTATTCCACATTCTTCTACCAAAATATATAGTGGTTAAAGGGCGTAATACCGGCTCCTACTGATGAGTCGCCAGTAAGCACGAAACGAATGTGCATGAGATTATACTTTCCGTTCATGCTGCCTTTGGTTTATCCTTCTGGTCACAACTGAACTAATTTGTTACTAGGTTCGCAACACTTAATACATACTTGCATATATATTAATTCTCCGCACCAAACGGTATTTAACTGTTTTATACGCAATTGTTTATTTGTTATTGCGTAACTAGTAACAAATTTGTTCAATTAGTACATAAAACGTAGGCAAAATTCAACATGAACAAAATGTAAAACTCAATGTCCAGATGGTTTTCTTTTCATTGGCGCTGGAATTGCGCCCACTACTCACTAGATAATTAGTCAATAAATTTGAGGTAAGTCGACCGCACAAATACTTGTATGTTTTAGTATTCGATCAGAAAATTTTGTTCTATGAACAAAGTGTGCATTACTATTATATTTACCATTGAACAATATCATGAATATCACGAAATGTGATTATTGTTGTCAGTTGAGGCCAAAATTTACCATTTAGATGGAATAACAGATTTGCAGCAAGGTTGGCATTCTTAACTTTTATGAAATTGATCTTGTCTGTAAAATCGTTGTGTTGGTAGAACTTACTGGCTTGCTACATATTATATATAGTAAATTAACATTGAAGTCGTACTGCCAGATACTTCAAATTAAGTTAAATTCATTATTGTGTGAATGCATAATCTAAATTGAAGACTGCACTGTTCAACTGTGCTACATTACTTGACGAAATATATGTATTTGGTAATAGGCGGAGTACAGGTTCCTACTGATGAGTCACTAGTTAACATGAAACACACGTGAACATGTGTTTATACATTTTATTTGTTTTGAAACTGATATGAGGTTCTGATCCTATTTGAACTGGCTTGTTACAATATGCACGGTAGACAATAATTGAATCTGGATATGATTGTAATACATTCGGAAAGTATTTGTGGCATACAAATGACAAAATGCATATTAACATGAAAGATCTTGGCTACAAACAGCATAATGGTTTTTCTAGTTATTACCAGATGGATAAACCAGAGACAGCATGAACAAAAAGTATAATCTCGTGCACAATTGTTTCGTGCGTACAGGCGACTCATCAGTGGGAGTCGGTATTACGCCCTTTACCCACTATATATTTGGGTGAGGAACGTGGGCAAATCGGACGCTACAATCCCCTAAGGAAAATAGGATGCTACAATCTCACATATTCCATATATAGTGGGTAAAGGACCCAATACCGGCTCCTATTGATGAGTCGCAATTAAGCTCGAATCGAATGTGCACGACAGTATAATTTTCGTTCTTTCTGTCTTTTTTTTATCCTTCCGGTCATAATTGAACTAATTTGTTACTAGGTAAGTAAAACCTAATATATAATTGAATATATATTAGTTCTCCGCTACAAACAGTATCAGTCTAATGGTTTATCGAAAAATGATACAAAAAAGGATTATTTTTGTTCACCTACTAAATAGCCTCTGGAACAAACACCGTTTGCACGGATTAAAATGTTCAAGGCTATATTTTCTTATGAAAAAGCATTGATGTAGAAGTAAGCTATCAAATGTTGGATTACGTAATTAATACTCGTTGCTGTACAGTTAGACTAAATTTATAACTTGCAATGTGCGCAAAGCCATTGGTTAACTCTTCGACAAATATACGAATAAGTTTGCATAACAAGTAAATTTGGGAAATGCATGTATACATAGGCATTTAATTGCGTGAAACCGAGCAGGAAATTCTAATATGCATAGAAGAAGCTGTGCATACACAAAACAAATAAACAACGAAATTATAAAAGGGTTCCATCTATGTGATCCTTCGTTCTGCCTGCCAGCATTGACGTCGAAGTCTGTAAACATCGTCGATCATCCCTCGGAATAACTTAGTCAAACTGTCTTTTGCACTGGGACAATTTGAACTAGATTTTTAACACGGGAAACATTATTACTATTACTATTAATATTATTGTCACCTGAAGCCCACAGCCAAAAAAACTGTTAATTTTAAAATTCATACTCATATATATATATAGTTTCGTTACTGACACTATTCTAGGTTTGAAACCCTTAGTGAGACAGGAGTTGAAATATAAATAGATTTGTTTTGGAACAAATTTGCTGCATCTGCTTAAATCTTTTATTTTGGGCATTGGTACTGTGTTTGTGATTAGAGACATAAATGAAAGTTCCTAATCGTTGCCCGTCAACGAAGATTAGATCGCACCCCGATTCCATTGGTTAGTATGAATGATGTTGGAGCTTTTGGAAGGAAGGGACGAATAAGGACACAACCACCAGCAATACGAACTCGATGGGTACTTCGAAATGCCGATCTATGCGAAACTAAAAGTGCAAATCTACAACTCGCGAAAGTAAACTGTGGATGCTCTAAATAGAATGAAGCATGACAGACATTATACGTATATAGTCCTTCATAGAGGGAAAATGAGATTAAAAATTTCAAATTAAAACTTGGTGTATCAATTCATAAGCAACACGATCCCATGCATCACCTGGATATACGCGAAGTGTAACGTTATTTGCCAGCAAACGCACATTTCAAACATTGGCTGTTCAATTCTAAACGGAAATACAGTCTAACAAATACCGAAAATAAATTTGATTTCGTCTTTATTTCAAATTAGTTTTAACTTGCTCCATGCATCAACAAGCTGCATAGGTTAATATCTCGGAAGCGTATTTGGTTTATAAAATAATCAAAATGTAATGAGCAAATTCTTTGACAACTAACGAACTCTCAATAATTGAAGGGGTATTTCTAAATGCAAATTATATTTATTCAATTGCAGAATGACCGTATAAATAGAAATATGGACGAATAGAAATAAAGCATCATTAAAATTTAGAAAGAAATTCGCCAAATCTTACATAGTGTTATTTTAATGGGTTATTTTTTTGTAGTTCAGCAAAATTCTGGTGAATTTACGAGAAATGATTTCCGATTAAGAAGTAGATCACTACGGATCTGGATTAAACGAGAAGGAATGAACCATAAGGTTTTTAGTCTTAGCTTACAAGGTGCTTTTGTTAAAAATATAATATTGTCCATAGAAGAAAAGCTCATTGCGTTACATTAACAACTCTTGACAGAAAATGTTGATGTGAATCGCGCAGTGCTGTCCTTCTTGCTTTTGAGCTCGTCGCCATTTTTTTGTGCCGACATTAGATAGCATTCTTAGTTCGGTAAAACCTTGAATCTTTTACATTTTCACGTGCACCGATTTTTGGCTTTGATTGAAGGGTTCTCACTTGTTCCTTCCCTTTGAAGCCTTTTATCAGCTGCTTATCTGGAAACGACGTTCGTACCAGATGTTCTGAAATTTTTTCCGAATATTCGGGACATCATTTTTAGCCCCATCTTGAGGGTTGACACAAAAAGTTAGCGGCGAGTTTGAAAACTCTTCACATTTTATCAATAAATATTAATTTCAAATTAGTATAAGATAGCCAATTAAAATAATATTCCATTAAAATGATTTAATCTAGATGAGTAGAACAATCCTATTTGGCAAGTGAAAAACAAGACACCTTAACTAGATGCAAATGCAACATCATCGCGTAGTATTTAAGTCAAGGTCTTTTAGACAATACTGAGGTTGACATCCATCGAAGGGGGCCACTAAAATGATTGTCACAAATACTATGCTCAAGTATATTCTACAAAAGACCATGCTGCTAATCATACAAGATTGAAGCATTTATATAATTAAACGAACATTGGTTGCGCGGCTGCCATTGGTTGTGCGGCAGGATGGCTCAGTGGTTAGAGCACCAGATTCCGAATCAGACGTGCCCAGGTTCGAGTCCTGTCCGAGGCAAATTCTGGCCAGTACATGATGAGTTCCCAATAAGGACGAAACCGGTCTACTGGATGAATTGCCTTTTCTACACTATACAATTCTTAGTTTATACTGACATATGTAAGTAATTAATGGGTTAGGTGTTTATAGCAAGACCGCAACCTAGATTGGCATTGCCCTTGAAAGGCTAAATCTAGCCACGTATTTTAACATCGACGATAGACAGAACTAATAACACCTATGCTTTTAAATATTGTGAAGCAATTTCCTTTTGATTGACGATAACTTATATTTAAACACGAAACTTTCTATATGATATTATGCTCTTTGTTATCAGTAAGACATATAGGACACATTTGTAATGATAAAATAAGCATAAAAATTCATAACCTCATTAATATATGCGTATATACTGGCCAGTCACCAGTATAACCGGAGGATTCTCTACTCTAAACCAATAACATATTTTTTCAATCAATTAACTTTTGATTAATAAGATGAGAATTTGGTATACTTTGATGACAGATATTACAACACTTTATTTATAATATTTGATCATTTATTTATTATATGAAACATATTTTGTTAGCTATACTCTGTCCGAAATGAGTCCTAAATTATTCATTTAAAATAATGCCAGCTTGGAACTTTATGATCAGCACTAAAATTTAATGCATTCCATAGTTATAAAAGTGTGAAAGAACAGTAGCATATCATCTTCAGATTCTTTGTGACACTTCAATTTTTATGTTCCAGTTTAGTCATTCGCTGTATTATTTCCTGTGATAATGATAAATCTACTTTAAAAATATACCCGTTAGATTATAGAATATCTCAACTTAAAAACTTTTACTGTTATTAGTTCAAGTCATGTAAAATTTATTAAGAACAAAATAATTTCAAACCTTTCATTTATAAATGTCTCTGTCGAAATTGTATGTTATGAAAATGTGTTCAACTGTATATAGGAAGGACAAGTCATCTATTTCAACATAATATTGCGTCTAGGAAGCACTGGTCGCATGGTTAAATATAATCATTGAAAATGTTTGAATAAACGTCACTGACCGTCTTGATTATTTATTATTATCAATTTGATCATCATCATCATCATCATCATCATCATCATCATCATCATCATCATCATCATCATCATCATTATCACCATCATCATCATAATCATAATCATCACCATCATCATCATCATCATCATCATCATCATCATCATCTACATCATCATCATTATCATGATCATCATAATCATAATCATAATCATCATCATCATTCATCATCCATGGTCATATCGCACATTCGAAATCATCATCGTCTTAATAACCATCATCATCATCATCATCATCAAGGTCATCATCATCATTATCATCATCGTCATCAGAATCATTAACTTTATCATTATCATTAGCATACTCATTAATGTCATCATCATCATTGTCATCATCAAAATATTTTGTGTTGATAAAATAAGTAGATTATAGAGCTAAATGTTCTATCATCATTAAAATCATCATCATTGCCATCATTATCGTCACCAGCCTTATCTTTAACCTTATTATCATCATCATTCTCATCATCATCATCTTGACCATCATTACCATCATCTTCATCGTCATCCTCGTCATTATCATCATCATATTTAAAGTGTGAATAAAAAATGTAGATTATAGAGCTGAAGATTCTATCCACAATATGAAGTGTGCGAAAATATGGCATTTCGATTTTTGTGATTTGGTCCAATTGGAAAGCTGGTGTGAGGAAGCATGAAACCATAGCACTTGCACCGTGATATCTTTGTCAATATATATATATATATATATATATATATACTATATACTATATATATGTATATATATATATATAATCTCTGTAAAAGTTAGATTAAACGGAATTGACCGTGTTGATTAATATTCATTCTCATCCTTATCATTATTATTACCACCATCCGCATCATCATCATCATCATCATCATCATCATCATCATCATCATCATCATCATCATCATCATCATCATCATCATCATCATCATCATCATCATCATCATCATCATCATCATCATCATCATCATCATCATCATAATCATCATCATCATCATCATCACCATCGTCATCATCATCATCATCATCATCATTATTATTATTATTATATTATTATTATTATTATTATTATAATAATCATCATTATCATCATCATCATCATCATCACCATTATTATTATCATTATCATCATCATTACCATCATCATCATCGTCGTATTTTCCTCATATTCATTATCATCACCATCATTCATATTCACAATTTTCATTATTATCATCATCATCATTGTTATTATCCTCATCTTAATTATCATCACCATCATTATATTCACCATTATCATCATCAAAATCGTTATCCTTAACTTTAATTATCATCATCATCATTGTTATTATCCTCATCTTAATTATCATCACCATCATTATATTCACCATTATCATC